>CM069859.1:82594363-83144363 GCA_036172795.1 Pelodytes ibericus
ATGAAAGGGTGTACATGGTCTACAAAAATACTTAGGTAGGTTGTACATGTCAAAGTAACATCCACATGAATGGCAGGACCCAAGTTTTCTGAGCAGAACATTGCCCAAAGCATCACACTGCCTCTGTCATCTGTTCATAATGTTATGTCTGATCGGTGTACATACTTTCATAGAAGTAATAAAAAATGGAAACACCAAGGTTTCTGCAACGTCTTAAGTTTATACCACACAATGGTGCTGGCATGACATAAGCAAATGCTACCCCAGAATACTCACTGTGCGGTCTATAAATACAAACTTAAGAGTGTATAACTTTCAGTACCATGTCATCAGGAGAGGACTTTTGTAAGGGGCCTGATAGATGTTCTGGCACAATACACACTGAATGTACTCTCAATTAATATATTAGCAACATAGTGTATGTGTGACCCATTGAGATGGAAACATTCTCCACCTTGACTATCTTTCCATGCCTGTTTTTTGCAGTTTACTTGTCGGTTCACAACCATTCACTGTGTATTGAGGAGACAAAAATCTGTTTAGTATAATTTATTGTTTCATACACGCAAACCCACAAAATTTAGATAGGTGTTTTTTACTGACAAAAGAATTGCACAAATCAGCAGTTAATGGCTATTTTCGAAAAGTCCTCCAACTAGCTTTCCAACTCTGCTACTGTTGCCTGATTTTTGCAATTACCCTGTCAGCACAATTCATTGTTCACATCCAGAAGCGAAAACACAAGCCAGACATATTTTGTATTGACCAAATAAACTTAATGTAGCCAATTTCATAGATTTTAATAAATCAAATTGCAACAGCATTTAGGCCCTTAGATACACTAAGGTAAGTTTCACTGATCAGGTTCTCTCTTGGATCTAGGCCATATAACGTTGTTGTCATGCAGTTATAACATTTTTGTACTGTATATATTTGATTAAAAGTTACAGAATGAAATGATTTAATGGATGTTTTCTCATAATCTTATACAGTGAGTGAAGCTTCACTAAACATTTTTACATATTCCAGACAATTCACCAGACCTGTTTTCCCCATATAAATACCCATAACACACTTACAGAATCCTTTTGCAACCAGACCAGCCTGTTTCATACATGTTCCTGAGGTATACAGCCAGAACACATCTAGATTTGTACTTTATACTCATGTCTCTACAATGGGTCTAGTACACTTCCACGGCAGTTAGAACGCTGAACTGTCAGCTCTTAGAAATGTAAAAGTAAAACGAAAATAACCCCCCCTAATAAAGGATTCCCAAACCCCAATACTAAAATTATCCCCCGAACCCTAATACTAACCCCCGAACCCTAATACTAACCCCCCACCCCTAATACTAACCCCCTAAACCCTAATACTAACCTCCGACCCCTAATACTAACCCCCTAAACCCTAATACTAACCCCCGACCCCTAATAGTAAAATAAACCCCCTAAACCCTAATACTAACCCTAATACTAACACCCGAACCCAAATACTAACCCCCTAAACCCTAATACTAACCCCCGACCCCTAATACTAACCCCCGAACCCTAATACTAAAATGAACCCCGACCCCTTATACTAACCCCTTAAACCCTAATACAAACCCCCGACCCCTAATACTAAAATTAACCCCCTAAACCCTAAAACTAACCCTAATACTAACACCCGAACCCTAATACTAACCCCCTAAACCCTAATACTAACACCTGACCCCTAATACTAACCCCCTAAACCCTAATACTAACCCCCGAACCCTAATACTAAAATGAACCCCCTAAACCCAATACTAAAATTAACCCCCATAACCCTAATACTAAAATTAACCCCCATAACCCTAATTTTAACCCCCTAACCCCTAATTCTAACCACCCTTACTAAAATAAACTAAAATATCTAAAATACTTACCTTTAGCGATGAAATGTCCCTCGATCAAATCTCCAGTGACGAGCTGTCTTGCGGTGCAGAGTCGGCGGTGAAGCAGCTGCGCGGAAGCAGCCGTGATGAAGTGTCCCATCCCCCTCTACAATATCTGTATACTATGCTCTCCATTTTATGCAACTTTGAATTTTATATTGATCTGTCTCACTCTAAATTATATAATTTCTCTATCTGTGGTCACTCTCCAGTTGATTTCAATCTCCTCAAACATTCCTCATGTGTTTTACAACCTTTAATTCTTTATTTTCTTCTCCTTCACTCAGATCTCACTTACAGAATCATTTTGCAACCAGACCAGACTGTTTCATGCCCCCCCATCCTTCCCCAAAAACCCACCCACCCCCCGCTTAATTTATTTTATAGGTTTGATTCATCAGATGATGTGACTTCACCTCTAATCTGTCAATCTTTCCCCTTCTGCACATAATTACTAGCAATATGTTAACCACCTCACACATCTTACTCACCTGCATTCTCCAAACCCATAGCTGCAGTTTGTAGGCTTCCAATGCAACCAACTATTCACCTACTTAGTAACTTCTGGTGTTGCTCAGTTCTCATTTACCCCCCATACATTTTCCATTATCACAATCTACTGTTATTTTTACCCCTCCCCTCACACTCCGCCTCACACTCTCCTTGTGTGTCTCATGTTCCCTTTTCCCTCTAGAATGTAAGCTTGAGAGCAGGGCCCTCTACCTCATGTTTTAGTCTGAAAATGTTTTGTCTAAATTTGTTTGTAACTCCCTTCTCATGCTCTGTACCAAGTGCTGCGCAAATTTGTTGGCGCTATATAAATAAAAGGTAATGTAATGTTATGTAATAATTCAGTTCTGCATGGGATTCTGTGTAAATATATGCAAACAATGGTCATCTTTTTCCCTCATTATCCACTTTATAATTTTTCATGGCAGACCTTAATGAGGTGAATTGTGTCATATGCTTATATTTAAAATTTACTATATCAAATGTTATTCTTCTTTTACGTTACATGTGTACTAGTTTATGAAACATGCTTTCGCTAAATATGATTATTACATTAATAAATATTTACTTATTCATTATTTTCAGATTTTTAGACGCTGTTGGCTAGTTTTTAAGAAAGCTTCAAGTAAAGGTCCTAGAAGACTAGAAAAATTTCCTGATGAGAAAGCAGCCTATTTTAGGACCTTTCATAAGGTAACATTTGTTATTCAGCTATCTTTATTTTAATTATTTTAAAACCTAAAATGCTGAGTTGCAACATTGTATGATTAAGGTTCTAAAGAAAAAAAAAAAGTATTACAGTCCTGAATTATGAAAAATAGTGTTGTCAAAAATATGAGTAAAATTGATAAAAACAACTATAAAGAGATCACAGGTCATGCAATTCATTTTTTCTGTGAAATAAATATTGTCTATTAGTTAATGATGTTGTTTTTGTTTATACTAGACAGAGTTGAAATCACTTTTATGTAACAGTGTCAAAAGCTTGGACCACCTATAACTAAAAATAGTACCATTAGTTACTGTACACATGACACTTTTTAATTTTGTATCCATATGGTATGTATAAAGTGTTCTACATACATACTCATGCAAGTTAAAAAGGATCACAAATGTGATCTGGGGAATTGAAATTAAAATGATAAAAGTGTATTAAAACAATGCTAAAAAAAGGACTGCATGAAAATCCTGCCCACGTACCTGGCATCCAAAGGGAGTCCAGTGATTATCTGGAAAATTCCAGAGAGTCCTCATCTTCAGTCCAGGGGCCACCCAAACAAATAAAAATGAATCCACCTATCTTTATTTTAAAAAAACTGGAAAAAGTGCAGCCCCTTTCCTAAGCTGCAGGGAAAAAAAACCTTGCTCTCAGTCTTCACCTTTTGACAATTTAATTTTAAGAATAAAATGTATCTGATTGACTGTGTCAGCCAATCAAAAGCTTTCAATCCTAGCTTTACCATTGGCTGGTTTTGAAAAATCAGTGGATCCATTTTTTTTTTTTTTTGGGGTGGCCCCTTTCCCTGGGCCAAAGATGAGGACGTTACTGATCAATGTTGGACAGGAACAGGTACTATTTTATTCACAGGACACCACCCTGGCACCCAAATTGTGGGTATTTTTCAGGTGAGTTGTCCCCCCCCTATTTTATTTTACATTTATGCAGCTTGAGGACCTTGGGGCAGCCACCCCCCCCCCCCCGAGGGTAATGATTATGTTAATATTATAAATAAGGATAAATAATACCCACATACTACTTTTGTCTGTCTCTCTCTCTCTCTCTCTCT
This sequence comes from Pelodytes ibericus, assembly GCA_036172795.1. NCBI lineage: Eukaryota > Metazoa > Chordata > Amphibia > Anura > Pelodytidae > Pelodytes > Pelodytes ibericus. The sequence continues at coordinate 82,598,579 of CM069859.1, forward strand.
CTCTCTCTCTCTCCCTCTCCCTATAATTCTTCTAAACTTTTTAGTTCAGTTCTCCAGCTGAAATTTGGCAATCTGACCCCCACTGAGCCAAATGTGGCCTAAAGCCATCCCGAAATCGACATAAATTGACGATATTGTGCTGAAATCAGCCATATTAGGTAGCCAAACTGCAGATACAGCTTCCTTGATCTGGCCTGAGAAAGATACATATGAACTTCAGTTCAGTCTCAGTTTAGTCTCTTCTTCATGCCACTTTTAGCAAAGCTGCCTTCTCCAGAAAGCAAAAGGGTGAGGCATCCTTTGTCAAGACAATGGTTCTATGAAGGCATTCCATCTAAAATAAATTTGTATTAACATTGTTTATAGTAGGAACGTGGTTAAAGTTTCCATAAGTTCTTTTTATTAAAAAAAAAAAAAAAAAACTTTAAATAAAATAAAAAATATGTGTAGATCAGTTTTTTTTTTTTGTAAATAATAGTTTATTTGTTTTTCATTAAAGATAGGTTCAACATAATAACAGTGGTAAGGTATACAATGGGAAAATTTCAGTGTTTAATCAGGTGATAACAGAGCGATGATGGGGGTGTTTCAAAGAGGAAGAAAAAAAAAAGGTGAGAAGGAGAGAGAGAAAAAAAAAGTGGGGTAAAGGGGGGGGGGAATGAGGGATGATATAAGAAAGTGGGGCATTAGCCCCTGGTGGGAAAGACCACCCATGACCTAGAGGGGTCATGAAAACAAAACGGGCAGTGAGTCGCCTAAACGACCAGATACTCCCCACCTGCCCTTTTGGGGTTTGGGGGAGAATGCCCTGGGGGTACCGTATCCGTATCACCGGCAATTCTGCGGATTAGAAAATAAAAGCTATATAGTAACAGGCAACGAACATGTAGCTGTGATATCTTGATAGCGTCTTAGGCAAATATTCGGTCTGCATTAAACAGAAAACATTGAAATAATATGACAAACAAAGGCAACAATATGGTAATTATTTGAACACTAGGCAGGCCTGCTATTACAGTGGCTGAAGTGGGGACCGATGGCAACTTAAAAAAGAGTCAGTACAAAAGTCCAAACAAGATAAAAGTCTGGCAGGCATATGGGAATAAACTGTGAATTATTCCGGAAGAGTCAAGACCGTCGTTAGGTTCTTCAACGGAGCCGGGAACATAGTTGGCGTAGACCATTCTGGTACTTGGATGTTGGGCAAGCCGAGACCACTCAGAAAAGAAGGCAGTTCCATTGGGTGACGCAGAGTGTGAGTCTTATTGTCCTTCTTTACTATTAGGGCAAAGGGTGACCCCCACAGATAAGGGTAGTCTCGAGCCCTCAGTACAGCTGTGATAGGGCGCAGAGCGTTGTTCGGGACAGATCTGCAAAAAGTGCTATGGTAGCATTCCCGATTTACAGCTGCGATTTTCGAGCTCTTCGACTTGTTGTTGTAATGTGTAGATCTGATATTCTTGGTGCTGTACATATTGGTTTAGGGCATCGACCGTCTCTTGGGTGTGTGGCGCTTCCTCCTCAAGGGAGAGCACTCTGGTGTCGATATGCTTAAGGTCTTGGCGGAGTTCTGTAATTTCCAAGCGGAGAGGCTGTATAGCTCTTTCTACAATGTCCGCAATATTTGCTTTGGTAGGCAGGTGTTGAAAGGATTCCTTCCAGCTTTCTGGCGGTAATCGAGGGCTAGCTGGGTGCTGAGTCTTGGAGGTAGATGCCACGGCAGTATCAGCGGCCATTTTAGGTAGGCCTGTTGCCGTCTTTGGGCTCAGGGAGCAGGCAAAAAACTCTCCCATATCAAGAAGATCGTCTGGTTTCAAGTTGCAGGCACGGAGCTGTTGCTGAACAAGTCCACCATTGCCGGCTTCCGGACACGCCCTGTTTGGATCAGTTATATGTATTTATATTATACAATAAAAATGTGGACTAAAAAATCCTTGCACAGACGTAGATGGATAGTTGGATTTATCCAGTGAAAAAGAGAACCATCTGTTGAGAGTGAGCTAATGATTAGGAACCATACTTCAAAGGATTTTAAGCAAATTATGATTTCGATAATGTTTAGTAGCAAAAAAAGTAAAATCGGTGCTCTATGTAGCTGCACAAAATGTTTATGTGTTTCTTTATTATTTTTCACTTTCTATTTGCTAACATTTATAAATAATTGGGTATGTGAAACAATCGAATGTAATCCTCCAATAATACAATTTTCCTATTTTCTCTACTATATTTTGTGTAATCGTTCTATAATTTAGTGTAAGTTGTTGTCGTATTAAGATGAAAGAATATTTTTGATAAGATAGGCTACATCTGTAAGTATTAGTTATAGAGATGCAAAGACTTCATAGAATGTATTTATAAAGTTTGTACTAAACAGACAAGATAACTATTCCCAAAAGAAAATGAATAGCACTAAAATGTAAACACTATTATCATACACCAGAACAGACAGATATAGGGATAGTGGAAAGCATATATAACATGCAGACCAAGGCCATATTGATGTTCCTGTATAATGGTTACTTGAAGAGAGATCTTAATACCAAATGCTATATTGAGTAAACCACTCTTGAATATAAAGGAAAATTATTATATAGAAATGTAACTCAAAACAATGGTTGCTTATGGAAACAAAAACTCCTTTGTACAAGGAGTAGCTCAATTTTTAACATATACAAACTGTGTACTTTAACATACATTCAGTTTTTTAAATAAAACCAAATAAGGTTTATCAGCACTCACTCTTCAAATGGAAAAACTGCATGGCAGTTCTTTATTCTTCAGCTGGGTTGATGTAAAACAATCTTGCACAAAGAGTCATGACATATCTGTATCACTCTCTGTTCAGTTTTAAAATTTTGCTTTGAGATAACAAAGCTGAGTATTACATTACATTAACATTTATTTATATAGCGCCATCAATTTACACATCACTGCTGCATTAGATAACAGAGATAGGCCAACACATGAGGTAGAGAGCCCTGCTCACAAGCTTACAATCCAGAGTAAGCAGAATTTCCCCTTATTCTGTGGATCTACATATCCTCTTATATGCAAACATCACTAGGGGGTGGCTTTTGTAAAAATAACTTTGAACAGTAGTTTTAACAAATCACTGCATAGATTATGATGTGGTAAAAAAACAAAAAAACAAAAACAAACATACAGTACAACTTGTACTTTACCAGTTGCATCAAAGTTTCTTTGGTGCTTAAAGTGTCCTTTTAAGAGAACTGCTAGTGCATGACCTCAGTGGGCTCTACCATTGCCTCCACTATCCATATTGTACTGTCTGTTGAGGTCCCAGCCTACAGTGTGTTATACTGTGGCAATTATTCCTTGAGATTGCCAGAGACCCAGAGGAAATACCTGCATCACCACAATGGAATAGAAGAGGTCAATGCTAAAGACACCAGAAGAAATCCCATTAAATAAATATATAATTTAGATTTCAAAATGAGTTGTGCAATTCTGTAGTATATTAATTTAAACCTAAACTATGGATGAATTATTATATTAAGGATTGCTGTGGTCAAAAGCATTGCAGCATTATAAGCTCACAAATATATGATTTTCACTGTTCCAATGTTTCAAATAATGCTTACTGTAAATGCAAAATGATAGAAAGAAAAATCAATAAACTCATCTTATGTCCCCTGAAGGCTCAATTAAGATAATGTAGACCGTTGCAGTGTGGTTTAATGGTTTATGTCATAGTTTATTTAAACACAAACTATCCACATAGACAAACATATCATAAGTTTACCTTTGTCTTAAAGTGGATTTGACGCTACAAAATATGTTGTTCGGTATACAGTTGTTCTACTTCCATTAGTAGCTACTGTTTCTTCTCTACGATGCTAAGATCACCAAGGAGCAATCTGGTGCTGTGGACAGAGATGTGGAGGCAGTCTGGAACTGTTACAACATATGTAGGGCACTCTGGTGTAGTATAAATGGTATGCGAGGAAGGGGTGCAACCTGCAGAGGAAGTGGTGTAACCAAGGACAGCACACAATCTGAATACATCACATGTTATGATGCTTCAACAGTCTTCCAGGTCTTTGATCAATTTTATCATGTGTATCTTTCTTATCCATCTTGATGAAAATGTTTGTTATCGTTGACCAATGATGTACAATTGGAAGTCTAATGTGGCCCTAAAAGGGATTTTGTCACTAGCTTTGCTGAAAAGATCAGAGCTCACAAAATGAATCATGTCTACCCCAACCAATGTGTCTGCATTAAAAAAAAGTGAGGCTGCACTGTCTTAGACCGTACCTTAACATACAAAATAAAAGGAATTATTGTTTTAAGTAGAAGTAAGTTCAATAAGGCATCATTTTAGGTGAAACTAATAAAAAGAGTAAATAATGTTTTATTATTCATTAATAAAGATAAGAGATTGAACAGAATATTTAGTTAGAGTGTTTTACTAGGAATACTGCATTAATCTATAATTCTAGTGTGTCCAAGAGCATACAAAATAATTTTGACAAAAGCTAAAACAATAGCTTCTGTTTGTTTACTTTCTACATGATTGTTCCTCCAACATTTTTTGGTTCCATCACTCTGAATACATTTTGGATTTTGTCTCCATGTTCGAGAACCGATCCATTTGCTCATGCACCCTGATTGATGAGTGTTCCGTTGCTTCTCCTTAGGAGAGGCACCTGCAGGAGCTAAGGTAGAGTGGAGAGACCTTCCATACAGCCCAGACTGCAGCCCCGGTGAATTTTCTTGTATTTCAAAAGCTAAAACAATCCCAGAGGAAGGGAAGGGATATACTTGAAACTAGAGTATTCTAAATGTACCTTTCCTGGTAAACACATTATAAATAAGACACAATTGGCAAAACTCATGGGTAGATGGAGGTCAGAATGCAGACTTCAAGACACCATAAATTGAAAGTGAAACAGAGAAACTCAGCATTGAGTAAAATGCAGATAAATGCAATTGAATTAACACTAGTGTTGGTAATTTGTCTGTGATCTACTCATTGTGATGCAAACTGAAATGTTTACTTAGTCTTTGTAATAAAACAAGTAGAGAAAAACATGTGCAATGAACGCTGTCTTTAAATCATGTCTATTTTGTTGGAGGTGGTCAAAGAAGATATAATAGAAGCAACAAGGATTGAATAGTAAATGTTAAATTAGCAAATTGAACAACAAAATCAATTTCTGCAGTTTTATGGAGAGATAAAAATGATACCTCTTTGTAATTACTAATATAACAACTAATATATGCAATGTCTAGACATTAGATACCAGTATATAGTAGTTTTGATTGTGCTCCAGTTTTATTTTATTGAAAAACATTGCAATCACATTTGTGACTCATTTACATTTCTGTGACTTTCTAGAGATTTTATGTTTCACTGGAATTATTTTTTACCCTTTGATTCAGTTACATACACAGCCAATTATTTTCTTTAATAGCTATATTAGCAAGCACAGCATTTATGAAATATCATATAACTATATGTATATTATATACTATACTGTGTAATTATACCTGACCACTAGTTTGTCTCATATGTTTTCACTGATTAGGTTACAAACAAAGACAGGTCAGGAGCTCAATTCCATGAAATAGACAAGGTAGCTAGGGACACTCTTGCAGTGATTGAGGGACCAGTGAAGATGTGACCAAACTATCCACCCAGTCTGCCGTCCCAAAATTCTGGTAGGCAATGTGATGTATTAGGCCTAGTAACTTCCTTAAGAACCATCAGGAATCAATTAATCCAGATGAAGCTCATCAGATTACCTGGGACTAAGTAAAAAATTGTATTAGTTTCTTTTATATTTTTTTTACTGTAGTTTAAACTTTAATTGGACAAACCCATTGCTGGTTTCTTAGCTTAGCATATAACATATGTATAGTGTTAAGATAATTGTTTAGCTAGCATAGTTTTATTTTATTAACTTGCTTTTTAGGGATTTTTAGGAATTTAGGGGTTGACAGCTAGGATAGAATTCTGCCAGAATTCTTCATATAAATTGGTTGGCTTTGGGGTATTATTCAATTGCATGTGACTGTATAAGTGTAGCACAGGAGTTGTGGTTAAATCCATTGCACCATATGAATTCATACAAAACCATGAACCACAAGAAATGGCATAGTCCACAACAGTGTGAAATAACTAAGTGAAGCCTGGGGTACCATAGTTTGTATTTTCATTGATTAGGTTCAAATAGTTGAACCCTTAACCAAAGCATCTATGAACATTGATCCAAAGATAAATCGTTGTGCCTTCTAGTAGGACTTACAAGAGTAAGGAAATCAACACCTTGTATTTCTGTATTATTATTTATTTTTGCAAATGTTATATTTATTTTATAATCATGCTCTATTTTATACTGAAGCATAACTTGAAAGCAATTTCCAACAAATATGTGAATTGAGGATTAAATGTAAAAATATATAACCTTGAATAGTTTTATGTTATAGTAAAGTATTGTACATATAACTTATTATGTATGAAGATTATGTAAGAAAACATTTTGCAAGAAGATTATAGATAGATTCTACATTTGTAGATATTATAGAAAATTTATAAATTTTAGGTTGTATTTGGTAAAGTGTAATATCATTTTTTTTAAATAATATCATAGCAATATTCATTTAAGTAAGATTTGTTTTTGTTATCAGAAGGGGATCGTGAAGTTCAATAGCAAATGATAAAAAAAATAATTCAGTTATATAACAAATGAGCTGCATTATATTAATATAATTGATTTATTTGACAAAGAAAACTGATATTGGGATACAGAAGTATTCCAGTCATACAGGAAACAAACATAAGTTTTTCTTTTTCAAGGTAACGGAGCTGCACAACATCAAAACTATAACAAGACTGCCTCGAGAGACCAAGAAACATGCGGTAGCAATTATCTTTTATGATGAGACTTCAAAGACATTTGCCTGTGAGTCAGGTAAGCAATTACTAAAGTATCTGATGAATGAGAAAAGTGAGCTTGATTAAGAACAATAGTCTTAACATGGCAGCTTATTAACTGGAGGAAAATACATGAGATAGATAAGTAGAAAGATAAGGTAGGCAGACACGAAGACTAATAAGGAAGATAGAAGATATACAGACAACTAAGAAACATAGATATGACCAATAGACTGAGAGAAATTGATTGATATGGTTGATAGACCAAGATAAATAGATTGATAGGACCGATAGACAGATATTATAAGCATGATTCATGTTTTCTGACAGTCACATCATGTTGGCACGTGTATCTTCTTCTTGTACTGTGCATTCATTTTTTAATTATACAAGTTGAAGCCTGACAAGAAATAAAACATGCTAACCATAACAAAAGAAAGGCTATTTTTAAATAAAACATTTTTAAAACGTATCAAAAAATGTAATGTTACATATGGTTAATGTGTTACCATCATATACTACAATATAACTTTGCTTCAGTTATTCACAAACAATACCCACAATATAATATCACACTGTGAGGGCCTCTATAAATTTGTGTGTTGTTGCAAATGTTGAACAGCAGTTTTTATGCCTGGCCTAACTATATAGGTTTTGGAGGTTTTACTCTGATCCATCAGGACCAGGAAGTATAAGCCAGAGAGGGATCTGAATGGTACTAGTCTTTTTTTTCTGTGATTAACACATATACCAAGATTGCTGTTCCATTATTGTCCAGAACAACATGCTTATAATCCAAATACATCATTGGCTCTAAGCCAGAGGGTTTGCCACAATATGTAGCATAATGCTGATCTGTTTATACTCTTGGTGCCAACTTCATCATGTAAATGTAAACCTTTTTTTCTGTTTTATTAGGTTGTTACAATATATGTAATTTAATTTGGGTTATTAAAGATATTTGCAGAACAATATTACTCATTCAAAATGGAAATGATTACTCAAACTACAGTGTTCTTCAGTTGGCAACAATCTGTTGCTACAGAGATAAAAAAAAAATGCAGTACATAAGAATATAAAATAGTTTGTTTGCTCATTTGTAATTAATTACATTTTTCACATCATTGTTCAAAAAGTCACTTACTGTTATATATGTTAGATACTTTTATAGAAGTTAAGTCACAACTGCTATGGTATGTATACTATATATATATATATATATATATACACACACACACACACACATATATAATGTCTACGATTATATAATTATTATCTTTCCCACTTCCTGTGGGAAAGGTAGCCACCATTACACTATCCCTTTGGTTGGCCTACATCAGATAAAAATGAAGACAGAGAAAATATGCTCTATGTCACTTGCTTATGGATTGTTAGCACATATCCAGGGAACATCTGAAGATTCTTAACTACAATGCTGTGCATGGAGTACACATTAAAGGTATTCAATGTACATGCATGAGTGAAAAACAGGCTCCTTTTCCCTTCTGTCAGATCAGAGCTAAGCAGTCCAAAGCAGTGGAGGAGATGTTGGCTCCCTCCTCACACAGTTAGCATGAGGGCTAGAATATATATAATCATTATTTTTTTTTACAATTATTTATTAGATAATTTTATATTGCAAAACCAATTATCAGTAACATAAATCATGTTTGTATAATTTACTGCCTTAGATGTTAATGTATTGCATGTGTCTCACACTCAATATGTACAAATCAGTACATATTTTAAGTAAAGACATACTGTGTATTTACACTATAAAATTATTTTGTTGATGGATGTCAGGGCATGATGATGCTCTTGTAGCTCTCATGCCTTGAAGTACCTCAAATGTAAAACCAGGCCTGTTTATAGAGACATAAGTATAGATTGGTTTAGTAACTATGCAGTAACAAGAAACTGATATTTTTCAATTTTTATTACATTATAGGTTATAAATAACAATGGAAACATTCTATTTTACTGAAAATCATTTGTGGTTTGGTGATGGTTGGGTAGGGAGTTTTGCTTTATATAAAGTTATGCTTTAATGGTTGCTTTTAGTCTGTGATTTAATAGAAGAAACACCAATAATAAAAATGTCACACAATAAAGATTGTAAAAGTTTTTGTTAAACTAACATTTTTGGCCTGCTACCCTCAATAACCTAGGACAGCAGTTCTATTTAATCAGTTTCCTTCATTATCATTTCACATGAGGAGGTTTGTATTTTAGGAAGAAGTTAGTAGAAAAATAGATTTGGGAGTTGCAGTTGATGTGATCTATTTAGACTAAAGTTATTTGATACAGTTCCACACAAAATGTTATTGTACAAATTGACGCAGGTTTAGGGGCAACCTTTTGTCCATAGATTAGAAGGTGACTGAAAGATAGAATGCAAAGAGTGGTGGTAAATGGGAAGTTCTCAAATTGCACAAACCTGATAAGTGGAGTACCTCTTGAATTTGTCCTGGATCTTCTTGTTATAAATTTGTTTATCAAGGATCTCTCAATAGGGCTAGAGAGCCTTGTATCAGTGTTTGCCAATGACACAACATTAAACTGGGATAATACACTTTGAACTGAATGTGTCTTCATTACAGGAGGATTTGGACAAATTGGATAACTGGGCGGGCACATGGCAAATAAAAATTCAGTCTAGACAATTGTAATATTAGGCATTTTGGGTATAATAGTAAAAATGCAACATATAGTTTAAATGGCATTTCTTTGGGGAAATCTACTAGTGAAAAATGTTTTGGGAGTAATGGTAGACAACAGATTTAGCAGTAGTGGGCAGTGCCAGCTGGCAACTGAAAAGGCCAATAAGATACCAGCATGTATTAAAAAGGAAGATGCCTCTTTACAGGTCTATGGCAAGATCCCACCTTGAATATGCAGTTCAGTTCTGGGAGCCTTTTCTGACAGGACATTATGGAACTAGCGAAAGTGGAGATGAGGGCTACATAAATAATAAGTGGAATAGAAAGTTGTAGTTATGAAGAAAGGCTATAAAAGCGACTTTTGTTCACACTAGAGAAGAGATTTATCCTAACAATATCAATACACAAATTGACAATCTACACCAACAAATACTAGCAGAGATAAAAAGAAAAATATTTTCTAACTAAAACATTCATTATTACATAAGCTAAACTCCTATCACTGTAGTGTAAAGTTTACATAATGTGCACCAATCATAGCAGAAACCATATACATTGGTTATTTGGGGTGGTTTCCTAAAAAAAATTGTATAAAAACAAAGCAATACTGGTAATACTTATCAGTAAGGATATGTTATGGAAATAATGAAGCATGAACAAATTCATGCATGGAGAACTGAATGCATCATGGATACACACAGTCAGGGCTGCCAGTTGGGGGTATAATTTTTATCATTGTAAGGGGCACAGCAGGCCTGGTCCAGTCAGGGCTGCTTAAAAAAGCTTGTGAAAAGTGTCGCTGGCTGGGGAGATCAAAATATCTCCCCTCTGTGAACAGGCAGCTAGATTTCTGTGTGCTGTCCAGGTGCACAACCATTCTTCCACGCTGCCTCGTGCTCTTCCTGTGCATCTCTAAAGCACATTGCACTCAGAGTCCAAAGGTTCGTGGTTAGCGTGAGTGCAGTCTGAGAGGATGTCTGTGAGCCTTCGGGATATGCAGACATCCAGCTGCCTACCACTAGACACCAGGAAAGTCCTGTGTGTGCTATCTGGGGGGCTGAGGCATGTCCTGCGTGTGCAATCTGGGGGCTGGGGCATGTCCTGTGTGCAATCTGGGGCATGTCTTGCATGTGCAACCTGGGGGCTGGCTGGGGCATGTCCTGGGTAGGTGTACCATCTGGGATCTGGCTGGGGCATGTCCTGGGTGGGTGTGCAACCTGGGATCTGGCTGGGGCATGTCCTGGGTGGGTGTGCAACCTGGGGGCTGTCTCGGGCATGTCTTGGTTGGGTGTGCAACCTGGGGGCTGTCTCGGGCATGTCCTGGGTGGATGTGCAATCTGGGGGCTGGCTGGGGTATGTCCTGCATGTGCAATCTGGGGGCTGGCTGGGGCATGTCCTGCATGTGCAATCTGGGGGCTGGCTGGGGCATGTCCTGCATGCGCAATCTGGGGGCTGGCTGGGGCATGTCCTGCATTTGCAATCTGGGTGCTGGCTTGGGAATGTCCTGCGTGTGCATTCTGGAGACTGGGGCATGTCATGCATGTGCAATATGAGGGCTCTGGCATGTCATGCATGTGCAATATGGGGGCTGGGATATGTCATGAATGTGCAAACTAGTTACTGGCTGGGGAATTTCCTGCATGTGCAATCTGCGTGCTGGTTGGAGCATGTCATGGATGTACAATCTAGATGCTCTGGCAAGACCTGTTGGAGCAATCTAGGCGCATTGGCAAGACATGTAAATGTAATCTAGGTGCTCTGGCAAGGCCTGTGAGCAAAAGGTGGAGGGAGGACTCGGGCCATTTATTCTGTAAGGTGCCCCCAACATTTCTGATGGTGGCCTTGCACACTTGGTTAGTCAGGCTCCTCAGATCAGTTCTCCGATGGAGAGAGAGTTCCCGGCCTAGCTGAATTATCTTTGAGGCTGCTCTGTGCTTGCAGTGGCTGCTACATTGTAATCAATGAAAAGACTATTCTTCAACTATCCCTGGATTTGTCTTTGATATTCTCTCTGACCACATCCAGCCTACATTCCCCACCTAGACCAGCTGACTTATGAGTTGTCCTACCCCGCTGCTTGTAACCTGGGAGACCTTTCTTCTTACTTTTCTTAGAAAAACTAGTTCTTCCCTGCTGCTAGCTTAGAAAATCTAAATTTTTTGCTGTGGCAAATTTTTATAACTTAGGGAGTTTTTTGGTTGTAGAAGCAGAAAAATAGATATAAAATGTTCCACATGTATCACTTAAGTCTACTCTCTCAAAATCAGTTTATCAAGCATCATGTATCAAACTTTTATGTTCAAAAATGACCATTGATATCTACAATTTCCATAGTTGAGATTAATACAGTGCAGGAGTTTACACATGTATCTGATAACAATAAATGCAATTTTGAGGTGTCAGACGGTTTTTATCCGCTGTCAAATTCTGTGTTTAATGTTTCACTAATTCAGCTTAGTTTTAATATATGAAATGTGAAAGGTGTGTGAACCTGGCCTTGCAATGCTAGGATTGCAAATGCTAGGTGTTAGGTAGGGGCTCCATAGCCTGGTACTTGAGCAGCGGTATGGACATTCAGAATACTATTGACAGCACATGCTCTTCAACAAGTAATATGTTAAATGGCAGACCTCCATGGGGTAAAGGTAAGTTGTTGGGCAAAGTTCTAAAAGATGTCAAATTACGTAGAGAGGCTCTTTTTTATATTTGTCTGTACCCTGCTTTGGATCAGTTCTCCAGACCTTGTTTATGCTGTTTTAGCCCATTTTGGGGCACTGCAATCTTGTAAGTTGCTCAAATAAAAGGAGGTTTTTTTAGACTTTGTCAACTGTACTACTCTATGTGCCTTTCTTATTTCTCTGCACAGAAAAACATCCTGACTACTTGGACAACAATTATCTATTGAGGGCTAACATTCACCTGTGTTTATTAGTGTGATACTGCACTTTACCAAATATTAATTTGTGTTATACTTGCTACACTATGATTTTATTTATGTTTATTTTGTTTCATGTGTAATCCATCACTACTTCATCTTTCAAAGCCTTTTTCAGTCTTAAAGCAGTCAGCAAAATCTTAACTGCTGACATGCCATGATCATCATTTGTTCTTTAGAAATGGATTTTTATAAATGTCTTGATAAGTCACATGTTATATTGTTAAGGCATATTTGAGAAGTATGTGTTAAATATTTACAGTCAGAAAACACTAGTATCTGAAAGAACAGATATTACAAATTAAATTAATTTTGAGAGGAGCAAAAGGATTTCAATGAATTTCACACTAATGATTTATTTGTAAATTGTGTGATAATTATAAAAATTGATTATATCTTACAATCTTCACAAAATGAGGGCAATCACTTGCAAGTAAGAAGCTCACACAGATAGGTCATACACAGACAGTCTTATGATTTGTAATTATATGGAATTTGTTTGTTTGAAGAAATAAAGCATTGAACACAAATATTAGATGACCAATTTTATTTATGCTTGCATGCTTTTAAATTATTAATTATGTTTCTATACCTAATGTATAAACCAATGTTTCCAAACCCGAGGTTGTAAGGTTTATTAATGGCCTATCAAGAAGCAGGTGATATTCAGTATTTGCACTTTGCCTTTTCACTGATTAATTTATTTTGGTTCCTAAATTTAGAAAGTGTGACATGAAAAATTGTGGCGTAGTAGTCTATATCATCAACAAAAACCTAAGTCACTTTTACTGAATTTCTCTAATAAAATATTGTACTTTTATAGACATTAGTGTGTCGGCTGCAATGTGCAGGTATGCATCAAACCGATGCAGTGCTCCTGCCCTGCTGTCATTTCCGCCTATATGACCGTAAGTCATATCTATATATACTGCGTGCAAGAGGAAAGACTGAGGTGAACAGTGATTATACTGCCAGCCACTTCAAAGAGCAGCAGCCAGCTGAATACTTAGGAGGGTGTTATGTTTTTTTAATGGGCACTTCACTGGGGGATATGTTGATGGGCACCTCACTGGGGAATATGTTAATGGGCAAACTGTGGTATATTTAATAGGAAAACTAACAGTGGTATATTTTTTTAATGCTTGCACATATTTACATATTGTTACTCAGAAATCACAAGAGTCTTGGAAATGCATGTTATTATCTTGCAAACAATATATTTTGAAAGAAATGTACGTGAAAGATGTGTTGTGTTCCCATGCATTTCATTATTACAATTTATGTATGTGGCTGCATCTCTCAAAAGGGCTTAGTATAACCTCCTGTTTGCTAGTAAAACTGAATTACTGTGTCACAAAATGATGCATGTCTAAAAAGTGTGTCATGAAAAGTTTGGAAAGTTCTGTGGTAGAGATGAACACACTAAAGGAATTTAAGCATGTTTGGTATAGACATAAGGTTATTCTAGATATAAGATAAGGCCAGGGACTTATGAAAGTATTTAGAAAATTGGGCAGACTAGATGGGTCGAATGGTACTCTCTCTAATGTTACACGAGTTGATTCTTAAAATAAATGGCAGAAAGGGAATTTGAGTCTACCATATGAAACATGTCCTATTTAAGACCAGGGCCGTCTTTAATAGTGATTGGACCCTGGGCAAGCATTTGCTTGGGCCCCCTGAACCCTGCCCCCTCCCCTGCATGCAATCACTCCATCCATCGCAATGTTACCTCCCCCCCCCCCCCCCACACACACACACAAAAAAAGCCATAAAAATAAGCACACACACAGTTGGATTTTTCTTGCAGTGAGTATTTTTATTGCATTGAATAAAATGTGTATATTACGTGTATAACTGCAGTGTATAAACTGTATTTTTGGATACAAAATGTGTATATATGGCTGCAATATGTATACCATCTTACTATGCAACAATGCACTACAACTACTCATTACCCAAATGACAAAAATATACATATATTAGAGAGCACTTACATATGTTCATATATATTTATAAATATATATACACATCTCACTCTCTCTCACTAGTTGCATTTATACTTACATGGACTTCTTATTATTATATTCAACTATTTTCATATGTAATAAAAATGTTATTGAAGAGTTGCATTTCTTGGTTTTATTCCCCTTTTCTGCACCCACATTGAACCTAAAGGACTTAACACAGCCCCATAGAGTAGCCACAGCACCTGTCATGCATCTATATTGCACCCACAGCATTTGTCTTGCACCTATATTGCACCCACAGCACATGGCTTGCACTCATATTGAACCCACACAATTTCGCATGCTACAGTGTAACTTTGCCCCACAGAACATACCAGTTTAACTTTGTTCCACTGAACTGGCCATGCAGAAAAAAGCCACATTCACATTTTTCCCCATAGTACATGTTATTTTTCCCCAGAGAACATGCCACAGTCACTTTGTCATTGAATGCAACAGACAGTTTGCCTGTTAAAATATGACACAGTTTGTCCATTAAATATGCCACAGTCAATATGCCCATCAATATGCCAATATTATTTTGCCATTAATATTCAGTATTATTTTGCCATAAAAATGCCACAGACATGTTTTCCATTAAAATGCCAATATTACTGTGTTCAGATACCAGTAATATTGTACTATTAAGATGCCCCAGCCAATTTTCCCATTATGATACCAGTATTATTGTACCATTAAGATGCCATAATTGTTGTGCCATTCAGAGCCCAGTAATATTGTGCCAGTCAGATACCAGTAATATTGTGACATTCAGAGCCCAGTAATAGTGTGCCAGTCAGAGCCCAGTAATATTGTGCCCCTCAGACCCCACTAATATTGTGCCAGTTAGATGCCTGTAATATTGTGCCAGTCAGATGCCTGTAATATTGTGCCAGTCAGATGACTGTAATATTGTGCCAGTCAGATGCCTGAAATGTTGTGCCCCTCAGACCCCACTAATATTGTGCCAGTCAGATGCCAGCAATATTGTGCCCCTCAGACCCCACTAATATTGTGCCAGTCAGATGCCTGTAATATTGTGCCCCTCAGACCCCACTAATATTGTGCCAGTCAGATGCCTGTAATATTGTGCCACTCAGACCCCACTAATATTGTGCCAGTCAGATGCCTGTAATATTGTGCCCCTCAGACCCCACTAATATTGTGCCAGTCAGATGCCTGTAATATTGTGCCAGTCAGATGCCTGTAATATTGTGCCCCTCAGACCCCACTAATATTGTGCCAGCCAGATGCCTGTAATATTGTGCCCCTCAGACCCCACTAATATTGTGCCAGTCAGATGCCTGTAATATTGTGCCCCTCAGACCCCACTAATATTGTGCCCCTCAGACCCCACTAATATTGTGCCAGTCAGATGCCTGTAATATTGTGCCCCTCAGACCCCACTAATATTGTGCCAGTCAGATGCCTGTAATATTGTGCCCCTCAGACCCCACTAATATTGTGCCAGTCAGATGCCTGTAATATTGTGCCAGTCAGATGCCTGTAATATTGTGCCCCTCAGACCCCACTAATATTGTGCCAGTCAGATGCCTGTAATATTGTGCCCCTCAGACCCCACTAATATTGTGCCAGTCAGATGCCTGTAATATTGTGCCCCTCAGACCCCACTAATATTGTGCCCTTCAGACACCACTAATATTGTGCCAGTCAGATGCCTGTAATATTGTGCCCCTCAGACCCCACTAATATTGTGCCAGTCAGGGCCTAGTAATATTGTGCTCCTCAGACCCCACTAATATTGTGCCAGTCAGGGCCCAGTAATATTGTGCCCCTCAGACCCCACTAATATTGTGCCAGTCAGATGCCTGTAATATTGTGCCCCTCAGACCCCACTAATATTGTGCCAGTCAGATGCCTGTAATATTGTGCCATTCAGATGCCTTTAATAGTGTGCCCCTCAGACCCCACCAATATTATGCCAGACAGATGCCTGTAATATTGTGCCCCTCAGACCCCACTAATATTGTGCCAGTCAGAGCCCAGTAATATTGTACCATTCAGATGCCTGTATTCCCCCAAAACTGACCCAGCCCCCCCCCCCTCCCCAGTACCCACCAATTGCTGGTGTTCCATGTCCCCGGCCGGATGTCTCCTCCGTGCAGTCTTCCCTCCTGCACGGAGGAGGGAAACGGTCACATCAGGCGTCAGGTTTTTTTTTCTTTTTTTTCCGGTCGTCGCATCCGGCGGCTTGCCGGAAAAAACATTCACAAGCGCAATGCGCTGTGAACGCGGCAAGTAGGGGCTGGGGGCCCACGGGACAGCTGCCTTGGGCCCCCCAGGAGTAACTGGGCCCAGGGCAGCTGCCCAGTTTGCCCCGCGTTAAAGACGGCCCTGACTAAGACAAAATATAATATATAATATTGTATTAATTGAAAATATAGTAATTATAAAATATGTTTAAATGTTTTTTATATTTACCTTAGGATTTCTTTACACTTGTGGCAAGCAACTATGTAATATAAATGCAAATGACTAGACTTCATGATATATGTTTTAGAAGAAAAAGAACATGTGCAATATCATAATCAGTAAGAAAAATAAGAATACTAATAGTGCCAGCTGCCTTAAACATTCCACTGTACCATGACTAATAACCACATAAATGCATTTTTCCACATTTGAATTTAATTATTATTACCATACATAAAAAATGTTACAGGAAACAGACTCATGAGAATTACGCATTCTATGGCTGTTTTTAATCGTATTCTGATTACTAATGGTACTTAACTTATGGCCGAAACATGAGAATATTTCTCATACTGATGGCACAAGTCACACTGAAGTGTAGGTAGTGTGTGCAATTTTATGAACAAGTTCTGAAGGGTAAACTAATATCCTTGGATTCAAGCTGAATTTATGTGATTATGCTGCAATGTACACTGTGGTCCAGAATGCATATATATACATTGTGTGCTTTTCCCAGAATATACAATCTACTAAGAAAATGTTTGTAGATTCTGGGCTTAATTATTACAGGATGTAAAATGACTTTCTATACAAGTTACATTTTTAAGTAACATCTTTACACTCTGAGTATCTTCAGTACAAATATACTGGGTTTATCTAAACATAGTAAATAAAACATTGTTTACACCTAAAAAATACTAACAATGTTTAACCCCTTAAGGACAGAGCCTTTGAAACATTTTTGTCCATTCTGGACAATGGCTATTTTAACATTTCTGTGCTGTTTGTGTTTAGTTGTAATTTTCTTCTTTGTCATTTGCTGTACCCACAGATATTATATATTGTTTTTATAGGGACAAGAAGGGCTTTATTTGGATGCAATAATTGTGATCATATCTTATAATATTAAATAAAAAAAATGTAAAAAATATGGTAAAAAAAAACAAAAAACACAATTTCCTGACTTTTATTTGAAACATCTTCTCCTCATTGACAAAAGCGAACTAAAATAACTGCTAAATAGATTGTAATATTTCTCCTGAGTACAGGGATACCACCCATGCATAGGTTTGTTGGGTTGTTTGGGGGCTAAAATCCCACATTTGAGAGGTGCGCTTTTTGGTTTTCCAACTTGAAATTTTGACATAAAGACAACCTGCGCCCATGTCCCATTTGGGACATATTTGAAGCCAGCTAATGTATTTTACCCCATCAACCCATATATTTTTTTAAAGTAGACACCCTAGGCTATCTCAAATGGTGGTATTTTAACACTTTACACGCACTAATTCTACCACCAGCCTTTGTCAAAGTTTGTGGTAGTAATTTGTTTGTGTTCTTTTCCACAAACCTTGTACTTCAGACATGAATTCACAGATTTTGGTCACTGCCAAATAACACCCCAATAAGTGTTAAGCAACATTTATTGAGTACAGGGATACCACCCATGCAGGTTTGTTGGGTTGTTTGGGGGCTAAAGGGCCACATTTTGAAGGTGCGCATTTCCAACTTGGATTTTTGAGGTGGAGTCAGAATGAGCCCATCTTTCATTTGGGACTTTTTTTTTAAGCCGGACAGTGTATTTTACCCAAAAAAAGTATATATTTTGTAAAGGTAGACACCCTAGGCTATTTTAAATGGTAGTATTTTAACACTTTCCATGCAACAATTCTACCACCAGCCTTTGTCAAAGTTTGTGGAAGTAATTGTATTGTGTATTTTTTTCCACAAATATTGTATTTCAGACATAAATTCACATATTTTGGTATGTGTCACTGCCAACCAATAACCCAATATGTGTTCAACAACATCTCCTGAGTACAGGGATACCACCCATGTAAAGGTTTGTTGGGTTGTTTGGGGGCTAAAGGGCCACATTTTGAAGGAGCGCTTTTCCAACTTGGAATTTTGACGTGTAGTCAGCCTGAGCCCATCTTTCATTTGGGACTTTTTTTTTAAGCCGGACAGTGTATTTTACCAAAAAAAGTATATAAAAAAAAGTACATTCGCAAACATAGTAGAGGGTGAATCTATTAAACACTTCCCCTAAATGTCCCCTCAAGAGAACTGTTTACGTACTTGAGAATAAAGAACTACATAGACTTTACACAGAGAAAGGGAAAAATAAAGAGGTGTCAAGATGCGAATTAGAAAAAACTTTCCCTAGAGAAGATAAACCCAAAATGCTTCCCATCTATTATGAATGGCTAAACTCCACAGATAGGGACGAGAAACCCAAAGCTTGGCTAACTTGGGAAAAAGAACTAGGTATAGAGTTCGACAATAAGCAGTGGATCAACTCCCTAACCGAAGTTAGGAAATGTGTTAAATATCTAAAAATAATTGAACTCCACTGTAAAATGATATACAGGTGGCATCTAGTACCAGTCATTTTAAATAAAATAGACAAAACGAAATCATCCCTATGCTGGAGATGTAAGATAGAGGAAGGAACCCAAGCGCATATATGGTGGAGTTGTCCCGCTTTAAAACCATTATGGAAAAGAGTGTTAAAATAAATAACTCAAATATTGCCCCCCCCTCGCCCTTATTACTATTTCAGTCTCCCTTTCTTCCTGCGACCCCCACTGCCCCCCGGCACCGAATCCCCTATACTTATGGTTAGTGTGTTATTAGTGTGTTATTTATGTTTTTACTGCTTCATTGATACTATAAAATTTAAGAAAAAAAATAAATAAATAAATAAATAACTCAAATATTTGGGGAAAAATTAACTATAAACACAGACTCCGCCCTTTCACATTTACAGACACCAACACGCTCATTTGATAGGAAATATCTTCTGATCCACATCCTTATGGCCACAAAATTGGTGATTGCACGCCATTGGACCCAATTAAATTGCCCTCAATGGCAACAAGTAAGGCATCAAATTAACTTCCAATATAAGATGGAATTGGGGATCACAGAAAACCTAGGATTCAAGCAATCACAAAAATGTAAAACAAGATGGGAGCCTTGGACTAGATATATTCAGGAAATAGATTACATAGGATGAAGAGTAAAATAAGGATCCTGGTGGCGCCTCCCCCCCCCCTCCCCCACCCGTTGTTTGTATTATATGTCTGAGTACAGTCTGTTAATAAGTTGATTTAGCAATATTTAAATCTGATGAATTTATTACAAACCTCTGTAATATTGGATGTATGTAGACTGTGCTTTTGTCTAATGTCAGTTGTTTTTAATGTTTTTGTATGACCTTTTTGTAACTTCAATAAAAAATGTAGATGTAAAAAGGAAAAAAAGGAAAAAAAAAAGTATAGATATTTTGTAAAAGTAGACACCCTAGGCTATTTTAAATGGTGTTATTTTAACACTTTCCATGCACCAATTCTACCACCAGCCTTTGTCAAAGTTTGTGGTAGTAATTTTTATTGTGTATTTTTTCCCACCTACATTGTACTTTAGACACAGATTCACATATTTCGGTATATGTCTCTGACAAACAATACCACAATATGTGTTCAGCAACATCTCCTGAGCACAGGGATACCACCCATGCATAGGTTTGTCAGCTTTGTTGGGGGGGTTGAAAGACTACATTTGAGAGGTGCGCTTTTTGATGTTCAAACTTGGAATTTTGACATGTAGAGCAAGGAAGGGGTTAATAGCTCTTATAAGAGCCTTTGTAGTACTGTTCAAAAACATTAACCCCTTAAAAGGCACAGACAAGAAAAAATGTTCTGCTGTGCAGTGATCAGTGGCAGGGAAGGGGTTACTATACAGGGTACACTATACAAAGGGTATGGCTTTTATAAAAGCCCTTGGGTCTCACAATTTTTTAACATTTTATTTAATTTATTACAATTAAAAACGTATATTATACAGATCTGTCTCTTTCCCTCACTAAGTGAGGAGAGGGAGGCAGATCCATATGGGTCAGAAGAATATTTACCAATATTGATCTAACCAGACGAATGGTGATGCTCATCTGAGAAATCACCAAACCACCTTTGCCACTGATCGGCTGTTACTGATCGCTATACATGCGTTCAGACAGCTTCAAAAGGAATACACGTAATCCCCTAGTGGGTATAATTAACGGCTAGCGAGAGTGACAAAAAAAAATGCTGATGGCAAAAAAAATCCTTCTGCTACCAGATCGCTCCATATGCGCTGCTTAGGCAGTGACCATATGCACTGCTTAGGCAGTGACCATATGCGCTGCTTAGGAAGTGATATATGTAAAGGAAGGGGTTAATAGCTCCTAAAAGAGCCTTTGATATACTGTAAAAAAAATAAAAATAGTAAAAAAAAATTAACCCCTAAAAAAATGCACAGACAGCAAAAAATGTGCTGCTGTGTAAGATCACTGCGTACACAACGATCAATTGCAGGGAATGGGTTAAACACTGGAAACGGCTTTAATAAAAGCCTTTGGGTCTCAATTTTATTAAATATATTATAATTAAAAACTCACATTATACAGCTCTGTCTGTCTCCCTCACTAAAACTCAAGTGAGAGGGAGGCAGATCTACACCGGTCAGATCAAATATTGACAAATATTGATCTAACCAGGCGAATGATGATGCTCATCTGAGCACCAAACCGCCATAGCCACTGATCAGCTGTTACTGATCGCTATACATGCGCTCAGACAGCTAAAAAATGTTTACGTTAAACGTTATCCCCTAGCGGATATAATTAACCCGTGACGGGTGTGATGAAAAAGTTTTTTAAAAAAAAAGTAAAAATGCTTCTGCAGCAAGATTGGTGCATTTGCGTCAGATCGCTGCTTAGGCAGTGATCTACAGCAAGCAAGGGGTTAATAGCTCTTAAGAGAGTATTTTTTATACTGTAATGAATTACAGTAAAAAAATTAACCCCTAAAAAATGCACAGACAGCAAAAAATGTGCTGCTGTGTATGATCACTGCGTACACAGCGATCAATGGCAGGGAAGGGGTTAAACACTTGAAATGGCTTTTATAAAAGCCCTTGGTGTGTAAAATTTTATTAAATATTTAATTTTATTATTTTATTTTATTTTTTTACATTATCTGATCTGTCTCTCTCCCTTACTAAAACTAGTAAGGAGAGGGAGGCAGATCAATACTTGTCAAAGGCAATATTTACTAATATTGCCTCTGACTGTATGATAAGTGCTCATCAGAGCACTTATCATACATGCCTGCACACAGATCACACAGATCTGCTGTGCAGGCATCGATTGGCTCCCCCTAGAGCATCGGAAGGGAAATACATTCACTTCCGATGCTCCTGCCATTAGAAGGGAAGCGCTGCCTGTACAGGCAGTGTTTCCTTCTACTGAGCCGATGGGGTCGCTCAGGAGAGCAACCACCATCGGTTCTGAGGGCACCCCTGCACTTTTTTGGGGTGTTGCACAATGCCTCTACCTAGAGGCATTGTAGCAACACCGATAGAGTAAAGAAAGCGACCAGCTCTATTAAGTGCATGACGTGCCAGGCACGTCACCTGTCGGCAAGTCCTCGATTTGCCGTGACGTGCCTGGCACGTCATCTGTCACCAAGGGATTATCGAATCAAAAGATACAATTCCTGACATTTATCTAATGTTTTTTGTGTTGTCCTTTTAGCACCAATAAATAATTTGTTATAATAGCTTCTTTTGTTATTTTCCATTCTCTTCTAATTTCAGAAAAATAAGGTACGTCTTTCCCAATAGATATTCTTTATTGGGAAATATAATAAATGTTGAAGCTATGGGTTTTAATTAGTGAGTTCCAAAGGGAACAATGTTTAAGATTGATTGCATTTTTGTTTAGTGCTGAAAAGCAATTTAGTGGTGATATTCAACACTCTCATCAAATCCACAATATTCTCAAGCTTTGCTAATGCTGATCTCCAACTGACTACCATTTAAAACCTTACAAATTCTGCATGGTGACTTTGTTGTCTATTGCAAATGACTCCAACTCAAATAGCTTTATTTCATGCTAACCCAATGTGCAAATAATGAAACGTGTGTAATTATACTCATGTTAGCAGGTTTTGGAGTTCAGCACCCAGATCTGCAAAATCTATTGCCAGAAGCTGAGACACTATAACAAAAGTAGAAGGGTAGTCAGGAAAGCAAAGGTCAGATGGGCCAAAATCAGTAACAAGCATGATCATAATACAACAAGAACCAAAATAATCTGGCAAAGGTATAGTGACAGGAAGTGGCTTTTATAGGCAGAGAGTTAGCACATGACCAGATACAGCTGAGGAGAGTTGACAATGAGTACAAGACTATGTAGCTTCATGATTACCAGAACAGAGGCTTAATTGTGGAAAGCAGGCTGGTGAATGGTAAAGGAGAGCACTAGGGACATGGAAGTCAGAGTTCAAATCCAGGTAAAGGTAGTTCCTCATAATATGATAGTATATCATCTTTTAATTATACATATGGGCTCACTTACAATCAATCATCAAAGAGATTTTGTGACCTTTATATTGTTTGTAGAGGTTAAAAAAATATACATAAGTGGTGCTGGCTACTGTAAAACAAGATTAAGAGAATACATGTTTATAGAGTTTTTATTCTGTCTCTGGCTTAATATGTCACCCTATGGCTTCAAAATCAAATAGATAACTTCAATGCACAGTGTGTAATTTGCATATTATTTTTTTTAGATATCATGTACGATAATATTCCACAGTACTTTGCATGTTAGAAGGTGATGTCCCTATATGACACAAAATGGTCACACGCACAGGCAAACTGTACATTAAATATTTTAATAATGGCAACACATTGAAAACAGAACACGTTTGTGAAGCACATTTTATAGTCAAATTAAATTTTATAGTCACATGCTGCTTGCGAAGACTCACTCACCAAAATGCCACTTTTTGTTCCTCGCCATCGATAACAAGGTGATCGGTAGCCATGAACACAATGGCAGAGACCCGACGCAATTTAGGAAAATGGATCACAACAAAATGTTTCCCTGTCAGTCTGAGGCCACACAAACTGGCCTTCTAATTTAGTCTTCATTAAGAGGTATATTCTGAAAATGTTCCTGGTGTCTCACATCTTACATCTCTACCCACTTAAAAATTGATTATTCTGTAAGCAAAAATATACACACAATTTTGTATATATTGCTTTGTTTTAATAACAAATTTATAAAAATAAAAACAATTCTACAGCTTAAATAATGGATGTCCCTAGTGAGGTGGTAAAAGTAAAGGATAACTCACTTGTATTCCAAACCAGTGGAGCAGAAATGCAACTCATTAAATTATAACCGAGTGATAGATTCCTGTGGTCATTAAAATATTGCTGAACTGGGTATTATTTTAGTGGTAAAACATATCAACTCATTGACGATATGTCCTTTTAATGAATCCTACTTAATATGCTTCTAGACAACAGTGCAGTAAAGACAGGTTATTGCTATATTCCAACAGAGACAAATCTATAATTAACTGAATAACAAGATAAATGTTTTTAATTATGCAAAATAATTGTAAGTCACTGCTGTGCTGTTGTGTTTAATTTGCATTATGAAGTATTGCCCTTTACAACATTTACTAGAGGAGATTGCACTACGGAAATTTAATTTATGTTGTTAACCACTTTGATAAAAGCAAACTCTTTACTCCTGTATTTAGTGGTCTATGAATTTATATATTTTGTACTAATTGATAGTAAATTAAATATGTAAATTGTTTACCAATTTACAAGTAATATATTCTGAAATCCAAAACCAGAAATAAATACAGTGTGTAAAACATATCAATGTGTATAAAAAGGTGACCTAAATACCCTACATTATTTACATTCTAAAATAAGTAGTTGGGGGAATTGGTAATACGTTTTTATGTTTCTTCTTTGTGGTGCAACTTAGAGCTCTAGTTTCGGCTGGCAGTTATGAGACCTATAACAGCCAAATGTTTGTGATGCAGTGCTTTGTTTGTAGAACATGGTAGTAAAGAAGTTAAATTCTAATAAATTAGTATAACATATAAAACATGTTTGCACTTGCTACAAAGTTCACTTGTAACCTCTTCACAACAATGGACATGGCAGACATGTCCAGCCGGCAACTCTGTTGCTGACAAATGATGTGCCTAGCGTGCGGTTTACGCGATCAACAATTGAAAGAAACATTCTGACGAGGCTGCTCTACTGTCTTGATGTCGAGGCAAAAGACAGCACCAAAATTTGAATCTGGGGCACCCACAATAGCTCCCATATGGCTGCTGTCCTCTTGTAGGACAAATGCTGTTGCTAGACTGCCCCTAGAGGTAGTCACCAACATTGCAATAAAAAAAAATTAAAAAAGACTTCAAAAGTTAAAATTTAGAGTTAGGGTTAGAATAATGGTTAGGGTTACAATTAAATTAGGGTTAACATAAGGGATATGGTTATAATTAAATTAAAATTAGAATAAATTAAGGGTTAGCAAAAGGATAAGAGTTACGGATAAAGGAGTTAGGGTTAAAATTAGGTTTCGGGTTGGGGTAAAAAAGTCACTGTAGGAAAAAAAACAAAAATGCAATTTTATAAGAGCCTTCAATGTGGATAAATCCAACATATATGTCATATGAGAAAAAAATGAAGGGGGGTCCTAACTACAATTGAGGGTTGTCTGGACAGTCTGCACTCTATTAGATATCATTTTGTTTTCTATGTGAATAATATTACACCAGTGAAAAAGCAGTGAAAATTGAAAAAAAAGCTTATCTCAAATCCGCAAATGCTTTTGCGGAGTTAGATAAGCGTTTTTTTTTTCTTCATTTTTCGCACCCTCACTATCACATTAATGGGAAGGTGAGTAGACAGCGCTTGGCAGTTAAAGCATGCTGGTCTGTTTGTTTAGAGGCTGAAGAAGTTCCCCGAACGAAACGCGTCCCTGTTAAGTGAAATTACCTGGCCAGGTTCTAAATTCTTCCTTACTGACCAGCACGTTTTTGTATTCATGTACTATTCATGGTATTTTGCTAACCTAATCGGCAAGTGAGTAATTTGACACTCTGCCTGTGGTTACATTTGTATCTGTGTTTGTTCATTTATATGTAAAGGCACATATCATTGTTTCTTGTTTTTAACAATTTATTGTCATTTTTTGTTACATTTGTGTATATTTTTTCTATATGTATTTATATATTGCATTTGTTTTTATATATTATTAAATTTATATATTTTATATTAATTTACTATCTTTGTTTTTTTATATTGATTGACACTTACTTTGTTTAACTGCCAAGCGCTGTCTACTCAACTTCCCATTCTGTTTCCCTTTACAGTGGCTTGTCCCACTGTTTTCTCATAAAGACTAGCAGCTTATTTTCTCAATGCGACTCATCTGTCCAATCCACTGAGATATTTCATTGTCAATATCCTCAATCAGTGTATCGCTGGGTTTGTATACGTTTATAATAATAATCTTTTCCCTTTTTTTTTTTTTTTTTTTATGTATTTGGTAAAGGGTTCACTTTGATTTCACAAAATAGGCGCTGTGTATATCACATTTCTACTTTTACTATCACATTAATAATTGTGGTGTTGTATTTGTTCTGTACCTTTCCTATTCAAAGTTGATTGCAATTTTTAAGTTACCAGTGTGCTAAGTCCAATATTGTACATTCATTGAAAAATCATTTGTGCCCAGGAGATCCATTTTGCAAAAGACAAAATTCCATTATACCAGCTAGCGCGATACATATTAGTAGTATTAATCATTAACATCAAATACCCATTTATTAATATATGATATTAATAAATTCCCCTCCTCCATACATCTGAAAATATTAAACTTGACAGAATTATACCCAAGCTCGTTGATTGTATGTGGTGATTGTAATGTAGTTATGGACTCAAAAATCGACTCTTCATCCTATCCATCAGGGAAATATTTGTAATCTTTAAAAAAACAAAGTGAGTTTTTTTCACAAGTTATAGCAGAAAATAAACTAGTTCACCATCCTAAGCTAAAATACTAATTCTTCTATACCCATGTACATCAATCATACACTAGGCCAGCCATTATTCTATGATAAACTAAGCAAAAATTACCAATTATCAATGTGCAAGTATTTGCAAATCAGACATCTACTTACTTCTTCACCAAATAAATTAATGCAACACAAGGGCTGCACAAAATCACTCTTATTTGTGGACAGGCCCATAAAGTGGAAAAAGCACTATCACACTGTTATAATTCCTGTATAAATTCAACAAAGTCCACGGAGCACAGTTGTCAAGTGAGATAAATTATATTTTGAAAGTTCGTTGGTACTCTGCTCTGTTGAGAGACACAATATATATAAATTGATGCACTCAAAAAAGTTATGAGTGTAAAGGTACTCAAAAAAGTTATGAGTTTCCGGTATACCAAAAAATAACTAAAGTGAAGTGTGTCACTCATCCATTTTCTGTTTGCACTGCTGTTCATGACATGAAACAATACATTTATTTGCAGATGAACCAGAGGGCCAGCTCTTTTTCCTTTTGGATTCAAGCTTCTATACACACACCATTGGCGGGTGGAGTGGAAGCACTATGTGTTCGCAGGCAACATAATACTTCCCAGGAGAAATAACCCTTTCAATGAGCCCAAATGTGGGTTATTTTTCACCAACCGTTTATAATAGCCTTGGAAGGTGACTTGGAAAAGAATTCCAAGCATATTCTGACCGACTCAAGCCCCAAGTAACAGTGGAGTGAGTAAGATTAGCTTCCAGGTGCTGGAGCACAGAAAAGGGGTCTACTCACACCCCAGGCAGACAACAGGAACAAACAGAGGTAGTGCCAGCTGAAGTCATCCGGAAGGTAGACAGCATCAATCCATAGTTGGTTTGTAAAAAGTAACTTTATTAAATCAAAAAAAGTATAATAAAACCAATGAGCAGGGAGACAGGTACAAAACAGAAAAGACACACGCTTGACGCGTTTCACACCAACTGGCGCTTTGTCAAAAAGAGACTGCTTTTTTCTCCCTGCTCAATGGTTTTATTATTCTTTTTTTGATTTAATAAAGTTACTTTTTACAAACCAACTATGGATTGATGCTGTCTACCTTCCGGATGACTTCAGCTGGCACTACCTCTGTTTGTTCCTGGCTTGGAAAAGAAACTAAATTCAGAAAAATTGAATACAGCATTAATCAACCCCTCACAATTCCCTCATTGTCCCAAGCATAAAGAGCTAGCAAAAAAATATATTATCATTGGTATCTAGTCCCAAAGTGTAGTGGATCAATTAAACTCTCAGGATCCTGGCCCCTGTCATGTCCCCCGCCAAGATCCCCTACCTGCTTCCACTGCCTCCTGAGACCCTGCGGTTGCAGCGTAGGTCATATCCCTGGTCTGTAGTAGAATTTGCCTTGCACATTGCAAGCATGATCTCCAGGCTCTGGGTGGAAGGGCATGTCCTGCAGTCTGATTACACACCCCTTTTGGAGGGCACAGGGGGAAAGGAGAGGGGAGGCTGGTCCCTCCATACGCCTCTCCTTGGAGGGTGGGAGGTGAATGATGTCTGACAGGCTATAAAATGGCAGAGCACTGTTCACAAGTGCTTGCTCATTTTTAAGCTAGGTACTATGCTCCAGTGCTCCCTCTGTGTATTTGTTCCCTTGTCTGTCTTGATATTACTTGACTTCCAGGCTAATGACCCTTGGCTTGTCTTTGAACTTTGTTATCCTCCATACTACTGAGCCTTGGCTTGTCTCTCTTGTTACTGAACCATATTAGCCTGCCCAGACCCTCTGGGCTGTTTTCAACTACGATCTCTCTCATTCCCTTGCTACCTCATTTATTTTGTTTTCCTGGGACCTGCCTCCACTAATCCTAGTGAGTTCTCTGCTGTACCCTGCTGGCTGCTCTCAGAATACACCTGCGCTACGCTCCTCTCTACAGTGTCCAACAGATACATGTTTGGTTGTTTACAGCCCTGTCTACAGCTGCACTGGAACCTATTTGCATCTATTAGCTAAAACCTCTATTCAAATATATTTAACACCTGATCAGAGCCAAGAAGCTTCTCATCATTAAATGGAAATCCCAACTCTTCCCCTCGTCACCCCCCCCCTTTATTTTTTATCTCTACTTCCTCATCCTTCATATTCCTGTTCTCTCTCTTTTTTCCCTCTCTCCTCTCTGTTTAGGATTCGTTTTGTGAAAAAGATGGTATTTATTCCTATATATCACAAGAAGCATGGGTTCCGTTGTTTAACCAAGAAACATCTAGTTGTTACAAGTCTAATCTCTCTATCTGACAAACAATGTTATGAATTATTCTATGAATAAAATATAAGTACAAAAAAGACTGGCAGCTGCCTGTTCAGTTAAGTTTAAGAGGAAGCAACATTATAGATTATTATTGCCAACAACCAAGGATAAGCAGAATGCCTGGACAAGGAACAATGTGTTTTATATTTCTACACTTTCAATTAAACAGAAATGTTTTAATGAAATAATACATATAAAATACCTCATTAAGCACTCTTTGCTTTTTATTACTCTGTCAGGGAGGGACATGTTGTTTACAATCTTGGGTCAGATCTAACATAAAGAAGATCTGATCCAAGACTCTATGCATGTCCGCCCCCTGATAAAACTCTTCAGTGCAAAGAGGGCTCAATAAGGTACTTTATTTGAATTAATTATATACAAAATGTCTACAGGTTTTCAATTAAACATAAGCTAAGTATTGCTCACATTGGTCCTTTAATATTTTTTAAAATCTGTTCTAAAAAAAATCATTTATAAAAAATAAAGAATTGTTAGTTTCATCTATGGGTCTAAAATTCAAGAATAGTTCAAGGAGGTCAACTTTGGGGGTCTACTTTCATTTTGAGACAAAGTCAAATTCGGCACCCTAGTTTGACTTAGTCTCAAAAATAGGTTCAATCAATTTGCCTCCCATTACTTTTAATGGGGAAGATTCAAACCTGGGTTTTTTTTCTAAGTCAAACTCAGGTGCAGAATTTGACTCCAAAGTCCAATTTCAGTGAGTAGACCCATTAATGGTCTATGAAGCATATTAAGTCTGTCAACTGAGACAGGTTGTCAAAAGCTGAAGATCACTTATACATATGCAGAAAAACCTAGGGTATTGTGTGCACTTTTGTAATTTTGCATTTTTTCTTTATGAGCACAACATGTTGACTTACTTTCCATTTCGTTTTCAAATAATGTAAAGAATGTTGACACGGGACTACTATGAGATATTTGGGATTTACTCCTAGTAATTCTTAATCTTCTCTCTGTCTCCATTTTGTTAAAAACGTTTCCCATTGTATTTAAGATATCTTAAGATATATATTCCTTCTTGGTACTACAGTCACTTCTATTTTGTTTGTCCTTACTGATCTTTTGGTGCAATACTACTATCTGTAATAAAAGACATGACAACATATGTCAACACTCGTTTTGATGCTGAAAGAATACAAAATTGTAAAGGAACATGATAGCTTCATACTTCTACACTAAAATCCAAATTTAGCATTTTGGCATTTTAATTGTGAATAGAATGATTTTGTCTTGACTTTTTATAGACTTTTCCTCATCTTGATTAACTTGTGTATGGAGCAAACTCAGCAAATGTTATGGTGGGGTAAAGACAACAGGAAACCCCTCCACTGTAAAATATAGTAAGTCAGTAGAGCATTATTAAAGACATTTGCATATCCTAGACAAGTCAGCAGACATGTTTTCAAGCACATAAATCATTACTTTAAATTGCCATCACCACTGCAAGGCATTATGGGTAGAAATGTTGAATGGATTAGACAATGGCTGAGTGACAGGCAACAGAGGGTTGTAGTCAATGGAGTATATTCAATGCAAGGTCTTGTTACTAGTGGGGTACCTCAGGGATCTATACTTGGACCCATTCTCTTTAATATTTTTATAAGTGGTATTGCAGAAGGTCTTGTTGGCAAAGTATGTATTTTTGCTGATGATAAAAAGATTTGCAGCAGGGTTAATTTACATGGATGGAAGTGGCAAAGGATTTAGCTAAACTAGAAAAATGGTCAGAGCTGTGGCAACTGACATTTAATGTGGACAAGTGCAAGATTATGCACCCTAGGTATAAAAACACAAAAGCAAAATATTGAATAGTTGGTACAGTGCTAACCTCAACATCTGAGGAAAGGGTTTTAGGAGTAATAATTTCAGAGGACTTAAAGCTAGGTAGGCAGTGTAATAGGGCAGCAGGAAATGCTAGCAGAATGCTTGGTTGGATAGGGAGAGGTATTACCAGTAGAAAGAAGGACGTTCTCATGCCATTGTACAGAGCACTGGTGAGACCTCACTTGGAGTATTGTACGCAGTACTGGAGAACGTATCTCCAGAAGGATATTGATACTTTGGAGAGAGTTCAGAGAAGGGCTACTAAACTGGTTCATGGGTTGAAGGATAAAACTGATCAGGAAAGGTTGAAGCATCTTAACATAGCTTGGAGGAAAGACGTAACAGGGGGGGATATTATAGAAAGAAGAAAAACTACCACAACTGGAGCACATAGTCTAAAATTAGAGGGGCAATGATTTAAAAGTAATATCAGGAGGTATTACTTTACTGAGAGGGTAGTAGATGTATGGAATAGCCTTCCAGTGTAAGTGGTAGAGGTAAACATAGTCAAGGATTTTAAGCATGCGTGGGATAGGCACAAGGCTATCCTAGATATAAGATAGGGAACTGGGGACTAATAAAATTATTTAGAAAATTGGGCAGACTAGATGGACAGAATGGTTCTTATCTGCCGACACATTCTATGTTTCTATGTTCTGTGTTTCTATATACAAATAAGGTCAGTAAGGATGGGCTTTTGCCTCAGTATCCCCTTTACAAATAATTTTACCCATGTTGCTTTTCCAATAGCAATTATACACCTGTTCTCTTGGAAATGTACACATGAACTATTATTTTTTGGAAATAAAATGTACTGAAAACTATTTTCTCATTAGTTTTAAATTGCATAAAATGATATTGTATCTGTGGTAAAATGTGAAGTGCAGCTGTGTAACTCTATAGATGAAGACCAATTAATAATAAATACATTAACCTGAAGTAGTCTTTACTTTGAAAAATGTTTTCACCTACTTTCTTTCATAAAACATTTGTTTTTGTGACTAAAAAAAAACTTGTCAAGGCAGAAATAATAAGAGCTGTTTTCCAGGTTGGCAGAGCTATATGTGAGTCATAGCTCATAACATTTGGACTCTCTGAGTACTTTTCTCATAGGTAACATTACTACACAAAATAAGAACAAATTGTTTAATGCTCTGTGTATTGTAAGTCTCATCTTACTTTTAAACTGAATATTCCATTTTTTGTTATAATAGATGCTTTTATTAGGCATGCAATCAGGGATATTACAACACACAAGTGTTAATGTTTTACCTATTTTGAAATTAGAATTAAAATCTCTCAAAAAATAGTTATTTTTACTCAAAAAAAGAGGAAAATAGAAAAGCCTGTTGATATTAATGCCATACTTATTATTTATGTAAAAATATCCCTACATCCTTCTTCATATGTATTTGATAATAATTAATATAAAATACCACCTGTTAGCTATCAAGAACTGTACTTTGCATCAAATATGTTGTTTCACTCCTGCTAAAGGTTTAAGGTAAAATCATATAGCTCTGTCCCCTATTTCTTGTATCGAGTAGGTCAAGGCTACCTGCCATGACCCCCACCCCCCATATGTGTAATGGGGGGGCTGGGAGCCAATTTGCCCCATTTTTGATAGGGGGTCAGGACTGTGTCCCCACCTGGGATATTTATATATATATATATATATATATATATATATATATATATATATATATATATATATATATATATATATAATATGTGTGTTCTCAGGAGGACTTCAGCTAGTTTCCTAATTTATGAATTCCTCCTGAAATGACTCTCTATAATCTCCATATAGGTCTATTGGCATCATAGTGGTACCATTTTGGTTTGGGCATTCTTTGGGTGCTCAGCAAGTATCGGCGTGTAATCAGCTATGGTGTCCAAACTGTGGAACTATTCAGGGGAACTTTAGGACATATTTGGTAGCTCAAAATTCTGTTCCCGAAATGTACCTGATGTGCCCTTAATCAATCTTCAGAGGCTTCAATTTGGGGCCAAAGTCTGGTGCATATTGAGTAGTGTTTTATCAATGTTGCTCTTATTATAATTTCTTGTGTTCTTCAGTCGGCTGGTAAAAAGGCACATAACCATGTTGGACAGTACATGGGTGAGCAGTACCAGAGCATTGAGTACTTTTAAACTATTTCATGTGCCTGACTTTCATGTGCCTGAAGTGTGTGCAGGTAGGTTAAATTTTTACAGTACAAATAATGTTTTTATCTTCCTCTTAGGTAAAAGACTTTGACCAAGGATTTACTCCAACTTTTACAATATCCTCATATTCCATCACGGGAAATATATATACCATCTTGAACTATCATAACATTTATATTCATATGTGATAATTGATACTGATTTTTAGCATGTGTTTCCTATACCATAGAATGTGATTCAAGCACTAGCAGTAGGACTCAATCTATATACACATTTTGTTCTGTTGCATAAGCACCTACTCCACTATTTTTCATTGCTTTCTTTTTATTTTATCTTATGTTGTTTTAGTCTGATTTTGTTTATATAAGCCATATGTGGCTTTAGCAATATACTAGTTACTATATATATATATATATATATATATATATATATATATATATATATATAAATCCAAGGGTGGGTGCACTCAGCCAAACAATGATACAATGTGCCCGGGTGCCGTGTAGCTCTAAACATATAGCAATATCCAAGATCGTACGAAAGAAAAAACACACTCACGGGTCTTCAATATAAATCCAATAGTCGAAACCTTTATATCATACAAAAAATTTGATATTTGTAGATCCAGTCTACGTTTCGGTCCGCACTGGTATATATATCCTATTTTCCAGTAATCTATGTAAGTAATATTATTATGCATTATAATTGCCTATTTTTTTTATATATTACATTCAGTTTACAGATCTTTTATATAAGTATTTCTGTTATTTCATGGGTATGTCAGTGTAATTTTTCTCTGCCTACAAACCCAGGCTAATGGTATCACAGAGGGAACCAGTCAGTCCATTGAACAATTTCTCTGGATTTTTTTTTACCAGTATCAGTCATGGCATTCCATCATATTCCAATGGTGCAAGGGTTTGGTTTTCCTGACTAGCTTTGGTCGGTCCTCGTGGAGGGGTGATGTCACCTCTTTGAGACCTCTTTGAGACAGGGACCACCACATTTCATGAATTGCATATATGTATTTCTGCATTCAATTCATGAGTACATTGTTGTACTCACGTCTCTAAAATGTCATGAACTGTAAAAGGGCATTGTACATTTCATAGAATGTACAAAAAATGCATGTAACATATGTACCAATATTAGTTTACCCAATTTACCATATTCTAGCATTTATAATACCTAATAAAATACTTTTTCAAATATAAATAAAAAACAAAACAAAAATAAGCATCATACAAGATTAAGAAAATGCAAGAAATGCATAGAAAAGTTGCGTGGTATCTGGCTATATAAAATATAGCATTAATCTGTGTATTACATCATTCAGTGATTCTTTTTTTCAAGTTCAGTATATAAAGTTAGTAAATAAAATTGTATTTTGCACAGTAATAGTTATTAAAAAGCAGTGCACAATAATTTAATATAAATTACCGATTCCACCACTAAGCCAAATTGCTTATCACCTCACCCTTCGATTGTCTTAATACACACAAGACCATTCAATATATGATTAGGATTCTGGTCCTATGCTGCATTAGCAAGGAAAATTCATGCACCTGTATGCAAAATACCTCTGTGTCTAGGAACAATCATTCGTTACATGAAGCAAGCAACAAAATAAATCCTTATGATCAGTGTATCTAACTATCCATGAGTTCTTCAAGCTAAAAAAAAATGCAGATTGTTTTTGCTCTGAGTATTTAATGATAACTGTTGTGTTCGTGTACAATTTGTAATTAATCACGCTAGACGGCCTTACCTTTGTATTAGAAGCTAAATTGTTGCAGAGTCAAACTACATCTGTTCACAAAAACTGATTAATTTTAAATCTTACTCTAAAACTGAAAAGAATGTTATGCTCTATAGTCACAAACAAGTCTTTCAATTAAAGGAACTGTCACAAATCTTTACCAATGGGTCTGGACTAAAGTCCCATCCAGACCATTAATGTAGTGATCGGTTTCATTTTTTTTTCGTTCTTATTTTTCACTTGGGTAAGATGCATGCAGCATTTCTTTAGCTTATGAATAGCATGTGGGAGAAGATGTTTAAAACCACATTCTGTAAAAGTGTGTGTGTTATAAAGCTAAGTTTGAAATGTGTTGCCTAAGATAGGACATTCAAATGTCAATGTCAAACATCTTGAATTAAAATAACATATTTTCAAGTTAGTAAATATACAGAAACATGCCTTTTAATGTTTATTATTTATTTATTTTTTATAAGAGAAATGTACCAGTTTATATTTAATAAAATGAACTCACATGATCTTGAGTTTATCTATTTTAGTTTAATAAAGACAGACATTCAAATTCTATTGTGTAATATGATTTCACAGCAATAAACATACAAAGGAAAAAAATGTAAGATATTACATATATCGCACAAATTGCTTTTGCCTAGCTTTCATTCCGCATAAAAAAAAATATTATCTTACTATTTTTGCTTTACCCACTAGGAACCATTAGTCTGAAATGTTCTCAGAGAGTTCTGCCCACCCATTACAAAAAAAAAAAACAGACATAAAAAAAAAAAGAAAGATACACATATTTATTACAACATTGATATGATATTACTACTCATATTAAGTATCCAGATAAAAAAAATATAACTGTTATGCTTCATGACCCTCAAGTAGTTCAAACTGTTCAAATAGAGATATCTATAAAACCAAGTATGCTGTGGATACATGGAGACTCGTTTCGCGAGAGTTATCATTTAGTGGTCACCCAGTAAATGATCCATGTCTGATGTCAAATACACAAAGCCATACCAACTAATGACTCATGTCTTAAGGTTGTTGGTTGCACATCAATATTCCATCCTATTAAACACTAATGTCCCTATAATCTTAACCTTACTGTCCCCACTAGCCTTAACGATAATGTCACCCCACCCCAACACAAAACCTTCCACTGTAGGAATATGTAAGGACAAGATTTGTAATAATCCAGGTTGCTTACACCATATCCGACCACAATGGCAGCCGGTATCTCTCCCACGTAAATACTTTTCTCAAATTGTGGATGTTGACTGTTGGCAGGTAGTTCAGGAAAAAAAAATAAAACTGTATCAAGATATAAGTAGGTGCTAGCACAATATGTGCTCATCAATCATAAGTGCCAAATTGGGAACAAATGAGCATCTTTTATTTTACCAGCTGATTTTAGTGACTGTTTATTTATTGTACATTTTATATGTATTATTAAATTGTTATAATGTTGTACTACGGTTTAAAGTCCTTTTTCTTTAAGCGCTAGTACCTACTTATATCCTGATATAGTTTTTCCCTCATGATGTCTTGGGACAGTCCTCCAGGTGTTTTCTATCTGCTTCTCCCCCCCCCCCCCCCCCCCCCCCTTTTTTTTTATTTGACCTTTTTTTCCACTGGTGAAAGGTAATTACCTGTTTTCTAAAAAAAAAATAAAAAAACTACAACAATCCTCATAGACACTGTAGATTAAAAAGTGAATTTCTTTGATTCAAAGCAGAACAAAATTGAGGTAAAGTTGGCATAATACAAAACACCTTACGTGTTTTGAGTTAAACAACTCTTAATCATAGGCAACCTACTTCCCTACTACCCGCAAACAGCAACATCCAAAGTTTGAGTATATAATCCTTTATTTCAAACTTCTACTTATGTACAAGATGCTATTGACTTGTAATGTGCTACTTTTCAAACTATGTTGTGTATTATTATTTACAGAGTTGGAAGCTGAAGAGTGGTGCAAGTTTTTATGTGTGGAATGCTTAGGAACAAGACTTAATGACATAAGCCTTGGTGAACCAGACCTACTAGCAGCAGGAGTGCAGAGGGAACAAAATGGTGAGTTACTTTTTATCTTGTAAAATAGCCACCGTTTAATGATATGTACATGATCTCTTATTTACTACTCTTTGTATGACAATATGTCCCACTCTGTGCTTGGAAATATGTAATATGCCTTTTTAAATGTTGGAAGCCACCTTTCTTTCATAATCATTACAATTGAGATAAATTAAATTACCTTGAAAGCATACCTAATTTATTAAATGGTTAACCAAGAATATAAATCAATAATATGAGTTTATTGTCAGAGAAAGAATGTAATCTATAATGGTGTAGTGTAGAAAATTGATCAGAAACAGAGATAATTGTTCTGCATTTTGGTTAATTCAAATGCTAATTTTATTTCAGAGAAGTGTCTCCTTTTTCCAATAAAATTTTTTACCCCACAAAACCATATATTTTTGAAAACTAGACACTGTATGGTATCTCAAATGGTGGTATTTTAACACTTTCCATGCACTAATTCCACCACCAGCCTATTTCAAAATTCTGTCTAGTAATTTTTTTTCACATACATTGTACTTTAGGTATGTATTTACAGATCCTGTTATGTGTCACTGCCAAACAACACCTCAGTACGTGTTCAGAAACATCTCCTGAGTACATGGATACCACCCATGTATAGGTTTGTTGGTGGCTAAATCACAGGGCCTGTCCTCGGTGGGTGCTCCATGCCCAGGCATTATATAATGCAGGAAGAAAGGGGGCATCGGGTCAGCAATGCGGGCTATGTGGATCCAGAATCAACAGGCACTGCTGTCAAAATGAGTGACAGCAGTGCACACTTGCTCATTCTGGGAGCCTAAAATTAGATCCAAGTGCAGCTGGCTCTTAGTGTGGGGTCCCTGAGGGAGCCCCACGCTATATTTGTGCCTCAGTTACTGATCTGGCACAGCAGGTCTTTGCCTCTTTAAGCAGAGACCTGCTTCTGACAAGCTTTCCTGTCCGCTGCCGATCAAGTGCAGGGGCGGGGCTTAAACATGTGGCCCCACCCCCTGCCCTATGAGCAGTAGTAAGGCAGCATTGAGGGAGCTGGTCTCTGGCATGAAGAGTTCAGCAGCTCCCTCCACATAGTAGAGTGCCAGGAAGAAGAGCCCTCATGGACCTGGTTAGCCTCCTAGCCAGAGCTGACCCCTCTCCAACTAACAAGGTAAGGACATAGGTTGGGAAACTAACATTAGTTTGTTTTTTAAATCCTGTTTTCTGTTTTGGACCATCATTTCCATGATGATCAGCCAGCATTATATTGTGTTTTGGCTGACTGAGTATCATGAGAATGGTAGTTCACAGTTAACATCTACTTTGCATGGACTGTTGACTACATGTCTCATAATGCTCAGTCAGGATTGCCTGGCAGAAGATTATAAGAAAATGGGTAACAGCATATATAATTAACAGGTGTTAGCTGTGAACTACAATTCTCATGATGCCATCATCCAAAAAATGCAATTTTTGAGGTATTATTCTGAAACGAGCTTAATTGGCAAAATGAATTAAATTCAAGTGTGAGCTTTATTGGCAAAATTAATTACATTAGAGTGTGATCTTTATTGGGGGGCTGAATTACATTAGAGTGTGAGCTTTATCAGCGGGGCTGATTTACATTTTAGTGTGAGCTTTATTTTCATTTTTATTATTTTAACCTATTTTTATTACATTGATCTGTCTCTCTCACACACTGAAATAAATTGTAAGGAGAGGTAGGCAGATCCAAAGTGATCAGATCTATTTTTACAAATATTGATCTGACCAGGCAGTGGGGATGCTCTTCTGACCATCCTCACTGCCTGACAGTCTGCCTAGCAGTCACAGATTGCCTCTATGTTGAGGCAATGGTGTGACAGCCTCCAGAGCACAGGAAGCAGCTACTTCATGATTTCTGTGCTCTTGTCCTTAGGAAGGCAGCGCCATCTTGGTCACACAGTGTTGCCAACTGCCTCAACTTGCGAGGCAGGTCAGCAACACTTACAGAGCAATAGGAAGCGATGAAATTCTTTAACACCGGTCATTTTAAAGGTGCTGCGCCTTTATAACCGTGTTTCAATTGCTCTCCGGAGCAATTGAAATGCCGATGTTTTTTTATTTTCAGATTGCACGTTATAGTAGTTAGAGAACTAAAAGCGAAAAATAAAATTGCTTTCAGTTCTCGTTTTGCTGCAGGACGGACTAGGTCCATCCTGTGTCACTAACACTTTGCCACACAGGACGGACTTAGTCCATCCTGTGTCGGCAAGGGGTTAATATTCTCCCTGAGAGCAATATGAGCCATATCTCATTATTTGCCAAAGACACAAAATTAAGTAAGGTAATACTGTTTGAACTCGATGTGTCTTCACTGCAAGAGGATTTGGACAAATTGAGTAACTGGGCAGATCTAATGAAAAAGGTTTGGAATTACTTGCAGACAATAACCTGACCATTAGTGCACAATTCCAACTGTACCTCTTCCATTTATTTTTATTTAGTACATTTTGTCAGTTGGGCTAATATATTGCAATTATATTTGCGCATGCTAAAGACTATAGCAAATATTTCGTGAAAAATAATTATTTTGGATGTGGAAATTACACCAGCTTTTAGCAAATGTTATCAAAATATTCGCAAATATGCATATTTTTATTCATAATTTGCTTATACTAACTATTTGATTGTTAAATGTAAAAGATTCGCTTTTTTTAGTACATGCCACTCGTAGTCTATGACGAATAAAGGTATGGAATTTACTGACTGAAGGTTGTTCTAGCAAATACAATAGATGCCTTTAAAAGTGGCCGGGATACTTTTTTAATGAAACAGAACATAGAGGGCTATGTCAGTATAGGCATTAAAATTTATTTAGGGCTCTCTAATCCAAAGAGAAATCGGATTGCATTTTGGAGTCAAGAAGGAATTCTTGATTGCTGAAATAAGGATATTTTTTGCCTTCTCTTGGATAAACAGCAGTAAACAAGGATAAGAAAAAAAAAGAGTTGAACTTGATGGACGCAAGTCTTTTTATCCACCTAAACTGCTATGTAACCAATGCAAATCGTTTACTAAAGCACTTGAAAGGAGCAAAAAACAAATGCTTATTATAAAATCTATTATGATAATAAAAGTAACCAAAATAAAATGAATAGGAAAAACACAAATTAGCAAGTGTTCTATTCTCCTTGCCACAGGATCTACTTACTTAGCATGATTTCTACTTTTTCTTGCATGTCGAAGCTGAAAATAATTGCCCATCTTTAACACATGTAGCTGTGTTTATCAACAATTCACATGTACATTTGATACATACCATAATATAGTGATGTTGTTATATTACCGTATTTGCTCGAATATAAGATGATTCAGAACAAAAAGTTCCTCCTAACAGTCACCTCCTAACACAGACCGTCTCCACTCTTGGCAGTCAAAAAGAACTCTCGTGATAGTAGATTACTGGTTCTAGGGTGCTTCATCTAGCTGTTGAGGCATGAGAACGATAAAAAGAAATAATGATGTCTGCACTACGAATTCCAGTGATTGATGAAAAAAGTAAGTGCTTTATTGTGATGAAAATATGGATCCGAAAAATAAAGTGACACAAATCAAAAAAACAGCAAGGAAAAAATGCAAAAGGAAAAGGGCAAGGACTGGCCTTACGCGTTTCGCGTGTACTCACGCTTAATCATAGGCCTACATCATTATTTATTTTTATTGAATATAAGATGACCCTGATTATAATACAACCCCCAAACTTTGGATATTCCTTTAAGAAAAAAATTAAAAGCCTGAATATAAGATTACCCTATAGGAAAAAAGTGTAACCTGTATATTTTGACATGTAAATTACTTTTTCATTTTTAATTATTAAATAAAAAATGCATTTCTTGTTTTTATTTCCTTTTATTTGCCCATCAGCAGCCTAGATGTAGCCAATGCTGCCCCTACCCCCCCCAGACTTAACCAGTGCCGGCTACGCATCCCTACCCAGACTTGCCCAGTGCTGTCTCTCCACCCCCTCCCCCAGACTTGCCCAATGCTGCCTCTCCCCCTCGCTCCCCCAGACTTGCCCAATGCTCCCTCACCCCCTCGCTCTCCCAGACTTGCCCAATGCTGCCTCTCCGCCTCCCTCCCAAGACTAGCCCAATGCTGCCTCTCCCCCCTCGCTCCCCCAGACTTACCCAATGCTGCCTCTCCCCCCTCGCTCCCCCAGACTTGCCCAATGCTGCCTCACCCCCTCGCTCTCCCAGACTTGCCCAATGCTGCCTCTCCCCCTCGCTCTCCCAGACTTGCCCAATGCTGCCTCACCCCCTCCCTCCCTCCGACTTGCCCAATGTAGCCTCTTCCCCTCCCTCCCTCCGACTTGCCCAACGCTGCCTCTCCCCCTCCCTCCGACTTGCAGCTTCCAAAATGGCCCACTTTGCAGCACAACTTTCATCTTTATTGCCATGACTCAAAAACACCTGGAAAGCAACCTATCAGACAATTTTAAATCAAATGTGAAATATGTAATATTTATTGCTTGACTCTTGTGTAATTTGAATGATTATATAATTTTTTCATTTGCATCTTTTGATATTTTATTTGCTTGTTTTTCACATATCAAGTTGAATTGTTTACAGATATGTTTATGTTACAGCAATTATTCCATATTTATTCTGAAAAAGATTATTATGCTTTTTTTTCTCTAGGATAAGCAGTCCCTGGAGATGATTTCTTCTACTAGTTTTACACTGCTGTAACATTAACTAATCATGTCATATGGCTCATATTTATTAGGCTTACCTTTATACTTAGAAGATGACAAGTCATTCATATTTGCTTTGCTCATCATTTTCAAGTATCATAGCAAATAAAATGTATGACATGAAAATAATAAATTGACCTCATAGGTACACTGTATTATAAAAGTATAGATGTGTCAGATTCTAGAATACTATTACTATAAAAAAAAAAACAGTGTGTTCCCATGAGTAATGTTATGCTGAAGCTTATGCAGGGCTATTACAGTATTACCAGTGTGTTTCACCTGTTGGAAGTTTAATTATAGAAAGAAGGAATATTAAAATTAAAGTCTTACATATATTATTCATAAATTCATATTGTTTGTTCACATATTAAAACATACAAAAAAACAACAACACACATACTTTATAGTCAAGCAATGCTTGTACGTGGATGTTTGCAAAGGTCAGAGAATAGAAGCAATCGTCTTACAGAAAAATACATGATTAAATGCTCATTCTGTGCTTACTAACAAAATTATGGAATCAATAATAAATAAAAACACCATCAAATGAAATGCAAAAATATTGGAACAAAAATGTAACCAGTGCATTTTAAATGCATTTTTAAGATAGCATAACATTTAGATAGACAGAGATTAATTGATAGGTAAAAGATATAATAAGTACAGGATATGAAAGATTCATATTTTTCCAATTGAAAATCAAGAGCTCTATTCTATTTTCCTGACTGCAAGAAAGAAAAAAATGACTGTATTTGCTCAGATATAAGACAACCATGTAGGGTATGTTATGAGGTAGGACGCCGAGTAGCTTTTGAACAGTTGGACAGATGTGTTTGAGTGGGTTGAATCTGATCTGGTGAAGACTTTGGACAGATGCATGTGGGTCCTTCTGTGAAGCCTGTGGAGCATGGAAGACTCATATGGGTCATGGTCTGGATGGAATCTTGCAGCCTCATTGGACTATGGATTTACAGCTGGGTTGCCCTTGAGAGGAGTGAGTACTGTTTTTGATGTGCCTTAGATAGACATGAATAAGGCTGGGCAAGTGGGGCATCATTTCTGGATGTGGGCCTTGCAGAGCCTTTAGCTTTTTTGCTGCACATGGACTGAGTAACATAGACTGCTCCCTTTTCTAGATCAAATGGAGTCATATATTTTGGTTGTTTGTGGTGTTTCCTTAGAGAAGGAGCTTCTGGATGAGACTGTGGGTGGTGGACACGGGCTAATTCCATCTGGAAATCAAGAGGAATTTCTGAAAATGAACAGAATTTAGAGGGCAACAAACTTAACATTTGAAGATAAATATGTAAAAGACTCAGAAAATAGTAGTCCATAAAATAAATTCTAAGACATTTTGAGCCTAAACAAATCCTTTTTAAAATTGCTAATAAAAGAGGTTTTGAGAATAAACTAAGTATAAAGAGACAGGAATCAGGCGCAAAAAAAAGGTTTTAAAAAAATGCATCTCTGTTTTTCCCTCAGAATACACAAAATACAAGAAAGCCTGACACCCCAAAAACCCCATTAGGGCATGACTCATAGCCTCAAATGACAGAATCAGACATTACAATCCCACAGAGAGACAGTCTGCACTCTACAGCAGCTCAGTATATCAGACAACAGCAGCTCCAGACTAGTCTGGATGTTTTATTGGCTCAGATTAAAAATAAGTACTCAAGTTTAGAAAGGGAGATCTTGGGAGGTTTAGATATAGGGTAAAATGTATCCTGTATGGAAATTTTCAGAAGGTGGAATGTAAGATATGCCTGGGAATTTCCATTGAAATTGTTTTAATGATCAGGACTATATATTGGACTTGAAAATAATGTTATGTAATAAGTCTTTTCATCCTTTTGCCCTTGGATTTTGGATTATGGCGAGGATGGTGGGAGAGCTCAGTGATTATTG
The DNA here is from genome assembly GCA_036172795.1 of Pelodytes ibericus. Lineage (NCBI taxonomy): Eukaryota > Metazoa > Chordata > Amphibia > Anura > Pelodytidae > Pelodytes > Pelodytes ibericus. The sequence continues at coordinate 82,642,221 of CM069859.1, forward strand.
AAAGTATAGGTGCTTTTTTAAGAATTCTTCTTCACAGTGGGTTTTGATCTGTGATATTAGGATTTATATATGTGTATAGGGTTAAGGTAAACGCTGATTAGGATAGTAATAGATAACAAAAAGGTGCAGGTACGGGATTTGAGGTAGCTGATATTAATTAATGATGTATTGTTATGATTTGATTAGGATTTTGATTATGTTAAATATTATTTTAGGTTTTTGGAACAGAGAGGGATTATTTTTTTAAAGAACCTGACATGGTAAGTATGAACTAAGGAGATTAGTATAAAGACAAAGATTAAACAGCAATAACAAATTAGATTTTTGACTTCACACCAGGAGATAAGAGGGAGTATAGTTAAGGGCTGATTGAAATAAAGGGAATAACACAAAGGGGGAATTATAAAGAGTACATGGAAGTTATATTTAATGTTTTGCCCACAATTGCTATAAAATAAGGGGAGGGAGGCTAACTATGTGGAGAAGAGAAAGAGGGGAGGAAATAAAAAGAAGAGAAGGGAATATATATATATATATATATATATATATATGTGTGTATATATATATATATATAATTTCTCTTCTGTTGTGTTTGTTTAAATAGCGTTTTTTGTACTAATGAAGTAGGATAAATTGAAGTTTAAGTGGGTAAATTGAAATGTTGGGTAGGAAAGAAATATGTAAGAGCATATTGGCATTGGGATTTGAGGCAGAGAATCGTAAGGTTTTTAGTATTTTTTAGGTAGCACTAATTATTGGATTGAGATAAATACCAAATAAAGATTAATAGCAATAGAGAGGGAGTAAGTCTTAAGAATTTGAAAATTAGATGATTGTATGAATTTAAAATAATTGTATGATGGATAAAAGTTTAGAAAGTAAAAAGAAGTTGGTTTTATGGTTGGTGATAAAGTGTAAGGTAGATAATATGGAGGCTGGTAAATAATGGAAACAACACAAATGATAATATATAAAGAGGAAATAAATAAGGAAAATTAAGATTTCAGTCACAAAATTTTATATTAAAGATGGGGTTTTTGGGAGGTTCTTCAGAGGGTTCTAAGTATAAAGAAAATAAGGGAGATAAGGAAGGAAGATTGAGTTGCATTTGCCTGTGGGCCATCCCACATTAAATATGGAATTAATTATGGTGCCGTAGTTGCATCAAGGGGGCCAAGTTAGGTACCATATTGTTGGACAATTTTTAAGTGTTAATATACAAAACAAAAATAACTTCGGTTATGTTGTATGTAGTGCACCCAGTGGTTCCCAGAGACAGATGGTGGGATGAAAGCGTTAACATTTATAACATTAAATGCTCAAGGATTACATTCTCCTCAACAAAGAATAATGCTGTCAGATATGATGTTCAAAGAGCCAATTGCCTATAACTGAACATTCCTTGTTACACAATAATAAAAAGATGGGAATTGCAATTGTAGTGTCAAATGTGTTTAACTATGAATTTATAAATAAGCTTTGTGTTGAGGAAGCAATATATCTATTTATAATCTGTAAACTAAATGATAAAATCTATTCCATTCTAAACATATATGCCACAAACAAAAGACAAATCAATTTTTTTAAAATAGAACTTTAGACAAAAAACACAATTTGGTACAGGGAACATTTCAGTAATGACCTTTTTTAATAGTGTCTCAGACACTGAAAGATAGAAAGAAAGGCAATAATAAAAAAAAATGGGACTTGAGGACTTGATAAAGTGTACATACATGGCACTAAGTCTAAAATAAATATAGGAAACAGTGTGCTGCAATACATTATTGGGAACATTTGGGAAGAAAAGAGAAAAGAAGGGAGGGAGGGAGGGAGGGAAAGAAAGGACAAGTTCATAAGGGTGGAGGGGGTGAATAGAGGCAAGAGGCACATAGAAAGTTTATAATTATAATTGGGTTTAGGTTGGGCCCTGAAACACAATCATACTTAGAGAAAAATAAGGAGGCGGATAAAGGAAAAGGAAAAGAAGAAAGAAAAGAAGAGGGGAGAAAAAGAGAGAAAAACTAAATAGATAACACGGAAGAAAAGAGGATAGGAATGAGAAAGCACTCCTGGGGAAAGTCTGCGGTAAGTGGGCCAGTCCATGAGCTCCGGGCCAAGAGGCAGCAGGGTCCCATTGGGTCGAGGGGATAATGGAAGCTGTATATTTAACTATGTTTAGAGGGAACAGGCTCAAAGAAACGTGTGATTCTCGGTTACTGAGAATCTGCTGTGTCACAGGTGACTAACCAAATCTGCCAGATTTTTTCATAAAGGTCATATCGGTGACTAAGTTGGTATTCTAGTTGAGCCCTGATCTCAACCCAGCTTGGGGTGGGTCCTTTTGCTTCCATTTTCTAGCTAAGCATAATTTTGTGGCAAGCAAAAGATGGATAATCAACAATCTGATTTCTTTTTTACAGCTACAATATTTTAAACATTACAGTTTTGAAACTTCATAGTTGGACAGTTGTTGCTGTCCAGATATATAATGTGAGAGGGATTAAGCTTTCTGCAGGATTGTCTTTCAATATGATACCAATGCATTGTCCAAAAATACTTTTTATTCCATCTTAAGAAGTGCGATATCATATTTTGGTGAAACATTTCAATATCGAGAAAGGAAAGTCCCCTATGTTTCCTTCTGCGAGTCAAGGTTTTATAAGCTATTCTTGGTTTTCTGCCATTCCACACAAAGTCCAACAGCACAGTTTTGAACATAGACAAATATCTCAGGGGAACCTGAAATGGGATAGACCTAAACAAATACATCAGATTCAGAATTAAGTAAGCATTAATGGTATTAATTCGGCCTAGCCACGAAATCTCTAGACCTTTCCATTTAATCAGTTTATCTTTGAAGTATGATAACATGGGGAGGTAATTAGCTTGGATAAGAAGGTCGGGGTTTATCCTTAGTTTAATCCCCAGGTAATCAATTTCATTATTCGTAAGTTTCCATCCAAAAGATTGGTGAGAGATGTAACATCAAGATTGGCCGTTAATACCTGAGTTTGTTTTAGATTTAGTTTATAATTTGAATATTTACTATAATTATTGATCACCCTCATTGCTGCTGTCACTGATATTAATACATTTTCAAAAGTAAGCAGGATATCATCAGCAAAGAGGGAGATCTTCATATTCTGATCTTCTATAGTTATCCCAAAAATGTCTGCCTAATTAGAACTGCAAGTGGTTCAACTGACAATAAGTATAGAAGTGGAGCCAAGGGGCAGCCCTGTCTAGTGCCATTTCTAATGTCGAACCAATTTGAATCTAGGTCAGAGCTTATGACCTTTGCTTGTGGGATTGTGGATAGGGACATGGTATTCAGTTTTAAAGCACCCTTAATACCAAAAGCCTCCAACACTCCTTTCAGAAAGGTCCAGCTCTCCCTGTCAAAGTCTTTTTCAGCGTCTAACGCTATAATAGATGTTGTATTTCTATCTCTAATATTATAAAGAATGTTAATACTTTTGGGAATATTATCATCAGAATCTCTATCTTCGATAAAACCTGCCTGGTCTGTATGGATTAGTTTGGGAATTACAATTTTCAGACGGTCTGCAAGTATTTATGAGAAAATGTTTAAATCAAGGTTTATTAGAGATATGGGGCTGTAGTCTGACAGGGTGGCTGGATCCTTGCCCAGCTTAAGAATAAAAGAAATGGTGGCCTGTAGCATTTCAATAGGAGGCAATTCCCCAGTAGATATTTCTTTAAAAATGCTTAACAATAAAAGGGGAAATAGACGAAGAGAAAGCCGGATAAAATCTTGATGTATAACCGTCAGGACCTGGAGCTTTGTTGTGTTTAAGGTTTTGTATAGCAAGCTGAATTTCTTCTAATTTAAAGGGTGCATTCAGCCTTTCAAGGTCTTTGGGTGTAATTTTGGGAAGATTGAAACCTTGCAGGAAAAGGGCAGTGTCAGCTTGGGATTTATTGCAATCGTGTAAGTTATTTAAAGAACTATAATAATCTTTAAAGGCGTTGGAAATATCTTTGGGAGATATCATGGTCTGTGACCCTATTGTAATCTTTTTAATGCAGGCTTGTCTGTTTTGGTCTTTTAATTTATTAGTTAAAATTTTGTTAACCTTATTAGCTCCAGAGTACCATTTCTGTTTTAATCGACATATCACTAGTTTAGTTTGAGTCTCCAACCTTTTTTTAATACGTTTTTGTATTTCTAATAAATTGAGTGTTTCTGGTTCGTTTGGGGCTATTTTATTGGATCTTTCTGCTTTGGACAATTCTATATATAGGTCTGATAATGGTTTTTCATTTTTTTATTTTTCTTTCACTACCCAGTTTAATAAGAAGTCCTCTTGTGAAACATTTTAATGTACACCATAGTGTAAGGTCTGAGACCTCTCCATTGTCATTATGGTTGAGGAAGGAAGCAATCTGTGATGCTAGATTTTGAATGTCAGAATTTGTACTTAACAAAGTTTAATTTAGTCTTCATCTGTATTTTGTATAATAGTCAGGATTATTTCTAATGCGGAGCATGATCAGGCCACGAGATTGGAACTATAGATGAGGTAAGAAATTGTTCAAGGTCACGGGCCCTAGTCAGGATCATATATATCCTTGATCCGAATCAGGTGGGGTGGTGGTGAGTGTCTTGTAATGTATAATTTTAGTATTATCCAAAGTAGCGAGGGTCCTAATGTGGGACAGAGGGGAAATTGGGGGGGGGGGGGGCGAGCCGGCACGGGTCCAATCCCGCATGCCCAGCTCACACAAAAAATAGCTGGCCAGGGGGCGCAGGGAAGGGGCCCCCAACAGCAGGGTGAGCGTAGCCCCATGGGAACACCAATGGAACCACTATGATCAAGGCTCAATTTTCTCTCTGGGGATCAGAGTCTCCAAGGAGGCCCTATACGAAGTTACTGTAGCCTCTGCCTCCATAGGTGTCAAAAAATAGAAAAATGGAAAAAGAAAAAACACCACAAGATCTTATTTTGGATGAATGGGGGCAGTCTGCCCATGTCCGGGGGGTCCCACTGTGAGGCCATCTCAAAAAAGTAAGATTGGACACCAGCGGGGGACCCCAGCGGTTAGAGGTGCCTGATCCCAAGGAAATGTCGCAGATAACAAATTGAGTCCAAATGATTCTAATGTGGCTACAAGAAAGAGAAAGAAAAAAAAAATCCTTCATCGTGGTCACCTATTTTCAAAAAGCATCTCCAAAACAGCCTTATTGTTGCCATTGTAAGAACACTCTTTATGCAACTGTAAGGCGCCCACCCCGTTGTCCATTCAAGAAATGATTTTTACATATAAGAAGTTGTTATGTTTTATTAAATGTATTTATACTATTTCTACTAATCGCTACATTTGTCATCATTCCTCACATGGTCTGAGCACAATAAAGCAGCAAAAACAGAAAATCAGAGATGCGTCTGTTCCATTTTTGATGTGCTTCAAACCCTCTAAGAGCTTGTGAGTGTTTCCCCTCAAGCGGGCAGGATCCTCCAGTGTGCTAGGCATATGGATGGTGTTAAGAACAGTGTTAGGCGTACTGTAATTAATTAATTGTTTCTGTTTGCAGCTTACTATCTGGTGAAAAAGTAACCTCTATTTCCACCTATACAATAGGAATAAAAAAAGAAAAGGAGCGCAAGTATAAATATATTAAACAAATCTGTGCAAATAACAATAAGAATACTTATAATAGGCAATATATTTATACTTGCGTTCTGACTAAAAAGACCTGTCAGAAATGTTGGGAAGCATCAGATGATACATGTGTGAAGAGCGCAGACATCCTCCAGCTGCATTTGAGGAGGATCCAGGCAATGTTGGACCAAGGGATGGGTAGGAGGAGTGGTCTTCCCCAATCTAATCAGGGGGGTGCCACGCTTGAGCAGACCTCCAGCCTCGAGACCTCTGTCGTGGACCTCTGTTCTCCGTCTGTGTGACAATAAGGAATAAGCAAGTGATGTGAACTTGCAGTGTCCACAGACACTAATAAAGTTTTAAAAATGTCCAGCGCACATTCATGGGGACTGCAGCACTGGGAAGTGATAAACACAGGAGAGAGAAAAAGTGAATAGTAAATGGAAAAATCTGACAAGAGAATGGAGGTAGTGGTGGGAGCTCATTCTCTTCATTGCTGACATTGAAATATGGGACGATAGTGACCAAACTGGGGAATGAAGCCCCTGAGACAGGCTCAATTGAGAACCCCATTGTCAAACTGCTGCTGATGGATGTCAGAAGCAATGAATGGCCAGTTTGGGGTCAGATATAGCACTGACAAGCTGGGCACAAATATGGCAGTGCCTAACTATTTTGGCACAGAGATCTCAGTCGTTTTTTTGGGAGAAAGATGGCACTTACATGATAAGCACAAATATAGCAGTGACTAGCTGTTTGGGCAAGGATATGGTAGTGTTAATTTGTTTGGGGGAACAGATGGCATTGCCAAGTTGTGTGGGGGACAGAGAAAGCACTGACAAGCTGTTTGGGCACAAAGATGACAGTGAAAAGCTGTTTTGGCACAAATATGGCAATGACAAGCTGTATGGGCACAAAGATGACAGTGAAAAGATTTTGGCCACAGAGAAAAGCTGTGCAGTGGCAAGAATGTGAGTGGGTAAAATGGCAAGTCTGTGGATGCAATGGCAATGCTATGTATATGAACTTATTTAATTTATTTATAACTGTTTTTCTAGTTTTCTTCCAGTTGGCATACAAATGGGTACAGTAAATCATTTTGCAAACATATTTTTTTGGGGGTGGTGTTTTTACATTTCAAAATAGGAGGATACAAATATAAGATCTGCCCTTTTGGCAAATATTCTAGGTATGCCCCTGGATCCAGGTCCCCAGCAGCTCTGTGGGGAACCTGGATCCTAGCCTTATAGTTAAACCTTATTTTTCTGAAAAAGCTTGTCTTATATTGAAGCAAATACGAAAAACATTTTGTACTTTTCTTACCTCCTTTAAACAATGTGCATGTACCAGCACACATACTTCTTTAGATGTCCACATCTCCTATTCTGTTGCCCATAAAAAAATCCACCTTATTATGTGGATATTGAAATATATCAGTGTAATGCTTATGTGTATATTACATGATAATCAAAAAGCAACATACCCCTTTTTGTAGCTTGGATATGGTTTTTCTATTTTTTCAAACTGAGGAGCAATAGTTCATCCATAATAAGGGTAATTGTAATCCATTTTACAGAATTATTTTTTACTGCTAACTCATACATTTCTAAAACACCATTGACATGTAAGAAAAATAATAGATTTCACCCGATTTCCTGTCGTATTACTCTACTTCAGAAATAAAAGGCATAGTGTATAGATTGCCAAATGCATTCATATAAATAAACTGCCTTAATATGAAACTAATTAATTACTTACATTTCTTGTTTGTGACTCATGCTTGCAAATTGCATCTTAAATGGTTTCATAAAAGCCAAAAAATGCATTAATAAATTAACGTACTATTACTAGAATCAAGAAGAAGAAAAAAGTTCGGCTTGCGAATTGTCGTCAAAAAAATTGTCCAATGGCCGATATTTGTGCAGATTCAAGATCACTTCAGTGGTCTGAAACAATTCAAGTATTTTCATTTTAAGCATTCTTCACATGCAAATGTACCACTGTAGACAAATTTCTTTACTATATATTGTCAGATTACAATGATTATATTTTATCCAGTGACTGCACTCGTTTTTTTATTTTTACCATGCCCAGCATCATAAATCCCCAAAATATAGGTGCAAACATGTTATATAAGGACTCTAATGCTCTAATTTTTTTTCCAATACTGACAAAATTCATAAAAATGAATAGTCTTACTCAAGAGACTGATATAATGCTATGCAACACCCTCTCTTCCTTATTTCATCAGTGAGGGTTCTTCCTCTGCTGTTTTAGCATCTATCAGTCAGCGCAAAATAAGCAGATACATACCGTTTATAGATACAAACAGATCTATGTATCTATTTGCTTTCTTTAAATCAATAAAAGGTTTTAAATAAAAATATTGTTTGTTCTATTTGAAACACTTTGTATCATAAAAATAGATAAAACAAAAATAGGCTATGTTTAGAAACATCAAACCCACTTGATAATGCCTTCCATAATTGTATTCTTCTGAAACATTTGTAGGTCAGCATTGAGTCAAATCATGTCATCCATAAAATGTACTATCCACCAGGGCAAAAAGACAACTTTTCTTTCCTTTGATATATCTGAACCTAAGTGCCCTGTAAATAAATGAGCATGGGCTAAATCCATCATTGACTTTTGGGAACTAAAAGTCATTCAATAATAGCCACTTGTACTTCCATAACCCAGTATAATAAATCATATCAAGCTATAAAATGCAGACCAGGTCTTTTTGTTTCACCTTGTCTTGTCACATCAATTAATCTTCAAAACATAGCTATGTATGTTTTATACAACTACAACCTTCATAATTTCAGTAATAATCATAATAAAAGGGGGAGGGGCATATTTAATTTGGCATTTTTAGTGCACTGTACAATGCAATGGTCATAGTATAGTACAGAAAAAAATGCATTGCTCTTGTTCTAAGATTTAAATCTTTTACTAGTTTCTATTGAGAAATGTGTTGTGTTTTTGTGATATTTACATGGATAGCTGGATTTTTATTAATGTGGTTTCCAAGGTCATGACTTCTAGTTTTGGTAAATAAGATATATTTGTTCAGTGTAAATAGGGTTATTAGATGGGGGGGGGGGGGGAGTAATGAATACACATTAGCTGCTGTCGGTTCATAAAAATATATGTATTTACTCTACTTTATCAGATTCATAATTACATTTTTATTTTTGTCTTATCCATTAATTGTTTTAAGATTTCAAAAACTGACAAAGCTCAGCTTAGTGATGTTAAGCTGTAAGATATGCAATATACCAATAACTGTAAAAGTGTATGAATGTCATTGAATATCCTCCTTGTTCAATGTTGCTTAAAAAAGAATAATGAACTTAGCCTCCATATATTCTTTTCCTTAAAATATTATAAAGTTTTATGTATTGGTAATTGTAAGAGTTGGAGGGATTAGTGTTTTGGGTTTTTTTCAAACTTTAAAGCGGGACTAAACTCCCCACTTACAAATATTAAAAAGACTTCTGAACAAAGCTTCTATGGAGCATACTTTAGAAGTGATTTCAATTTAATATTCAAATCAGATATTGACTTCCAGACTCCAATGTTGTGGAGATAGTTCTATGAAATGAGACAGGAATGATTAGTGCGCCACACACACCTCCAGCCTGGGAGAGGATTAACATTGTCTCCACACTGCTTAGTTTTGTATTGAGCGACTGACATGCAGGCATCAATCAAAAAGAGGGACAGTCATCGGAGCATCTCTTTCTGCAGCCAAGGAGCATAGAGTGCAAAAAAATCAAACTTTAAATGAGGTAAAAGTGCAGGGATCGTGGTAGTGCAGGATTGAACCCTGTGCACCCGCCTAGAGCCAGCTCTGATACCATGTGTCGATGTCAGAATCAATTCTTTATCTTTCATGACAAAACAGAGAAAAAGAGGAATATTTCACGGAGATGAGGATACATTTTCCCAAAGGGCCAAACCAGGATTAATTGTTGAGGACTCATTATAGAAAACAATTGTACACCATGGAAGAGAGAATAAAAAAAAAATACTTTTTTATATGAGGATGTATGAAGAAAAGAATAATACATTTAAAAAACAGGGACCTCTCTGAAATAATATGGAATTTAAAGAAAGTGAATATAATGCCGTTTTATGATTTGAGCCAACTTATACCAACCAGGGAGAAAAATCAAATATACTTTAAAAACAGATTATGGACTTCCAGAGACCAGACAAAATTGAGCTGGAGGTTGATGACTTATGTTTGAAAAAGTGGAAAGGGCAAAACATCTGTACAATTAAAGACCCAGTGATAAAGGGTAAGATCAAACCTATTGAATTGTTGAACAGAGAATTCAATCTTACAAGCCTGGAAGTCTTCACCTATTTAAGGGTAAAGAATTAAATGGTGGGGAAAGTTATAGTCCAAGGTGGAGAATTACATAGGTCGATGAGAATTATATTTTATGACAACAATTCGAAGTGTGCAGAGGAAATTAAGCCAATAACACCAAATCCTCTCAGCGGCAAAGACTTGGGAGAGAGAATTAAAAATTAATATAGAGGAGATTGAATGGTTCAACTCTCTTGGTAAGGTTAATAAAGTAATAAATGGTTTATCTCTTATTGAAAGCCACTATAGGGTAGTAAATGGTACATGGTACTGAGAAAACTATCAAGATTTGCTAATGATAACAATGACACATGCTAGAGATAATATGCAGAGAAGGGAAATTACCTACATATATGGTGGAATTGTCCAGGCAGTTGTAAATTGTGGAATATGGTAGAGGGATTACGTGTTGAGATATTATGTGTTGTAAAACTACCAAGAGAAGTGGAGGTGATGTTAATTCACCTGGGTTGGTAAAATTACAACATGACTAAAGAACAAGACAGTGTACACACTGTTACCTTAGTGTTATTTTAGCAGTAAATATGTATAGAAGTGTGTAGATTTTGTGATGTACAATTCATGTTGTGTATTTATTTGTCTGTTTTTATATATCTTTCTATTTTTTTATATTGAAAAAAGGGGGGAAATACCCCCAAATAAAAAGAGTATTAAAAAAACAGAGACAAGGTAGGTATTTGTAGAGTGCTGATTATGTCTGCATACACATATAAACTCTGATCTGTCTACTTGAGAAATGTAGATGTTTACAGTTTGCTGATAATCAGGAGCATGATAGGTATTAGCAAAGTTCTTGAGAGTAAGAGCATTGGAGCAAGATTGCTGTTTGCATTGTTCTGAGATGCAGGAACATGGTAGGTTTCTAGTCAAGTTCTTATATGCTGCAATTATAATCACAGGAGCAAGGTAGGTTCCGATATTCAGGAGTATGGTAATGTAATAGCACCAGGGCCGTCTTTAACGCGGGGCAAACGGGGCAGCTGCCCTGGGCCCAGTTACTCCTGGGCCCAGTTACTCCTGCTTGCCGCGTTCACAGCGCATTGCGCTTGTGAATGTTTTTTTCCGGCAAGCCGCATCCACTGGATGCGACGACAGGAAAAAAACGGGAAAAAAAACTGACGCCGGATGTGACATAACGTCACATCCGGTGACTGTTTCCCTCCTCCGTGCAGGTGTCCTCCGGGGACACGAAACAGCAGCAATCTGTGAGTACTGGGGTGGGGGGGTGGGTGGGGGCGGGGCTGTGTTGGGGGAATACAGGCATCTGAATGGCACAATATTACTGGGCTCTGACTTGCACAATATTAGTGGGGTCTGAGGGGCACAATATTACAGGCATCTGACTGGCACAATATTGCAGGCATCTGACTGGCAGAATATTAGTGGGGTCTGAGGGGCACAATATTACAGGCATCTGACTGGCACAATATTAGTGGGGTCTGAGGGGCACAATAATACAGGCATCTGACTGGCACAGTATTAGTGGGGTCTAAGGGGCACAATATTACTGGGCTCTGACTGGCACAATATTAGTGGGGTCTGAGGGGCACGATATTACAGGCATCTGACTGGCACAATATTAGTGGGGTCTGAGGGGCACAATATTACTGGGCTCTGACTGGCACAATATTAGTGGGGTCTGAGGGGCACAATATTACAGGCATCTGACTGGCACAATATTAGTGGGGTCTGAGGGGCACAATATTACTGGGCTCTGACGGGCACAATATTAGTGGGGTCTGATTGGCACAATATTACAGGCATCTGACTGGCACAGTATTAGTGGGGTCTGAGAGGCACAATATTACTGGGCTCTGACTGGCACACTATTACTGGGCTCTGACGGGCACACTATTCCTGGGCTCTGACTGGCACAATATTCCTGGGCTCTGACTGGCACAATATTCCTGGGCTCTGACTGGCACAATATTCCTGGGCTCTGACTGGCACAATATTCCTGGTATCTGACTGGCACAATATTCCTGGGCTCTGAATGGCACAATAATACTGGGCTCTGAATGTCACAATATTACTGGCATCTGACTGGCACAATATTCCTGGGCTCTGACTGGCACAATATTCCTGGGCTCTGACTGGCACAATATTCCTGGTATCTGACTGGCACAATATTCCTGGGCTCTGAATGGCACAATAATACTGGGCTCTGACTGGCACAATATTCCTGGGCTCTGACTGGCACAATATTCCTGGTATCTGATTGGCACTATATTCCTGGGCTCTGAATGTCACAATATTGCTGGCATCTGACTGGCACAATATTCCTGGGCTCTGACTGGCACAATATTCCTGGGCTCTGACTGGCACAATATTACTGTGCTCTGAATGTCACAATAATACTGGTATCTGACTGGCACAAAATTACTGGACTCTGAATGGCACAACAATTATGGCATCTTAATGGTACAATATTACTGGTATCTAAATGGCACAATAATATTGGCATTTTAATGGGAAAAATGTCTGTAGCATATTTATGGCAAAATAATACTGAATATTAATGGCAAAATAATATTGGCATATTGATGGGCGCATTGACTGTGGCATATTTAATGGACAAACGGTGTCATATTTTAACAGGCAAACTGTCTGTTGCATATGCATTGACAAAGTGACTGTGGCATGTTCTCTGGGGAAAAATAACATGTGCTATGGGGAAAAATGGCTTTTTTATAACTGCATGAGCAGTTCAGTGGAACAAAGTTAAACTGGTATGTTCTGTGGGGCAAATTTACACTGTAGCATGCGAAATTGTGTGGGTTCAATATGAGTGCAAGCCATGTGCTGTGGGTGCAATATAGGTGCATGACAAGTGCGGTGGCTACTCTATGGGGCTGTGTTAAGTCCTTTAGGTTCAATGTGGGTGCAGAAAAGGGGAATAAAAACAAGAAAAGCAACTCTTCAATAACATTTTTATTACATATGAAAATAGTTGAATATAATATTAAGAAGTCCATGTAAGTATAAATGCAACTAGTGAGAGTGAGATGTGTATAGATATTCATAAATATATATGAACATATGTAAGTGCTCTCGAATATCTGTGTATATTTTTGTCATTTGGGTAATGAGTAGTTGTAGTGCAGTGTTGCATAGTAAGATGGTAAACATATTGCAGCCATATATACACATTTTGTATCCAAAAATACAGTTTATACACTGCAATTATACACGTAATATACACATTTTATTCAATGCAATAAAAATACTCACTGCAAGAAAAATGCAACTGTGTGTGTGCTTATTTTTGTGTTTTTTGTGTGTGTGTGGTGGGGGGGGGGGGTAACATTGCTATGGATGGAGTGATTGCATGCAGGGGAGGGGGCAGGGTCCAGGGGGCCCAAGCAAATGCTTGCCCAGGGTCCAATCACTATTAAAGATGGCCCTGAATAGCACAGTTATGAAATGTACTTATTACATGCACAGGAACAAGGTAAGCACAGTTTATATCATGCAGGCTTTAGGAGTCCTGGAGAATGCTAAGTACGTTGCACAGTTTTTTATCTGTAGGTTTTATGGACACTGGAGCATGGATTATCTGCATTACTTATAAATGTATTAGAACAACAAAAGGAAGTGGGAGCACAAACTCACAGAGAGCAGACAGCACTACAATCACTTAACCGATAGGATGGTACTTACTCGGGGGGGTATCACTGTTTTTTTTTTTTTTTGCTTGCTTACACCATTATAGAGGAAACCACTCCATTAGCATATCAGACTAATCCCACCCATAAGGACAGGCCTGTTCTTGGTGAGTATGTGCTCCCACTCCCTTTTTGTCTCCTTATAAAATTATTAGATGATATTGTTATATATTCGGGAACAAGCAATTAACACAGAAAAGCAAGGATACCACTGATATGAATAATAGTACTACAGCAAGGCTTTATCAATGAATGTTCTTCTTTTCTTTTGTGTCAATACCCACCTTAAATTGATTTTACTTTTTTATTCTTTTAATTTCAATAGTAGGTCTTTTTTCCCTATAATCTTATTCATTTTGTGTATAATTTGGTGCCATTTTATTAATTTAATTAAATGCTTTTCTACATTTGGTAGTAAAGTTATGCCTCCACTGTGAAAAATAACCCTATCATCAAATAACAATTACATTTAAATTTATTAGGGGTTGGGTAGATGAAAAACAATATTAATCTATGGGGAATTTTGTGTTGAACTGATTGATGTAAATACATTTTAGGTTACAGAACCACTTTAATAAGTATGCAAATAGGTTTAAAATAGAAGGCTGTTTTCCATCGCAGTGCTATAAATAAATAATTTGTCAGTTTTAGTGGTTCTGGATTCTTTATACTCATATTGGAAATTAAATTAACTGAAATACATAGAATGCATAGACAAGAAAAAAATGGGGAGCAAACATATTCAATGTAATATGCAGCTCATTTCAAGTCACATGTTCTAAATCCATATTAGATTTTGAGAAGTAAGTATAACTTTTTCAGTGGTCAAAAGCAATGTGAATCACAAAAATGAGAATCCATCTAATAATGAGCAAATAAAGAATTGCTTATTAGCTACTTTACATGGCTAAGTAATTATGTTAAGACATTTACCATCTTAGTAGTACTTACATATAACTAATTTTGGCAGAATCATTTCCTAGCAGTATGACAAGCACGTGGAAAGGTAATAATTTAATAAAGCAATGTTATAAAAATATAACAAACATGTTAACACTACTAGCTAAACAATGTTCTCAATAATATAAATTGTCATGTTATATGCTAAGCAAACTAGCCATTGATTTGTCCAAGTTAAGTTTAAACTAAAGTATAAACAAATATAAAATAAATTGATACAGTTTATACTTATAGTCCCCCCAGGTGTGATGATGAGCTGCATCTGGATAAAATTGCTTCCTGGTGGCTCTGAAGGAAGTTACTAGGATTAACACACCACATTGCCTAGCTGGATTTGGGACTGCAGGCTGGATGTTCACATCTTCCTTCTTCCTCAATCAGCGCAAGAATTCTCTCTAGCTAGCTCCCAAAGGATTATAAAAGTTACAAGACCCTCCTAGCTTTATACATGCATCCCCCAACTGCACTAGTAACACAAAGAAACATGTTGTTTGAAATTAACCCTTCCAGTGCTGGTAACTTCCATTTGAAAGCAAGTTATTAAAGCAATAATACTCATATACAAATTACTATATGCTGGTAAAAGCACAAAATATCATATCCATAACAAATACGATCATCAAATATATAACAGGTATAACATAGCTTTTGTATACATACCAAAAGCTTTCAAATGCAGCCTTTTTCCATTACACTTTCAATACTGAACCACATGCTTACTTGTTCTGGACAAATATTACATATACAGTTTAACTTACATTCAAAAAGCTTAAAACTAGCAATGCAGCCCTATGTGGAGATATCTAAAATAAATATGTTTAGCACTTGTCTGCTGGGAAGAATCTGCATTAGCTAATGCTTTTCTAAATGTCCATTATTTTTATATAACTTTATAACTGCCAACATCTGCACCTACACTCAAAGCTACTGCCTTATATAATGAGTAAATGGTTCATAAAATGTCTTGTCATTTTAAGACTCTAATACATCCCATTACATTAGGTCTCCTCAGAAGTAATATCAAGTTACAAACTAAATGTTTAATTGTTATTACTCCCAAACCAGATGTGTTTTTTCCAGAAAAAAAAATGTAGCAACAGTAGTATCTTACATCAATTTCATTGTTTTCGGCACATTCTGCGAGCAATCCAATTTGTTTTCAACTGAGTCCAATATTGTATATTGATAAAAAGTTACATATAATATGTATAATGTCTAATGCCATAGGTGCTAGTGCTAAATACAACATAAGAAAATAATTGAATACATTGTGAAATATTGTACCATCTGGGTCTTGTAGTAGGGTGGGCACTGCAATGTACATTTACATCAGAGGGATGTGACAGGTACAAACAAAAGTACTTTCATACTTTTAACCTTTCAAGCAGTTAAACACAGTCTTTTTACTTCAGATACATTTATAACAGCTTTTCACAATTTCCAGCACAAACCCATGCTACTTTGTAGTATTCTCATCATATTACAATAAGGTTACCTTCTGCTCACTGCTGCCAGCAGACATGAACATTTCTCTCTAAATGTTCCCTGTGCTCTGTGAGATAATTACAGCCTTATAAAGCCCTTTAATGAGATTCCTGGTCCACCTGTGCAACTTAATCAGTCCTGCAATCAGGAGGGGGTGCTACCACAAATCATTGTGGTTCTATATTCTTCCACTAATTCCAGTATGTTAAACCAGTAAACCAGAAGGTCGAGGAAATCTGTGGTTTATTGTTTTACAAATAAATGATGCTTTCCGATTAGAACACAAACTATATTATCACAAGATATTTATTAATATACCCCTATGCCAAGTATTTTTTACTTGCAGCAATATCTGACAATAATGTATCATATTACAGAAAAAAACAAAATGTGCTCTTTACCCTGAATTGTACTTGTGAAATCACACACGTAATGATAAAATAGAAAAAAATACTTAAGCATTCATCAAATAGAGTCTTATGAGTAAGCACCAATGGGAGTGGGGAGCTTTTCTCTTTGTTGGAGTTTTCCCATGTGTTGTATCCTCAATAGCACTGGTGATGTATTAAGGCACTTTGAGGCAATGTAGTGCAAAGTTTTCTTTTCTCAGATATTGAGGTTAGAACTGTTATCAAATATTCTATATCTGACTCTTTGGTTTTTACACCCAAGCTGCACTGTTTTGCACTTATCCTCGTTAAACATTAGTTGCTTAAGGTATGACCAATTGTCTAGATTATATAAATGCATTTGACGTTTGGCTTAGCCCTCCAAGAACATCAAGACTGTTGTAAATATTTGTGCCATCAGCAAAATTACATATTTTACCATCAAGACCTCTGCAATATCACTAATAAAAATATTAGTCCACTTGAGTCCAAGTACAGATCCCTGAGGTACAAGACCTTCCTCCAAATATACTCCATTGACTACAAACCTCTGTTGTCTGTTACTCAGCCACTGACTAATCCATTCAACAATACTGGAATCCAGATTCGATTATTGCAGTTTAGTGAATAGACTTCTATGTGGGACAGTGTCAAAAACCTTTTGGAAATCAAGATAAACAATGCCTTCTGTACCACCCCAAGGCATTATTTTAGTCACCCATTCAAAACATCAGTAAGATTAGTTTGGTATGATATCCTTGAAGTAAACCCATGTCGTTTTGATCTTTCAATCTGTGTGATTTTAGGTGACGAACAGTTCTATCCTTAACATGGTTTTCATTAAATTCTCCACTTATTGGCCTCTAGCTGCCCGACTACATTTATCTATCTATCTATCTATCTATCTATCTATCTATCTATCTAGCTACCTATCTAGCTAGCTATCTATCTAGCTATCTATCTACTACTTTTTTAGCCTATAAATACATTTTGGTGTATCCTATCAGGCCACATAGACTTATACATTTACCATAGACTGCTAAAGTAGAACCTCTACCTCTATAAAATCATGTGTATCATGTATAATTCTGTCCACAGAATTTTTTGGGGGGCAGGGAGGTATTGGGGTGGGAGAAGAGTAAGACAGGGTGGGGGAATATTTTCCCTGCCTTAATATTCTCCCATCCCAATACCTCCTTACCACCTCCCTATTACATACATTTGTTGGCTCAGGAGGATGGTTTCCTGGTGGGAGGCAAATCTTAGTTACCCATTAATAGGAACAATTATATGACCATGCTAACAGACCAGCATGTTGTTAACTGGGGTGTTAAAGATTGACCACAAGATATAATTCATAATAAATAAAGAGATAATTACATGGAATTGAGATGAAAATTTAAAAATGTAGACCAATGTAGCCGAGTTGAAAAACTCAAAAGCAACTGAATGGGAAGATTTGTCCAACTCAGCCATAAGTTTGAAGTTCCCACTTCATTTCCCTGCAATTCTCTCTTTATTGAGTAGACCTTACAGTGTTCATCCTGTATTGGCTACTGTATATCATGGCAGCTACAGTCAACAACAAAAAAGTGTGTAGTGTTGTGTAGACTACCACAACATCAGTCCATAACTACTACAATGTACATGAAGTTCAGCTAGCAATATTGCTGGCTGCTTATTATTGTAGATGCAGACAACCAAAGTTAGTGTTTGTACTATAGAGTTGTACTATAGTGTGGCACCCACAGCCCATCTACATGGCTACAATTCCCATAATAATCAACTAGTAATGTTCCTTGCTCAACATCATAGACTTTGCAGTCAATAAAAGTGAATGAAGGGTAGCTCTGTGATGCATAGCAAACATTCTGAGGTTATGAAAAAAATAGGGTAGTTAGAGGGTAGGAACAAAAATAGACATACAGGCTTGGAACCAAAATAGGACACTTAGTTTTGCTGTAGTGATGCAGTAGTGATGCTGTTATTATAAATCTCATGATGCGCCAACCAAATGGATAGCTGAGAATCATTAGTTTTGCATTCCACAGCAGCTGCAGTACCACTCAGTAATGATATCATAGCTAAACTTAGCACTCAAGTTGTTGAGTTATCACTTTCCCATGATGTTTCACCTAACAGACTGTCTGAGAGTCATGGTAAGTGTAGTATCAACTGCTGGGGTATTAACTAACCATTTTTGACCACACCATGGATCTGCAGAATGTTTATTTGCCCAGGCAGGATCTAAATATCTAAATACGCAAATGGAGAGGAGCAGACCAAATCACTCTGAGAGCAGAGGGGTGTATAGAATTAAATAAAAAGCTCCTGTCTGCTGCCTGTCTCTATGTCTAGTTAGCCTTCTTTACCTTCTATACCTATTGGTGCTACCCATGTGGCATCGCTTTTTGTCCATATAACAGCCTTTGGTTCAATTGTACTCTTTTATACATCAGTCTTTAACTATATTGTTATTTGAATTTTATAACAAGTACTCAATTAACATCGAAGAGACAGCTCCCCCAAAGAAGAAAAAATTAAAGACAAGATTACAGGAAAGAGAGCTGGGAGAAATATCCAAATTGTGGGGGGGAGGTCATATTTTAATCAGGGTTGTCTTATATTTGTGCAAATACAGTATTATAACTCTAGATGAAGTCCAGACACTCATTCTGCTACTAAAATGTGTTCCATGGTGGGGCTTTTACAGTTAAATATTGTATGTTTGCTTTTATTCCAATAGGATATGCATCATCAATTTAGCTGTTTTAGTTATTTATTCAAATGTATTTCATTACACAGTATTGTCTCAATCTGATTATTCCTGCCACCTTGTGAGAGTCTGAATTATTTAGCTTCTTAATTTGCAATGTTTTCACCTTATAAATGATGTGTAAACATAAACACTTTACCCTTTTTGAGGGATGCGTTGATTGCATTGTTTAACAGTGCATTTTCCTAGGCATTAAGTCAAAATAGGCCATAATTTGCTTCATGTTACTCGTCTGCTTTATTTATTTATTGAAGTATGATATGTAATTTTGGCATCAGGAATCAATGAAAAAATTTGAAAAATGCATTTAGCACAGTAAGAGCAGATGTGGATCATTCAAATGAATGGTTTCATTTTAGTATACATATATCAAATTTCCAAACAAAGATTTGCTGAGCTTATTGGTTAATGAAATGTGTCTGAAAAAAAAGAAAGAAATAGAAAGCAGTGATGTGATGAGGGATCCAAATGCACTTTGAATATAATTAGATATTTTAACAATTGATTGTCTTTATTTCAGTTTCCTATGCATTAATTAGGTTATAAGAAGTAACCTTAATCTGAATTAAGGCCACTATTTAGAGGACTAGTCTGTGGCATGTTGTTCTACAGTTGAAAGAGAAAAGTCTTTAGTAGGCATGGATTGGTTCAATAAGTAGGTTTTAGTATCAAGTAGGAAAAAAAAGTGTGTAGGATGCCTCAAAACCAGCAAGATGCACAGCTAGAAATATACTATGTAATGCATCCTTGAAAAGAAATACAACATTGGCTTTCAGATTGGGTACTGCCGTACAAGACTACCTTCATAAATGTTACCCATGTAAGCTAGGTCCAGTAAATTTTACAGTATTATTCTCACCTACACTGCCAGCAGGTATGTATTTCCATTATACTTACATATAAGTGCACACTAATGAGTGCACACTCATCTTTTGTGTTACCCCCAGGTCTTTTCTAGTAAAATCGTATTCCCAATCTTATTCCCAGTCATATTCCCAATCTTTTTCAGGATCGGTCTTCGTGCTCTTTTCAACTGATAACAACTGACTATGCTTTCTTTGCTTCCACTGTTTCTTGTTATGCTGATAAAAATGTTTGCCATTCAATACAATTTCAACAGGTAAGATTCATTATACCTGTGAGCATAATGAGGTGGAAAACAAAACCCTGAAGCGGAACTTCCCCACCATCTTAGGCAATTTCCTTACTTGGGGGGTGAGAATGAAACTGCAACAAAATGAGTAAACTAAGTTATGTGACAAACTTAATGGGAAGTAAGGGAAATAATAAAAATGCATCCATCATGGCATTCCATCAGAAGTCAGATTAGATATGCTCTCTGCAGATTTGGGAGGGGGGGTGTATGGATGCTCAATAAAGTTATGGATAATTAACATGTTTGACCTCCGCAGTGAATTATGTGTACTCGATTATTACTAATGCACCATTTATGAATGAAAATGCGATCGTGGAGCTTTTCAAGTAATATGGCGTCTACAAATTAACTTTACTGCCAACCTTTTCTCTACACATCAATGCCAAATGCAGTTAAATTCATCTGCTAAATACATTGTTCAGTTACCCAAGTATATCAGTTATGATCAATCTGAATAGGTAGTATTGAGCAACAAAGTCTAACTTGATGGCTTCAAGTGATCAGCCTGGTTGGTTTTGTTTATTAAATCAGCAGTTAAATGGTAAAGCACACATTTCTGCTTGGCAAATTATTTTTCTGACATCACTTGGTATACATGTATATGTTCAGTCACTTTAAATCTGAAAATGTTTACAGGTCAATGAGAGTATCACTGCAATTTCCCCAGCATGTGAACTATGCTTCAACTTTTGTTCTGCCTGAGAAAGAAAATATGTGACTACCTATTCATGTTAATAATCAAATTGTAAACAGTTGTATTCATCTACTGCTCTGAAAGTCAATAGTTGCAATGCCCTTCCACTTTACATTTTACATTACACTTAAATTAAATCCATAACAAATCCTGGTTTAATGATTAATGTCGCTTGTCATATAAAACAGTACGATTAGGTGTTCAAAAGTGATGTCACTGTCATGTTTTTTATTGGCTGAGCTTAGGAGATAAAAGATAGAGCAAAGAGAAAAGAGCAGTACCAGACAGAGGAAAAGAAAGAGAAAGGAAGATGGATCACTAACTTGTTTGGAAAGACAATTACAGGAACTCTGTCAACCTAAACATTGCTTTTACTGTGAATGTACAGTGTATCAAATCATTTAAAATTATCTAAGCATTACATACCCCCCAATTTGGGGGTCCCGATTTAGGGGACCTATCCTGCTGTCTCACCAGGCTCAACCTCTGTGCTGTTTTTTGGGACAAAGATAGAGTTGTCCAGTTCCCAGATTAATTTATTATAAGAGGGGGTGGGTCTACTTGCCCTGGCACCAATGTTTATTACAGGGGCTTTGAGCTTTTTGGCCGGCTCCCAGACTCATTTGTTATTAGGTGGCATGGCTACTAGCCCTGATCCTACCATGATTATAATAGGGCAGGGATTTTTTTTTTTTGCCAGTGGCAAATTGTTTAAAGATTTTAAATAGTTTTGTAATGATTTTTATTTTAATTCTCCAGTTTTTTACTGGACAATTAAAATTCCCCAAATTTGGCTGTTTCAGCCCATACTGAGTATGGTGAATCCATAAGATTCTCAGGGCTGAAATCTCAAAACTGAAAAGGGCTGAAATTGGAATGAAATCTGTGGATATTGACAATTTTGGTCTATATTTGGGCTATATTGAGTAAATTCTCAAAATGGCCTAATTTCAGGCCTGATCGGTCTATACTGAGTAGATCCTAGAATGCATAGGGACAAAAAAAGCACTATGAAGTTAATGTCGGAAGTAGGACTAATGAAAACTTTATTAAAGATTGATTACAAATACCCCTAAATTGTGAAAAAAGTGTATGCAATAAAAATGATGTGCTGTCAGAACACATTAGATTAAGGGATATTAAAATACATATATATATTTATATATTAAAAATCGTCTTCGCATTCTCCAAATTTTAACTGTACACAAGCAGGTATTTTTTAGCAGCTATGTAACATATCTACATCAAAAGATTATACCAAGATATTTGGGCTAGAAATCTAAAATCTGTTTTATGTCTGTGGATTTATATTTATATACACAGTGTAAATATACAGACTTGCAGACTTTATCTGTGTAATAGATTTTTATTTTTCAACTACATTGCCTGCAGGTAAAAATGTTATTAGTATTACTCATACTCATACTCAACCCCTCTATTAGGAATGTGCATTTTTCCCATATGCTTTCTATTATTTTACAAAGGTTAAAAATTGTATGATAATGTTGCGCTCGGTGATGAAAAGCTATTCTTTTTCCATGGGTCAACTTTTAGATACAGCCAAGGGTTACGGTTTTTGTGATGCGGCTCAAGTCTTTCTGCAAAATCAGATGCATATTCAGTCTTTTGACACATAGTTCAATGTACTAAGGCAGCACAGTGATAGAAGCAGTAAATCTAACTTGCTTTGTTACTCCAACTTGGTATTATGAATATCTATTGCAGGGGAAGGCTGCTAAATAGCATCCATTATGTATCAGTGAATGCACTTAATAATTGTGCTTTAGTAAATGAAAAATGCAGTGCTTTAGACCAACTACCACTTGCTACAAGGAAATAATAATACAAACCAAAAATACAAAGAATAAAAGCAAGAGAGATAGTTATAATAATGATTTTTCAGACCTCTTGACAATCTATAAATGGCAAATAAAGAGAGGTATTGTGTTTATATAATGCATATATGTGTGTGTAATACATGAATTGTATTTATTTTCACATATATTAAGCACCCAAAAGATGCACAGTGCCATAATGCAAGTACTATATGTTTCTGGCAATATAACTGGACACAATGCTGGGAGGACATGACTAGATTTTTTGTGCAATAAATCAATATATAAAATTGTAATAATGAGACCAGGAGTTGGCTCTGAACTACCAGCATGTATCACAAAACATTTATTTTACTTGAAATAGTTTAGCTTTGAAATACTAGGGAGAGTGAATACCTTCAAATTCCTCCTTATACTTTGCCCCACTGCTGGTAATGCCCTACCGTTAACCAGAAATCAACAAAATGTAATAATAGCTTAATATGCAGACTGTGTCCAATTAGGTCAGACTCAGGATCAAACAACAGAATTATATACAACTTCACATTTATTGAGTAGAAAATTAAATAAAATCACAGTGAGTTTTTATATTATTCTATTTTTTGATCCTGCACCTTATCTAATTGGACGCAGTCTGCATATTGGGCTATTATGTTTTACATTTGATAGTTTAATTTAAGTTATCTGTATTACCTTTTTTTACATTATTTATGCTGACATATGACCAAAATATGAACTGGGAGCTACTCTTACTTAGGCAAAGGATCCAAAACGAACTAAAAAAAATAACACAATATGATAGAATGTCAAGCTGGAGGCACTTGAGAACGTATCTATGATCTCACCTGGTGGGAGAAATCCATTGGGTTTATTATATAACATCATTACTTTAACAAATCTTGGCCTTAAGCAAGCCTACCATAAGATAAAGTCTGGAAAGCACTGCACTATGGCAATAATTACAGAATATAAATATTCATTCATTGTGTCATACACTATAATAAGATTATATCTGTCGATGCACATCCTTTAGTTGAGCATTCTCTGCACAATGGAACAATATATCTAACAATATATCTAAAATTACATTTCTTTATGAGGTGGTATAATGTTCTATTGTTTCTCTGATTTAATGCTATTGATTTAGCTTAGTTATCTCAGGACTCTTATTCAACTCTTTTATTGTAATCAATGTTTACTGTGTAAACTTTCTCTTCTAAAACCTAATGTGTAGCTGATATTTTTTTTAAATTGGTCTCCTTCATTTTGGGTTTTTATTTTTGAAGTAGTGTGATAGTTTTGAAAGAAATTTATGAGCTCCTTGATTTTCAAATGTGTGTTAGGTGTTTCTTTTATTTTGTCCACTCACTGTATTTGCTAATTAGCAAATAGTTCAATTTGCTTTTTTTAAATGACTGCACTTTGATACATTTTGTGAGTTATCTAGAACCAGTTACCATATTTTGCATAAGGGGTGGTATGATGATGGGTTATCCCCCCTCAACTAAAATAAAGACACAATGTTATTGGTTTTGATTGATTTTCATTAACTCTTTCATACAAAAGGTTTCTTTTTTCTTATTTTTTTAAAAAAAAGCTTTATTGTTGGCAAATATAGGATACACAATAGAATGCGATCAGCGGGGCATAGACATGTACAGGTTAATGTTGTACATCATATTCAACTAAATATGCTACAGTAATAGGCCAGTTTTATACAGTTAAACATTTTACGAGAACAATAATAATTAATTTGTTCTAATCTATCTCAGTGTTAAACCAGCAGAAGTAATATAGAATATACAATAGAATGAGATCGGCGTTGCATAGACATGTATAGGTTGATGTAGTACATCATATTCAATTTAATCTAAGACAGGAATAGGCCAGTTTGGTACAGTGACACATTTTACAATAACAATAATAATGCATTTTTTCTAATCTTTCTCAGTGTTAAACCAACAGAAGTAAAACAATCAATAAAACCTGACTCCGGGCATTTGGGTTAGGTGTGTGTTAGAACTATGTCTCCGAATGGGTTTGCTACCAGAGTGCAAGTATTTTGATCATTAGATCTATAACACAAAAGGTGGTATTCACAATCTTAATTCATGTGGGGGCTGGTGTGATGATGGCATAGCCCCCCTCATCAAATATTTGGACAAAATGTAATTGATTTTGATATCAGCAATATCAATGTATAACATAACTGCACTATCATTGATAACTTTGCCACTTATTTTTATAATTAAAAGTCCTTTGTCATTTGTTCCTGCTTTGCTGTGTGGGCTGATTATAATTGATTAGCATGCAAAACTTGATTATGCAGAGGTAAAGTATGATGAAAGGGTCCAGTGTGAGTACCCTTTCTGCATCCGTCTATGCTGACATCACTCTACCCTGTATAAAGAAGCTATGTCAAAAAATATAAAAATCCCCGATATAGTTTACTTTTTTAGCTGTTAATGTAGCAATGCACAGATACACATTCAGTATAAAGCTAATGTTGTGTACATTGGTATTTTCACTACACCAAACTTAATAAATCTCATGAACACAAAGTACATGATAACCAGGTGTAAATTAGTCCGAGTGTGAGTCATACATAAGCATTCACAAATTAACTTATTACATTTTGAATAAGGCAGCATAGTCCTTTAAATGTGACACGCGGACACACTGTTGCAATAAAGTTAAAACACCTTGTAGTTGCTCAAAAAAAGAAGAGTGCACAGCGCTTAGATATAAAAAAGAAACAATGTGGAAATATGTGAAATAAGTATATAATCAAAAATGAATAAAAAACTAACCCGTATTAGCTCCACACACAGAAAAACCTCACATTAGAACAAATATGGAGGAAAGGATATCTCTCAATTTGGTGAGGGGGGCAAACCACTAACAAATGTGGAAAAAGGTATAGCAGCTAGTCTTAAACTGCAATGGACTGGACCACTGCAAAAAAGAAGCACAGGATAAATAAAAAGAGAGACAGCGCTAAAATATACCCCAAAAAGAACAAGACATAATTTATAAAAATAGTAAAATAATAAAATATACACTATACCTCACACTCACCCACCAGCTGAAGAAGTTTTTTACGAAACGCGTCCTGAGGGGTGTCCTGTTTTTGTGTCTGTGCTTATAGTGTATATTTTATACATATGTTCTGTACCTGGCCAGGTGAACAACACTATACTAGCAGTGGGTAAGGTTGTACTATATATATTTTATATATTATTTTATTCTACTTTACTGCATATTGATATTACTTTTTGTGTATATTTTATTCCATTTGTTTTCTTATTATATTACTGTGGTATTAGACTTGGTTGTAGTCTTTTTACCTTATATACATGTATATTTTGTGACAATAAATCTTTTCTATTTTTATAAATTATGTCTTGTTCTTTTTGGGGTATATTTTAGCGCTGTCTCTCTTTTTATTTACCTTGTAGTTGCTGTGGTGGTGATGATAGCTGTTTATCAAATACTTGTCACACATGCATAAGGGTAAAAAAATCTTTCTTTTATTCAGTGTAATACAGTTCAAGATGAAAGCTCCCAACCATTAGCACGCCATTATGAAAGTGATGATGTTGGCATGCACACAGGGCCGGCGCCAACATAAAGCTGCTTAGGCAGCCACCTTAGGGAGCCGCAGCGACAGGGGCACCAGCCCTGGGGGGGAAAAAATGCTGGTAGAGGCACGGGCTGGGCAGATGATCTCCCCTTACCAGAGCCCTCTACACAGACGGAGTGCAGGACCCTGGGAGGGGGCGGATCTCACCGGTCGTGAGCTCTGCACCCTCCCCTTCAACCAGAGGGGCGTCTGCTTCACTGCTTCACGGGGAGCCGTGCAGGATGAGCTCAGTGTGACAGAGCTCAGTAACTGCTGCTCACACTCCCCGTGTGGAGTGATAATGCAGGGCATCAGAAATCCCACACCTGGTGGGATCCACCCCCTCTCAGGGTCTGTCGGGGGGAAGGAAAGAACAGGGGAGGGGGGGGAGTGAACAGGGGAGAGGGGGAAATGAACAGGGGAGAGGGGAGATTGAACAGGGGAGGGGGGAGGAGAGAACAGGGGTGGGGGAGAACAGAGATGGGGAGGTGGGGAGAAAAAGGGAAGGGGAGGTGGGGAGAGAACAGAGATGGGGTGGAAGGGGAGAGAACAGAGGAGGGGAGAAAATAGAAATGGGAGAGAACAGTGGAAGAGGGGGAGAGAACAGAAATGGAAGTAGGAGGGGGAGAGAACAGAGATGGGGGAGAGAACAGAAGAAGAGGGGGAGAGAACAGAGATGGGGGAGAGGGAAAGGGATATGGGAAGAGGGAGGATAGATAAAGGATGTGGGGAGAGTCATGGGATTGGGGGGGGGGGTGCACCAAAAAGCACTTTTGCCTGTGTATCAAAAAATCCTTCCACCGGCCCTGCATGCACACTGTGGACATGATATGGTACCATAATACACATGGCATTATGGCGTGAGGATACACAGGACAGCTGTTGATGCTGAACAATAAACGGTGATGTAATGCCAACTACATTTAGCTGTTAGGTTAAAATGAATAGCAGAATTGAAGATTTCTCAGCAATTCAGCTATCAGCCCCAATCTGGCTCAATAAAAAAAATCAGTAGTAACATTTATTTTCAATGGGAATAAACTCTCGGCTGTATTTAGGAAGAGGGCATTCTCGTAATTCAATGGCACTGACAGGGGAAGATAATTTTTCCAACTTTGGTGTTTGAAAATCCCTTGTCAGTTCCCTGCAATTCTTTGTTTTATATTTAGAGCCCTATGCTTCATTTTATTTTTAATTACTAATGACTCCTGATGACTAAACCAACCAAAACCAACCCACCATAAAGAAGGCATGATACATGGCAAGAAGTGTTAAATCAAGTTTTAAATAAGCAAGAGTTCAAATACCTTAAGCAAAGGCCGTGATGCTGTGGGAAGAATAATAAAAATTGATTCACTTTGTTGTATCTCTGCAGTGCATATTTAAAGTAATTGTGGGTTCAAGATTTTTACCTAAAAAAAATATATCAAAAGACTCCCATTTTTGTCCATGTTGGAAATTTATTTTTAAAATAGCAACATGTATTTTATCACCAAATGTTTCTGTAGAGGAAAAAAATATTGTGCTCTACAAAACAAAAGCCAATGGAGAACATTGTCATAGATTTCTAATTTTGCCATGAGGGATAAACAGTCCCTGTAGACACTTGTAAGCTTTTTAAACTTAAGTATTTTTTTTATATATAAATCAGCAAAATGCTTTGGAGTTTTCTTTTTTTTTTTCTTCATACTTTTGCACTGGAATAATATATTTCTTATTTCATAAACAAATTGAAATGTGATGAATTGAAAGAAATCAAACCTAATCAGCTGAGTTGGAATTATTAGCAGATGAAATTTTCCAGCTCATATAATTCTATCTGATTTCTGCAATTCACTTGTTAATCCATCAGTGCTCTGGTGAATAGACTTATGGTTATATGTATTACATTAACTTTTATTTATTACAAATATGTAATGCATGGTACAGAACTTACAGAGGAGTTATAGCTACAGGACCCTGCTCACAAGCTTACCATCAGGCATATCTTCTATTGCTTACTTACCTTACCATTTAAGTAAGAATTTCTAGTACAGCAAATGAGAAATTAAAAAGAGACCAGCGAATGTCAAGGTAATTAATTAGATGAATTACCATACTACCATATATTTGCAAAACAACACTACATTTATGCATTATCATTTTATTATTTATATTATCTCTTTTAAAATAAAAACTGGATATAAAAGAATCAATAACACATTCTGTAAAAAGAAAATGCTCTTCTTCCTCTGGGGTATGTTTATTCATTGTATATAGGTTAGCTAATACTAAGCTGAACATCTATCTTAGAACATGAGCCTTTCATCATGTGATGTATGTAAAACATAAGCCTTTCATCATGTGCAATATGTAGACATTTCAGTGGTAGCGTGTAAAAAAGACAAATTAATCTAACTCCTTAAATCACAGTTTGACCTACTTTTGTTATCTACTTTCCATAGAACGATTCAATGTGTATCTCATGCCAACACCAAATTTAGACATCTATGGGGAATGTACGATGCAGATCACACATGAAAACATCTATCTGTGGGATATTCACAATGCAAAAGTCAAGTTGGTAATGTGGCCTCTAAGTTCATTAAGGAGATATGGAAGGGATTCAACATGGTTCACATTTGAATCTGGAAGGTAAGATACAATTTTCTCTGTAGATGTGTAATAAGAATTGTAAAAATTATACTGATTACAGATTACAGCTATGTTCCTGTGACCTTTTATGTTGTCATTTATTTATAAAACACACATGTCGCTGTATTGTAGGTATTTTTCAGAAACTTGTATCATATTTAAGAAAAAGTTTGTAACATTTGAGACATGGGCAGTACTTATGAGAACCAGGAAAGTTTAAACATATATAAAGAAGACATTGACCTTTGACCTGCATTATTGTCAGGACTGGTTTAACCCCTTCATGACGCAAGGTGCTTGCGTCCCAAACGACGCAAGCACCAAAACGTCACAAATTGTTCCTGGCCACCAGCCAGGAACACTATGGCAGAGACCCGATCAGGGTTTTAATAGACCCTGTGGGTCCCTGCCAAAATATCGCGAGACCTCCGGATGTCACGTGTGACGTCACGGAGGCGTGCCCGAACCCGGAAGTTGACAGGTGGGATCCCGCTGCAAGTGCCTGCAGTGGGATCCGAGAACAGCTCATCGCGGGGAGCCACGATGAGCTGTTTAACAAAGGACGTACTATGCCGTCCTAACGACTTTTAGGCACTTAAAATTAGGATGGCATAGTACGTCCTAACGTCGGGAAGGGGTTAATGGGCTCACAGAAATGTTTACATTTTTATTTGCAGATGTGGTATAGAACATCGTTTAGATTAATCTATTATGGTTGTCAAAAACATTTAAATGGATACTACCACTTACATAAGATGTAACTAGATAACCTGGTCATTTAAAACAAACACATAAATAAATCATATGCCACTGTTTTTTTATATGCTTAAATTCATTGCATTAAAAAGGAAAAATAAAATGAGGTGTTTATCTCCTGGCCCCATTTTGTGAATAATTCCCATGATGCAACATCATCCAAAATCTTCCAGCCAGTCTCAATTTACAACTGTTGCCAAAGCCTGCATTATGATGTCATAAATACCCCCCCCCCCCCCCCTTCTCTCTCACTGGCTCCTGTATATCATAGTGGGCAGGGCTAGGTAGCATTGTACAACCTTTTTTAACCTGCCTTCCAATACAAAGAGAGGAGATTAACTTGATGAAACAGGATCATAACCCCACCCTTTGTGACTTAGTAGTTATATTACCCTCCCATTCAAAGCAGATCTATTATCAGAATTTTGGCTTATAGACTGCATTCTGTGTCCCAAGACCCAAAGTAAGAAATGTATTTTAAATATTTGTATGTGTATGTATGATGATATGCTGTATACTAATGATAATATTCAGTATAATTTTTTTTGTTAAAAATCTTAATTAATGAAAAATATTTTAATTATCTTTTGAACCTAGTATTAATTTAATTAAAAAAAAGAAACCTAAATATCTTGTTATTCATGTAATATACTAATCAAGTTGATGTAGCTGTCAACAAAGTTAAACTTTAAAATAGATGTACAATTTTCAAAAAATTTGCCATAATCTTATGCATGAACATTAACCTCTTCTCGCCCATAGGACGAGTGATGCCATCCTGAAATGCATGGTACTTCATGCTCACAGAATGGCATTGCATGTCCTCCCTTAAGCTGCCCAGTGAGCGTTAATGTGAGCTTCAATCTTTATGATTTCAACATCTGAGACTGTTGCACATCAGAGGTCTCTTTAATGAATGCCATCACACATCATGTATTATAAGTACCATTCCAAGTTCCTGCCTTCTCCCCCCTAATAAAAAAAAACCACTTTTTTATGGAGTGTAAGGGTTAGTGCTAGGTTCAGGGTTAATCCTAAAGTTAGGGTTTGTGCTAGAATTAGAGTTAGTGCTAGGCTTATGGATAAAATATCACTTTAAAAAATGATGAAAATATATTTCTTAACTCAGGGCAAGTAATACGATCTATCTGGTAGCATTTTGTATTAGAATTTGTAGGTATGTAAAAGATTTTTTGAGTAAAAGTTAGAAAAGTGTTTTTTTACTTTCTGTCATATTTTTTTTTCTATAGTTAATTATTTGATATGATCATATTAATGCTATCTAAAGTCCATGTTATACTGAAATAAACTACAAATCATGTGTTTGGGTACAGTAAATGAGAGAGGAAAATTACAGTTACCCACAAACACTGCAGAAATGTCAAAATGTCAAGAATGTTACAAAACAGTCTCATCATCAATTGATTAACATGGAAATTAATTTAAGACATAATACCATAAAAAAAATTAGGAACATCCGACCTCCTCACCTAAGGTCACACATTCAATCTACTCACCCTTCCATGCAGTCTATCCTGCAGGTATGAAACACAATTTCCACTGAAGGCACACTTACAAAATCTCTTAGTCTCCTGCTCCTGCTCTCCAAAGTCCCCGTTGATTTACACTGCTTACTCCCCTCAGTCACGGAACTCTGCTGGCACTGTAACATAATAGATGGTGGCTCATACACTGATTAAAGCATTCAGGGATAAGTTCACCACATACATCCAGGTGGTTGGGGACAATCCCAGACAAATTCTATGTCAGCTCTCTACCTTACCCTCCACAGTGATAATGCCCACTCAGGTGTGACATCTGTGAGGGCTCCAGCTAGGGGGACGTAATACAACTTATGTTAGGGGTAACTTAAATTTAAACATAAAAATATTTTGTGTTAATAGCATCACAAGAGTTAATTCAGCATTGGAAAAGTTTACTTCAGGGAAGGGTTAAACCCCCTCTCCTATTGGAGGGAGCACATTCTTTGTCTGGTCCTAACACATAATTCACACACAGACATTTGGTCCTTGGTAACTCTATAAATCTAAGAATACAGGAAGGCCTTATCTTATCTGTCCAATGGAAGGCTGAAGAAGAGGAGGATGTAACCTTGGCTCACATCCTGTCTCTGCATCTCAGGAGTTTTTTTTTAATATTCCAAGTAGTCACAAAGAACCAAAGATATATTGCTTTTAGTTAATTATATACATATATATTTGTAATGCGTATGTATTTTATGTCTACACCCCTTTTGTACTCCATTTTATGCACCAAATATTAACCAATGATGTTTTACTAGCCTACGCTTTGTTGCTTCTATATAAGTGCTCTCTAAACACTTACTGAAAGAACGACCTTTGTGTCTGAATTGAGTTACTCTCTGAGCGTTCACTGAGGTTCAACTCCCACCACGAGAATCCAAATCAGTGTTATACCTTGCCATATACCAGAGGCTAGTGGACTCTAGTCCCTTTCAACTTATATATGCTATGGGTTCCAATGTTATAGTTTTTATTAATACGATTCACCCCTCAGACCCTGACCACAGGCCCAGATCTTTTTATAGGTGCAACCTCTACCAACTCTCGCTTCAACTGGTTCTTGTATGGGTACATTCTAACCCTGATGCACTGTGCCTTAGATTTAAAAAAATAATCACATCTGGAATTCATTTTGAGCAAATATCAAACCTATTTCCATTCCTTAATTCCTTTTCCTCTCCTTTCACTTCTCCTTTCTTTCCCCCATCACATCATTCCTTTACTTTCCCTTCTTCTCCCCTATGTTTTAAAACTGTTATTGTAACTGATTGTTCACTACAAGTGCACTGCGCTGCACTACTATCTGTTCACTGTATTTTATTTCCATGTGTTAACTTTTAATAAAATCAGAATACATTTTTAAAAATAAAGTTTAAGTAAAAATAACCACATTAAGCTTTTCAGGTACACATACTGTCAAAAAAAACTTCTATATTACACAGATTACAATGAAAACTGTATAAATTACATTTCTGGAAAATAATTTCAAAAGGTTATATTTTTCTTAAATCTCCTTAAAGTCTTTGTTTGCAGAAGAAAAAGATGAATAATTATAATTACATTTACTTTTACCGGCACAATAATATTTGTTCAACTGTATTTTTATTGTAATTTTTACACAATATGGCTTATAATTTTGTTTGCTTTTTAATTTTGTAAATTACATATTGAATTAATAATTAACCATTACTGTTAAATATTTTCTTAAAGCTAATATAGGGTTTTTCATCTACTCTACAATTCATGATGATAGTTTTTTTTTTACAAAAACTGTGAAATGTATCGTTAGCTGACCTTTTAGGTGACATGGCTTTTTCATTAAAAAAAATAACAGAATATTCCGATTGAAGGTTAACAAATGCTGAGTTTTTACTTTTTCTCAGTACAGCACCTCATCGAGGCCCCCACCATTAGGTGTCAACTGATTAATATGTGCTCTCCAACAAGGAGAATCATACAATATGCAAAGGCATAGTAATATGAAATAGTTACTTTACTCAATACTATTGTAACCATTGGAGGGCATATGCATTGGAAGTTTGGGGTCACTTAGCAATTTCCTTGTTTTCCATGAAAACATACATCAAATGAGATGCATAAAGAATAGGACACACAATCAAGACATTGACTTTTAAAATAAAAAATAAATAAAATAAACTTGAATTAGTTAAAACAACATACAATGGAACAAAGGAGTGGTGGTTGCTGATAATGAGCCTCTGTATGCCCATGTGGATATTCCATTAAAAATTAGCCAGCCTAGTCCCGTCCTAGTCTACCCAGATGGCTCAGCTTTATCTTATTACCAATTCCCTCCCATCTTTTGTATCTCCAGCCAAAACTTGGACTCAGCTTCTTTCAGTATGCACTTTTTCTGTAAAAGTGTGGCTACCGAAGCTAGATGTGAGGCATGTGCATTCTACCTTAGTTGTTTATCTTGTTAATGAATCAATGGCCTCTTGAGATCCACGGGTAGTTGTTGGAAACATGAGGTTGTAAAGCAACAGCTCATACTCATTGAGGTCAGATGGGGGTTGCTGTACCACACCTGTCGGGGTTGTCATTTACATCTTCTTCAGCACGTCACTTGCTACCTGAGTAACTACAATGTAACAGCAGAGCATAATGGTATGTGTGTCCAAATGAACTACAAGTAGTATGCTCCCTGTCTATGGGATATATATACAAATATACATACCATTTTCTGATATTTTCTTGATCTTCAGGCTGGTATTTCTTGCTGTGCTGCCAATGACCTGATGGTAACATAGTTAGTTTATTTGGAATGTGGATATCTCAGACTGCTATTTACTGACAGTACAGTGAAACCTTGAAATGCATGTTTTTGTATGAATGGCTGACTATCTGCATATGTTATGGTTTAATTTCTCATTTCTTTTTCCATATATCTGGACTTTCTTTCATAATGCGTATTCCTCCTCTGAATGTGCATTTTTCTTCACCAGTATGTTTGAAATGTGTTTTAAATTTAATACAGCATTGTTATAATAAATACGTGTGACAGGTTTATTTTGCGCATGTGTGAGTTGTTTGGTTTAACTTTGTGAATCTTTTTTTAACGTCGATAGTCTCAGTTAAGGCATGGCCTTCCAGGCTGTAATTTTTGGGGAACAATCTCCCCTTAATGTTCCCATTAATGATTAGCGCTCCTCAAAGGATCACTGGTTATGCGGTTTTTAACATGTATTTCCAGTGATTTCATGATTTCTTTAACGAATGTGGTAATCTCATTGTATGTATAGGGTGCTTTTTTAACAGGTTCCATAAGAATCCATTAAAAGTATAGGACGTTTGTATAGTGTGTGCAGCACTTTATACCATGTGCTGTGATTTTTACAGTGTGTGGTAGTTTTTGCAAATGATAGTAGTGCACCCATTGACCTCGTTGGGAATACAATCACAACAACAAAAGGGAGTCTAAAATGCAGAAAATCGTAGTCAAGATGCCAGATCCTGTAAAACGTAGCTTTGAATAAGTAGAAATAGTAAAACAAACTGGTTACATAGAAGAAATTGTTGAAAAAACAATATGCACGATGGAACCACCTAGTTCCATTGTGTGTGGGCTCCTGATTACCGGACTGGCTGGAGACCCGTGGTCCAGCAGAGAAGGTGCAGCTATAGGAGGTATACCCTGCTGTCTGTACCCCTACCCCATTCTTCTGATTCCTT
Organism: Pelodytes ibericus; assembly: GCA_036172795.1. Lineage (NCBI taxonomy): Eukaryota > Metazoa > Chordata > Amphibia > Anura > Pelodytidae > Pelodytes > Pelodytes ibericus. The sequence continues at coordinate 82,677,457 of CM069859.1, forward strand.
GTAATAGTCTGAATAGTCTGCTCAGAGATTGTTTTGAGGCAGGTTGGGTTCAAGTTTCCCGCAAAGTGGGGTGGAAACCAGAAATAAATTAAATAGCTTCATATACTGTTTTGTTATTTACGATGGGGGTGTGATTGTTTGCCAGAAGGTAATGGATGGCTTGGACACTACTCTTTTCTGTAACAATGGGCTGCACCTCACTAGCCACAGTCTGGACTTATGGAATGTGGCAATCCAGGTTGGAATAGAAAAAGTGGTAGCTGTTTGTTGGTGCAAGGGCCACACACAAATTTGTTATTGTAACTCCTATCAGCCATTGGTCTGTCATCATAGAGTTGTTTAGGCACCAGGAGCTTGCAGTCAGTAGCATGAGGTGTGATTTTAGCATAAAGATTTCATGATCTGATCATAGTAAACATTAAGTAGTTAATACATGTATACCTATCATATGGGGGAGGGGATAAACTATAATCCCTTTTGAGCCCCCCAGCAGTTAAACAGCAGAGCGTTCAATAAAAGTTTTTTAATGCATCGTGTTATATGGCGGGGGGAGGTGTAGCCCAGAGAAGTATCTAACTAATCCATATTAAGGTCTCCTCTCATAACTAGAATGCCTTCTTAGAAGCACTGTAATTTAGTATTTACAAAAGGTAATACATAATTATGTTAAAAAACACTGCAACCTTCCAACCAAGCATCTGTGTTTATTCATTGGTCTTTTGGGGGAACAGCAATATAAATACCTCTGCCAAAAAAATGCACTGGACTGTGCAGATGGGTAGTGTTAATATTAAGTTGTAAAAAAAAAAAAAAAACTGTTGGTAAATAGTTGTCTTCCAGGTTGCTTGTAGGGGCATAGTATTGAGACAGTTGTAGTAGTTTGTAGAGTACTATAGACAGTAGAGATAGCAAGGAGAAGCAAGCAGATAAATTAGTTGTATTCAATATTAACTGTAGGTCTACATTTTGAACATATTGTTTCTATGGCCATATTTCTGTTTTTTATTTTGTGTTTTTCCTAGTCGATGATTTATTAAACTATATAGTAGTAAACAAGAACCGACATAGATATGTTAAATGTGAATAATAAAACAGTATGTCAGGAACATTTCAGTAGACCATTAATTATCTATTCAGTGGATATATTTTCTGAATGATGATAATTGTTCATGATTGTTACTGACTAATGGATTACAATGATTCATATCTCAAACTGAGATGTCTTCCTCGCTGGGGTCATACTATATTTGTATATTTTATACAACAGGTTGTAAGATCCATGCTTACAATTATCACATTTTTAATTGAGAGTTTCCTCAACTGCAAATTTAAGGATATTTTATCATGTTTTCAATAAAAGCAGAATGAATAATTTATGGAGAAATAGCATGTAGTTTAAAAGATATGTTATCAGCATGCTCTGATGCCTTTCACCAATCAGTAGATACAGGTCGTAGACAGGTAGACGACATGCAAGTCTTACTACCATGGTTGGATAACTGCTGTTGAACAAACCCTGATGATCTGATGAGACTTAGTTCAGCTGGGTATCTTTAACAAAGCAGTAAATACCTCAAGATCTCTCATTGCAGTCTCTAGTTCAAGATAGAGGACTGTAGATCTAAAACAGTATTTTTTGTATCTGTGACAGAAACCACTTGTACCCTGGCTGTGTACAGCCGTTAGTCTCTGCTTCCTAGGGACCAGTGATTTTTAGCCCCGGGAGCTCCTGATCTCTCCAGCCATCTAAATCACTAGCTGAGACTTAGTGCAGGATGAAGAATAATAACGTTATTTGAACAGAAACAGAGTCTTATAAACAGACTTAATCAAGTTAACATAACTCAACCCACATATTAACATTCAACACAACAGGAACCAAACAGCAATTAACCAGACCTGTGACAGATATACAATAACACATCATAATTAGTTTAACAGTAAATTCAATTAACAAAGAACAATGGATGATGGAATAAACTATCCATTTTAAGAGGAGGGCTCTCCTCTGGCACAATATTACTGGTATCTAAATGTCACAATATTACTAGTATCTGAATGGCACAATATTCCTGGGCTCTGAATGGCACAATATTACTGCCATCTGAATGGCACAATATTAATGGTATCTGAATGCAGGGCCGATCCTAGGGTCACGGGCGCCTGGGTGCAGGTTTTCCTTTGGCGCCCAAGGGTGGGCGTGGCTATATTATGAACTCCTCCCCTTTAGACATTTCTGTTCCAGACATGCCCATTTCAATATTGGGGAGAGGGGGAAGGAGAAAACTTTATTTTAATGTAAAGGACCAACGTTTATTTTAAGTAAAGATATATAGTTTGCCATAATACTGTGTAGTGGTTTTATTTCTATGATGCTCAGCCAGCAACATGGGAGACTTTTTGCTGGCTAGCAGAATGAGTTTTTACTACCGTTTTACAACCATACTACCCATGATTCCCAACCAGCCAAAGTCTCTCATTAGTCTGGCTGAGCATCATTGGAAAAGAAGTACACAATGAGTGATAAATAATATTCCACCAAGTCAGTCACTCACGTGTCTCTCTCTCTCTCCCCGTACCCTCATGTCTGTCTGTCTCTCCCCGTACCCTCATGTCTGTCTGTCTCTCCCTGTACCCTCATGTCTGTCTGTCTCTCCCCATACCCTCATGTCTGTCTGTCTCTCCCCGTACCCTCATGTCTGTCTTCTCTCCCCGTACCCTCATGTCTGTCTTCTCTCCCCATACCCTCATGTCTGTCTCTCTATCCCCATTCCCTCATGTCTGTCTCTCTCTCCACTCATGCTCCATGTCTCTCTCTCTCTCCATTCATGATTACATGTCTGTCTCTCTCTCTCTCCACTAATACTCCATGTCTGTCTGTCTCTCACTCTGCACTCATTCCCCATGTCTGTCTCTCACTCTGCACTCATTCCCCATGTCTGTCTCTCACTCTCCATTCATTGCCCATGTCTGTCTCTCTCTCCACTCATGCCCCATGTTTGTCTCTCTCCACTCATACCCCATGTCTGTCTGTCACACCCCATATCTTTCTCCTATACCTCCTACCTACCATGTATTTTTCTCTTCCCGTGTCCCTTTTTCATGCCCCCTACTGACCTCATCTCAGAACTCAATTAGCACTGACTTGATCTCCCCGCACATAGTGATGACTCTGACCGTTATGTTCCGACGCTCTAAGTCATCACTGTGCACGGAAAGAGCAGAAAGCGCTGACTGAGGTCTAAGGGGAAACATGGCGCCGATCTGCAGAGCTGGCTCTGAGAGGCAGCAAAGCAGCACATGGGGAGCCCATTTGCAGAGGTGTTCTTAGGGTACACTTTGCCATTAACATAAGCAACAGCCAGTTTGCCTATTAAAAATGCTACAGTTTGCCCAATAAAAATGCCAGTTCGTCCATCAAAATACACCAGTTTCCCAAGTAATATGCCAATGATTTTGCCCATTAATATGCCACAGCCAATTTGTCCATTAATATACAACAGCCAATTTGCCCACTGATATGTCACAGACAGTTTTCCCATTTATATACCTATGCTAGTTTGCCAATTAATAGGCTAAAGCCAATATGCCACAGTTAGTTTACCCAATAAAAGCATAATCTCCTCTCCTGCCTTCCCCAGTACTCACCTTGCTGCTGCTCTCGCGTCCCCGGCCGTCTCCTCCGCACAGTCTTCCTTCTACGCACGCTGAGTGCAGGAGGCGGGAAATAGACGCCAGCTGGTTGGGGGCTGGTGCTCTCCATGTGATAAATTGATGAGCGCAGTGAGGGCCCCGGGCAAGAACATACTTGCACACAGCCACACATAAATACACACAGTCATACATAAATACACACAGTCACACATAAATAAACACAGTCACACATAAATACACACAGTCACACATAAATACACAGTCACACATAAATACACACAGTCATACATAAATACACACAGTCACACAAACACAGTTACACACTTATTCACCCTCACAGACATACATTTACACAGACACCCTTATACACACTGTCACACATACATAAATACACACACAGCCACCTTTACACACTTAGACACAGAATACACTTGCACAGACACTCATGTACACACACTTACACAGACAGTAACACACACATAGTTATACACATTGACACACACATACACACTTATACACATACACACACACTTACACAGACAGTAACACACACATAGTTATACACATTGACACACACATACACACTTATACACATACACACTCACTTAGACAGTAACACACACATAGTTATACACAGGCCCGGACTGGGACAAAAAATAGGCCCGGGCATTTAAGACTGAGCAGCCCATTTTTATTTTAATATGCCAGGATATTGCCCCCAATATGCCAGGATATTGCCCCCAATATGCCATGTAATATGCCAGGATATTGCCCCCAATATGCCAGGATATTGCCCCCAATATGCCATGTTATATGCCAGGATATTGCCCCCAATAAACCATGTTATATGCCAGGATATTGCCCCCAATATGCCAGGATATTGCCCCCAATATGCCATGTTATATGCCAGGATATTGCCCCCAATAAACCATGTTAAATGCCAGGATATTGCCCCCAATATGCCAGGATATTGCCCCCAATATGCCATGTTATATGCCAGGATATTGCCCCCAATATGCCATGTTATATGCCCCCAATAAACCATGTTATATGCCATAATATTGCCCCCAATATGCCATGTAATATGCCAAGATATTGCCCCCAATATGCCATGTTATATGCCAGGATATTGCCCATATATTATGCTCGTTATGCCACCCACCTCCCCCCCTTCCCCAGACCCCAGTACTTACCTCTTTGCTGCTTCGTCCCCCGGTGCTCTGAAGCTGCGTGGCTGCGAGGGAAGCGTTGTGAGCTTCCCTCCAGCCACGCGGAACAATAAAGTTTGTTTGAAAAAAAGTTCCAACACACTTTGTTGACCGCGCGGCGTGGCTCACAGCCACGCAGCTTCAGAGCACCGGGGGACAGAGCAGGAACGAGGTAAGTTTTTTTTTTTTTTTTTTGCTCTGCTGGGATCTTCCCCGCCGGCCTCGGCCCATGGCCACCGCGGCCCACCGGGCATTTGCCCGGTGTGCCCGATGGCCAGTCCGGGCCTGGTTATACACATTGACACACACATACACACTTATACACATACACACACACTTACACAGACAGTAACACACACATGGTTATACACATTGACACACACATACACACGTATACACATACACAGACAGTAACACACACATAGTTATACACATTGACACACACATACACACTTATACACATACACACTCACTTAGACAGTAACACACACATAGTTATACACAGTGACACACACATACACACTTATACACATACACACTCACTTAGACAGTAACACACACATAGTTATACACATTGACACACACATACACACTTATACACACATTTACACAGACAGTAACACACACATAGTTATACACATTGACACACACATACACACTTATACACATACACACACTTACACAGACAGTAACACACACATAGTTATACACATTGACACACACATACACACTTATACACATACACACACACTTACACAGACAGTAACACACACATGGTTATACATATTGACACACACACATACACACTTATACACATACACAGACAGACAATAACACACACATAGTTATACACATTGACACACACATACACACTTATACACATACACACTCACTTAGACAGTAACACACACATAGTTATACACATTGACTCACACATACACACTTATACACATACACACACTTACACAGACAGTAATACACATAGTTATACACATTGACACACACATACACACTTATACACATACACACTCACTTAGACAGTAACACACACATAGTTATACACATTGACACACACACTTACACAGACAGTAACACACACATAGTTATACACATTGACACACACATACACACTTATACACATTCACATTCACACACACTTACACAGACATTAACACACACATAGTTAAACACCTTGACACACACATACACATTCACATACACTTCCACACTTTCTTTTTTTTATTTTATATTTTAACAATAACCCCCCCCCCCCCCAAAAAAAAAACCTCCACCTCCTTGGTAATCCAAGCACAGAGCAACGGGGGAAAGCTCCGCCCCCATCGCATTCTGTGATTGGCTGCAGGGAGGAGGATGTTCTCTATGGTGTCTTGGCAGATACTCTAGAGAACGTCCTCCTCCCGGCAGCAGCCAATCACAGAACGCGACGGGGGCGGAGCTTGCACCCGTCGCGCTGTGCTTGCTTTAACAAGGAGGAGGACGGCAGGGAGAGAGCTCCCTGCTTCAGCGCCTCTCCTCCCGTGCGCCTGGGCGCGGTGCACCCCGTGCACCCGCCCAGGATCGGCCCTGTCTGAATGGCACAATATTACTGAGCTCTGAATGACACAATATAACTGGCATCGGAATTGCACAATATTACTGGGCTCTGAATGGCACAATAATACAGGCCCCTGAATGGCACAATAATACAGGTATCTGAAAGGAACAATATTACTGACATCTCAATGGCACAATAATTATGGCATCTGAATGGCACAATATTACAGGCATCTGAATGGCACAATATTACTGGCATCTGCATAGCACAATATTACTGGGCTCTGAATGGCACAATATTACTGGGTTCTGAATGGCACAATATTACTGGTCTCTGAATGGCATAATGTTACTGGCATCTGAATTGCAAAATATTCCTGGCATCTGAATGGCACAATATTCCTGGTATCTGAATGGCACAATATTACTGGTATTTTTTTTCCCATCTATCACACCTATATTACGTATAAAACATAAAAACACTGTAAACAGGACATATACATGTATCCGTTGTTTCACTGTATATCCTATATCATAAAACATGACAAGAAACTAAACAATAAAATGAGAGAGAGCACAAGGGGGCAAGAGAGAGAACCTCCTAAACATTCCTCTATTCCTTTGTCTCATTAGCCCAAACTCCTACCCATAATGATCTTCTAAGTTTTGGATCCAACTGTTCCATTTATTATATTTTAAGTTGTGTGTGTAGTTTTGTGTGCTTCAATACCTCTTTCCATGCGACATTGCACTATAACTTGATTAAAACATTTCTGATCTGTGGCTACCATAGTGGTTTTCCATGCTCTTGTTATTGTTAACTTAGCTGCCAGTAATATGTGAATTATCAGTGGCCTAAACTCTTTATTAATTTGGTACAAACCTAAGTGCAACAAAGCCGTTTCTGGTTGTATTATGACTTCCCTTCCCAGTATTTCTTCAATCATCTCTGAGACCTTCTTCCACAGACCTCTAAGCCCCTCACATTGCCAAAACATATGTAACATATTCTCCCCCATTTTCCCACATCTCCAACAGTTATCAGGTTGAGGTGTCAAGAACTTTGCTTAAATTCTAGGCACCAAATAGCATCTGTTACTGATTTTGTACTGTATCTCTCTCAGATTTAAGCTGTGTACACATTCATATGGATAGGATAGGGTATCAGTCCACTCTTTTTTACTGATAGAGATTAGCAGATCTTTTTCCCATTTTTCTAAAAAGCTTTGATCCCCAGATTATAGTTCTCAGCAGTGATCCGTTTTAGGCATTTAGATGTAAGATGTTTTATAGTAAGTTCTTCTAAGAGTCTTTCTAACTGTTATACATCGCCCGTTTTTTGTATTAATCCTGGGGTTTGTAAGTAATGTTTCACGCTCAGAAAATTAAATACTTCATTATCCTCCAACCCATATTCTTCTATCAATCTAGAGAAGGTTTTAACATTTTCTCCTTCCCATAGATCTTATAAATATTTTATTCCTTTTTCCTCCCAGTTGTTGATATTCAAATCCTGTATATTACTGGTATTTGAATGGCACAATATTACTGGCATCTGAATAGCACAATATTACTGGGCTCTTAATGGCGCAATATTACTGACATCTGAATGGCACAATAATTATGGCATCTGAATGGCACAATATTACAGGCATCTGAATGGCACAATATTACTGGTATACGAATGGTACAATATTACTGGGCTCTGAATGGCACAATATTACAGGCATCTGAATGGCACAATATTACTGGAATCTGAATGGCACAATATTACTGGGCTCTGAATGGCACAATATTACTGGGGTCTGGATAGCGCAATAATACAGGCATCTGAATGGCACAATATTACTGGTATCTGAATGGCACAATATTACTGGGCTCTGGATAGCACAATATTACTGGCCTCTGAATGGCACAATATTACTGGTATCTGAATGGCACAATAATACTGGCATATTAATGGGCAAATTGGCTGTGGCTTATTAATGACAAAATGATACTGGCATATAATTGGGCAAATTGGCTGTTATAGAGAGAGAGATGTCTGTATGTATAGATATGTATTGTTTTAGAATTGTACAATTGTCACCTCGTGGGGCTCCTGTGTGTTGCATAATTAATGGCAGTCCCATGTGTGCATAATTATGGGGCGCTTGTGTGTGGCATATTTATTGGACCCCATGTGTGGCATAATTAAGGGACTCTTTTGTGTGGCATAAATATGGGGCACCTGTGTCTGTGGCATAATTATGGGGCACCTGTGTGTGTGGCATAATTAATTGGGCAGAGGTGAGGCATAAATAGTGGGGCTCTGGTGTGGCATAATTTATGGGGCTCTTGTGTGGCATAATTTATGGGGCTCCTGTGTGTGTCATAGTTATGGGGCTCCTGTGTGTGGCATAGTTATGGGGCTCCTGTGTGTGGCATAGTTAATAGGCCATCTAACTGGCATTACTAAGGAATCTGTTTGGCATTGTATTGGAGGAAATCCAGGGGGTAACACCATGAGTTTCCGCACCGGGTGACACCAACCCTAGTGACGCCTCTGAGGAGGCGGGCCATTATTTCTCTCCAAGAACCCCAGTGCTGGAGGGTTCCATCACATTATCTAATGCTGAAGGCCTGACATGTTTTACTGGGACAGTCATTAATAGATGACAAATACTCCCTCCTATCTATTAAAAGGTCAGAGCTAGGAATTGTGTATTGCTTTCACTGTTATTCCAACAACAGAATACTACAAATGAAGCTAGAAGCTTATCCTCATAAAAACATTTATGACTGTCACATGCTCTCTGGAGAACCTTAAATGGATCTTTTAGTTTTTCATGATAGCACAAAGAATACATTTTTGGGAATTATACTTAAAGTCCACAGTTTTCATTCCTGCAACACACAAAAATCAGTCACTAAGGAAAATATTGTTTCTGTCTCACAATGTGCATGAAGAAACTAGGAAAAGTAGGTAAACTAGAGATAGAACAGTACTTCAATCATGATAAATACCTAACTTTATTTGATTTTGTGAATTAAATGTGTTTCTGTCACAATGTGTGAAACCATTACTAATAATGGCCTGGAGTCTATGTCCGGGCAGTTGTAATTCTATGTCTTCGGCTAACCAGGTCAATGGGTGCACTACTATCACTTGCAAAAACCCATGCATACGATAACAATCACAGCACTGTTTGTAGCTTGTCATTCATGAATCACCATAAGAAACACATAAGAAACAGCAATAGGGTTTTTTTTAATTCCCAACATTTTTATGTGCAGGGCTTTTTATACATAAGTACAATACTTATTCACCAAAAAAATGCAGTAAGTATTATGAGCAGAACTCAAATTGTATTTGCTAATAGCTTCTCATATTCCAGAGGGCTAAAACCCACATTGCTATACAATTTGCTGCATATATCAGGGTTGTACAAAGGGTTAAAATTGCAAATGATAGATGGCACAAAAAGATACTTCTTTGAAATCAGTCATTCTCTAGCAGCAAATTTATAGCTCAGTTTGGAGGTGGAGAATAAAAGTGACTGAGGCGCTGTGGGACAGTTTGATTTGAGTGTAAAATATTGATTCCTCACTGAACTGCTATGTCCTCCTTTTATATTATATTCTGATTTCTCTTGTTCTTTTCTTGCAGGTCATTTCTCATTTTATGTCTATTTTTTTTATTTTTGTGTTCAATCTTGTCTGTTTTTTCAGTCCTCTCACTAAGATTGAAAGTTATAAAGATTTAGCTTAGTGTTGTATGTGAATATATTTTTAACACCTACTCAAGTAAGTTATAATGGAGGTGTGGAGGAGCAATAAAACCTCTCAACAGCAACTATATTGAAAAGTACAATAGTGTTCTTGAACAAAACACATTCTTACTGAGTTAGCTCACTTGTTGGTCAAAAAATAAAAAGAGTAAAGTACAATTATTATTTGTGTAAGATGTTCTTGCCAAACTTAAAGGACAACGGTCACCCCTATTGCAATATCCAAATTAATGCTCTAATCCTGCTCTACTGTGCTGTGCCATTGAATACTTGAATACATTGAATACATCTATTCAATGTAAAATCTTTAGGTTTTTTTGTTTTTTTTACTTTTAGCAGCTCAGGTGTGTCCTGCCAGCACTGCCATGTTGCCCCCTTCCATGGGTCGGATAATTGAAAAGCCCATCACCCCATCATGCGCAAGGTCTCACTATTAAAGACAAGGCGGCACAATGCACTGCTTGTATACTCCCAGCAGGGTGCAAGCCAAGGGGTGATGACCTCCCCCCTCTCACATGAGATTTCACTGTTTAACGTAGACTAAATTACCTGCACCATATCTTTGTATTTCTATGAACTACATTTCCCCTGGCGCACAGCGTGTCGACCAGTAATGGGAAATGTAGTTCAAAGAACTACAAAGAAATGTTTCAGGTTATTCATTCTAGATTACACAGTGCAATCTCATGTGAGAGGGAGTGGGTCTTCCAGAAGTTTGGGTTGGATTTTCAGTTATCCAACCCAAGGAATAGAACAACCAACATGGGAACGCTGGCAGAACACACCAGAGCTGCTAAAAGAAGTACAGATTTTACATGGAATAGATTATTATTCAAAGGCACAGCATAGCAAGGTTACAGAATGAATTGGGATGTAACTTACTATAGGAGATACAGTTGTCCTTTAAAGACTGTTATCTACTGACTAGGAATGTCTCAATTGTTTTTTTTGTCTTCTTGATCAACAAATATAAATGTGTAAAAATGGCTGAATGGACAATATGTATTTGCTGAATTACAAGATCTGTTCTTTCATCAGCATCATTTCATCGTACTTCTTGGAAGGGAGTGATTCTGGATTTGTACTAATGGTGCTCTTATGGAGCGTTTACACTCTGCTAGCTAGATTATGGAAACTGGATCTCTAGTCATCTAGTCTTGATCGAACTTATGGAAATTCTTTCCTTACAATATGTTAATGGTTTTTTGCAAGCTTGATGGCTCACAAGCTTTCAATGGAAAATTCTTTCAAAAGCAATGTGCTATAGTGCTGAAAGCAAACCATAATCAACCCACACTAGACATAGCTAGGGATAAAACTGAAATCAACACTGCCCTCCATTGATGCCAAATTATTTTAGTATTTTATGTGTAATTGTAAATGCACATGTAATAAAATAAATTTTTCCTATGTATAACTTTTCATATAGACTAAGGTCTTCATTCAGGTAGCTCTGAATTTAATTTTGAAATGTGGAGCTTTGAATTCCACCTTAATTTTGATTTGTTTAAATGAGTCCATTCAGTGATCAAGAAAATTATCCAAATTGAGCCAAAATTCAGCCAACATAGCTAAATTTGGGGTTGACATTTTTGGTAAAATAATAGCCTCAAACTTCCCATTATTGTGGCATTTGAGGCTACCTATTCACTTTAAAAAATATAGACAAATTCCCATAGAAACTAATGATAACATAACAATTTATAGTAAATGAATAATAAAAAACATACATTTTAAAATATATATATACATATATATGCTTATTACATGACAGGTTTACTGAAATGATAATTGGGTTTTTTACTGTATTTTTTGGCCCTAACATTTTCAATTCTCCAAATAAGAAATGTCTGAAATTTGGCAATTTTGGCCAAAATAGGCCATATGCAGTAACCGAATTGTGGATTTGCTCCAGATCGGTGCTTTACTAATAAGCCTCTAAGATAAATAAAAATATTAACACACATTTTTAAATCAATATAAATAATTATTTTTCAAAAACTACAAAAAAATTCCTGAAAAAACAAATGTTGTCAGGCATGTACATTAAGATCTTCATCAATTAAATTTAGGATTTTATGTAATAATTATGAACTAAGATTAGCTGTAAACTGAATATTAGTTGAGCAATATTTTTTTGTTCATGAATAAGTACTAAGCTGTTATATGGTTGCCATTTTTCCAACGAATTGTAATGCTTTTTAAGCAAACAGAGATCCTTAGTTAATTTAGGCCGGCTATGTTACCACAGTTTGAAATGTTGGATAATGAGATGCAAATGATCCAATGAGTGCTCATTTACATCGTATTACTCAAATTCCCTGGCTACCGTAACAGCTCTGCCACTGTATGTGATTATATGTAAAGGCTCAGACATGAATTAACTAAATGTTCTTTGTAGCAAATGTGTGTTTTAAATTCATATGGCCTATTTTTCATAATCACATTTTACTTATGAGTGCCAAAGAGCTGGATTATTTTCCACTTCTATTTATTACAAAGTACACTAATTTTCTTCTGTCATAGTTAATGTATTATAATTTACTGTAGCTTAAACATACACATATATGCAGACTATTCTACGACTATACATAATAATATTATAACTATATGTTTTTTTGTGATACATTCAATATATACATGGTGTAAGCTTAGTGATGTATTATATATATATTAGGCAGTAAATTATTTTTAATTTAAACACCTTTAAAAACCCTTATCAAATTACCTAGTACTTTCAAACATTGAAACATTACACAGTAGAAATACACAAATTCATATGCCCACAAAGATTATTGATTTCACTGCTCACAAAAGTGTAGAATGTATTTGTAAATATGTCAGTACATATGACTTATTTTGTTTACTAATTGTTAATGTTTGATATAGCTAGTTCTATTTGCAATTTGTAAACTTATTTTAAATAAAAAAATATTATTATTGTATAACTTATGTTTGTGTTGTACAAGCAGTATAAGAAGTAGCAGTGTGCATTTTAATAGTGTTTGAGACACATAAAGCCTTTCAATCTTGCAATACTAATATACAGACCAGAGATACAAATGTAGGTAAAACATCATGTCTCATAGCAGTAACTTTGCTTACTTCCTTACTTTTTCCTACCTCAGTTATTACAAAATGGCTTTCTAATATTCTCGATATAAATGTAATGAGGGGAAAGATATCGTGGGTTAAAAAATGAATAGGCTATTCAGATTGTATTTCTTCCCTTGTATTGTGAAGGATGTTTATTTGGTCACCTGATTTGCTTGCTGTTTGTCCTCCTCCTACACTCACGATACTGCCCATTAACCCATTGACGACAAAGGATACGCCAAGCACATACATGTTGTTTGTGACCATTGAAGTGCTTGGCACATCTTGGGGTGAAACAACCATAGAAAGTGATCAACAGTTGCTTCCTTTACTGAGATGATGTTGCTGCAATGCCTCAATATAGTGGCATCCAGCAACACCTAAATTTGGACCCAGGATATGATGTGATTGCTCATGGGAGTGATTGCAAGTGCCATATGGAAAGGCAGCATGCCATTTCAAAATGGTTCTTCCCTGTTGTTCACAAGAGCTTTGGAAGTGATCAGTGATCACTTCTGTCGTTCATGTAGTGTTGCTAGAATGCCTCTGTTTAGCAGGTTTATTAATGTTATATATTTTACATGGAAAACTTACAAAAAATGTTTTTTTCCTTTTTTTATTATTTATAATTTAATTATTAGGCAATTCAATTATTACATTAAAAATTAGAAAGTGGAAGAACACCCAGCATAGAGATAAAGTAATAATAAAACACTGTGGCTGATAAATACAAGTAAAAAAGTTTTGCTTTATTAGCGACTTACATTTAGTGGCTCATCCGAGGGTTACAACATCCTGGAGTTAAACGGGTCTGCCTTACTGCGCAGGCGCTTAGTCATAGGCTCAAGTGAACACCCGATATCCACTTTCCTAATATATGCCAAGGTGCATCTATATTTAAAGTGACTGTGATACTTGATTTTTTTTTTAAATATGTATCTTTCTTTATTTTTCATGTGTGTATAATTGTAATTATTAGGCATATGATTCAAAATATAATATATTCTCTTTTCTTTTCTCTTATATATAGATATATAAAAGCTGCATTTGGTAGTGCATTGTGTTTCATTAGTATTCTAAAGTAAACAAAGAGCAGGAGATAGAGCTATTAGCTATTAGCATGTATGTTTGGTAAGCGTATCTAAGCTCTATAGTTTTAATGTAATCATTTTACTCTAATTACTAAATAAAGTGCATATATAATGATGTTAAGTCTATCAAATTATTTCTATAAGTGCATGGTGTGTTATATTATTGTGCTCTTTAAGGATACTGTTAAACTAATGCTATATTGTGTTCACATCAGTATGTTTATATGTCAAGTTAAACAGGTTAAACAGGCAAATGGCATTTGCAGCTGAGTATATTTTACTTTTAAAATATATTAAATGCAATAATCAAAATAATGTTATCTAAACAAAGCCCTTCTTATTCCAATAAAAACAATATATAATCTGTGTAGGTACACTAAATGAGAAAGAGGAAAATTACAGCTACCGCGGAAATGTAAAAACAGCCATTGTACAGAATGACCACAAATGTTCTAGAAGTCTGGTCACTAAGGTAAAAAACAAAAAGTAACTTTTTTAGAAAGGATATATGGAAAAAAATATTTTAATATATAAAGAGCATTGCTAGTTGATTAGCGTTAATTTTTTCAGAAATTATGTTTTGGCCTACATTTAGGGTGGTTATATATATAGGGCATGTATTATTACACATTCAGATTTTTTCCTCATGCAATCATAAGAAACTTTATTTAGGATGTATTATATCTTAAATCAGGATGTATATCCAAACAAGAGGGAAATTGCATGTCCTACTGCAGAATAAGAATATAGTACTATAACATATTTTACATAATTATCTAGACGAAACAAAGAACATAGGCCAGTGTATTAAGAGTAATGAATGTCAAAGCAAGTTTAGTTAATTCTTGCTACATATAGCAAAACAAAAAATACTCCACCTTTTTCTTGGCTAATCTTGTGTGTGGTTTCTATGGTTATAGTATAAAACAGTGGTTTACCGCATAGCTCTTGAGAGTCTCTTAACAATGCTAATTTGAAACTATAATTAGTGTATAGGCATTTTAAAACAAATCCATTAAATGACATGAACAATGTTTTGAGACAATCACTTTGGTGGCTCAATACCAGTGGTATATACCATAATCACACCAAAACCCCACAGTATGCTGAAGCATCCCAGAAGAGAATTGGAATCTTATCTAAACCATACATCAAAGAAATAGAGGAGCTCCAGTCACAGATAAAAAGTCTTGACCCTTGTTTACGGCCACTCCAAGCCTGGGGCTCCACCCTTTGTGGAGAGTTGTCACCCTGCTCAGGATTCTACACCTATTCCTGCCCTTGCACCTGGATTCCAGCTGGATCTGGCATCCTTTTCTGAGACACATTTAAGGTTATTATGAGCTCAATATATTTAGGTGATTTAAAACATTCAGGTATATTGCTTTATAATTTTAAACAAACGTATAGCTACTGCGCTATTAAACAGGCAGATATAATATGTCAAATAAAACATAGTGATGGTGTGCAGCCCTATGATAAACATATATTTGCAGTTTTACACAATATAGCTGTTTATGCTTCATTTGTAAATAGAAAGCCAAAACAGGACAACATAGTGTAAACTAGTCTGTACAGGCTATAGTAGATAATAGGGATGCCCCTCCTGGAAGTACACCCACCTATAGGAGAGCCTTATGTTCCAGGCTCATAGAAATCTTGCTTACATAATCAAAGATAACCTCATTTATTTTCTGGATGACTATGGGCTATGTCTCAGGTGTTTTATATTCTCCACAGAATCAAAGAAATGGCAGCAGCAGTGTTAGAGTCCAGATGGTGTACACAGAGTAGTGCTCTCCATTGTACTGGTATTCTTGTTGCACTCAAGTAGCACTCTTACACGTGTCCAGTTAGCAACTGCTTAAACTCTGCTTACTGAATCTCAGTAATACTGTCCATAAATTTGTTTTTACTAGAGCTGCATCAGGCAAAGAAAAAAAAAACCTTTAGTTGTCTGATCATATTTTCCTCATCACTTATTATCTTCTAAAAACTACATTGTGTACCAGTTATCTCTGTTGATATAGCAACAATCATGCCTCTCTCACCAATAACGCCTTCTTGTGTTACAGTAGAATGTATGCCTCAGTAATACTGTCCAAAAAATATAACACTATGGAGGGCATGTATAAACATGGCGAACACACAGACAGTGCCACATACTGGCGCAACCAGCATGTTCACCAATGTATAAAGCAGGGTCCAGAAAAATGTTCTGAGTCTGCGTTATCTACGCTGAATGCATAGATTGAGGTTGTGTTGTGTGCTCATTGCACCGGTGCAGCGTAGCTATAAAACATCAGTTGCTTTTGCACATAACAAACCATGATTGCACGACTTTGCAGTGCAGGAGTTTTTATACATAACCTGCTATATGTTGGAGTGGAGAAATGTATGTGCACCAGATTTCCTATTTTCACAATCTCATGCAGATATAATACGTTATATTATATATATAACATAATCAAGATAGAAACATATCCTAAGTATTTTAAGGAATATAAATACTGTTGGAACCAAATTTACCATTTGATACATAGTTGTACTCCAAATAAAACAGGAAATTTCACCTACACTGTCCAATATTGTTTTGTTTTTTTATAGTGCTTAAAATTGATTTGTCTGACTATTTTTTCCCCTTCTTCACTTAAGGGTCTATTATCAATTAAGAGAGAGAATTGCTGGGAACTGAGATGGGAATTTCAAACTATAGGCCAAAAGCAGCCAAGTTTAAAATATTCTCCAACACATCTGAAAGGGAGAATTTTACTGTATTAAAATGGCACTGTGAAATTACTTTCAGTAGAAAACTACAAGATAACTGTATTTAATTTCAAGTAAAAATAAGACCATTCCTGTTATAATAAAAACATACACATAACAAAATAGGCTTGAAAAACACTGCTGGTTTAATTTAGCAGTTTGCTTGATTCCATATTATTTAATAAATACAATCAAGTAATATTCAGTTACAACACTTTATTACTCATATTATTTCTGTGCAACACATTTGAAAAAAAAAATATCTATCATCAAAAGCAATGTGTACATACTAACTGCAGAGGTATAATTTATCTCAGGAAGTATTCAGGTCCTCACTGTGATTAAGCATGCAGTGGTAACATTTTTCAAGTTGTCCTAAGACTCTATTTCAATCTCAGTTGTGTGAAGCTTGTAAAGGTCATAATCTCCTTTGAGGACCAAACTATATCACCAATTTAAAAGCACCAGAGCTGCTTACAGTTGGGACCAATGTAAATATCTCCTTCATGAATATTGACATTATTATCTGCCTAGAAGGCTTAGATATCAAGGGATGTTTTGATGCACAGAAGAAGGCTAATTGCTCTAATTTACAAGGAGCAACTGTTTATCTCAAAATTAAACTCACCAATACTTGCTGGGCTTGATTATATTAAAGGGACTAATCCACCTAAATATTGTTACAGTGAATACAGTGAATGTAGAGAATAAATAATGATAAAGAATTGCCTATATATTGTGTTTAGCATAATTGTAAGTAAATGTATGTATGTATGTATTTATTTATTTACAAAGTGTTTTACCAGGAAGAATACAATGAGAATTCTCTAATTTCCAAGTATGTCCTGGGGACAAAGTCCAGAACGGTATTACACAGAGTTTCACATTAAGAAAAATATGTATATATGCATATATATTCATGCAAGAAAGTTGGGGCAAAATAGAGGTTATACAATTATACATACAAATAAATAGAAAAAACTACATAAACACGTATAATATGTAGAAATGTTTTTAAACTAATAACAGGAACATTCTATTTTAGAAGATAGGACACACTCATTTTCAGGGATTTTAGATTAATGTTGGATTTAACTGTATTTGGAAGGCGATGCCAAATATGAGCAGCTCTGTAAGAGAAGAGGAGTAGTGGTTGTGCACTAGGCAAGCAAGCTGGAGAGTGCATCTGGAGACAAGAATAAGCAAGTTTGCATTTTAATACTTCACGTTTACTGCATGTTAAAATCACACTAGAGGACAAATCAGTATACATTGTCAACTTTACTGAGATGTGTCTGCATAACCTACATCTCCAGAGTTTTTGACCAGAATTAATATTTACTACAGTTAATTTCTCTCAGGGAGAGTTAGGCATGATTTGTTCCTGTAAAATCATCCAATCCTAGGATACAGCTATAGTGAACCAAAAGACAGATTTGGATCTAGCCACATATCTGGGTCAGGTTATAGCATGCTTTGGTCTTTATGTTTATTTTAGGATTGCTTAACTTAAGCAGTATAGGTTTTATCCCAAACAACATGGATCAAAAGATACAAAGAAACAGTAGCTAAATCATTCGGTATGAAAAAGAGCACTTCTTCCGTTTCAGTAAAAAAAATGTTTTTACTGTCTAAGGACTTAAACAAAATATTTTCACTGAAACAGAAGAAGTGCTCTCCTTCATACCGGATAGTTTAGCTGGAATTTCTTTGTATCTTTTGATCTATGTGGCTGTAAGTAAGCTGATTATATTGCAGTGCCCGGGAGGAAGCACCTTTTATTGGAATCTCGTCATGGAGACTAGAGTTGGCTGCACTGTTTGTTCGTATTCCCAAACAACATGGACATCATTTTTTCAGTTTTGAGAAACTATTTGTTGCTCGAAATCCACTTTTCAACCTTAGAAAACTTATCCTGCAGCATGTTTTCCACTTGAGATAGTTTTTGCCTGTCCGTATAAATGATGGTGTTATCAGCACAGCACCCAGCCTGTCGTGCCCAAGAGCAATCACCCTGTCCTGCTCTTACTTACAATTCTGCTTACACAGTGTATAGATCAAAATAACATTTAGGTGACAGAGTCTCTTTAAAGTAGTGCATTAGGTAAAGTGTGATAATTATTTGACTATCATGATAGTTAAAATATGATATGAAACTCCCCAGATGATGTTTTTAAGTGACTCACCCGGGGATAGTCAGGTCCTAATACAAATAAAATTAGATGACACTTGAGCTTCTATCTCTGAACGCACAGGGCCTCAACTCCCCCCTAAAAAGGAGCTGCCTGTATTACCTATTGAAGGAGAAAAACATTAACATAGCATTTATACAGGAGACTCATTGGCAGCTCCCAGCCGATTTACTCTGGAAATATTCCAGATTTAAAATTGTAAGCCAAGCAAACTTCACAGAAGGTCACAAAAAAACAGGTGTCGCCATTTTTATCTCTAATAACCTTAAAATAGAGATCCTACATGAAGAAAAAGATCCTAATGGTAGATTCGTCATATTGGTATGTAAGATTAATGAAATGCAATATACATTGGTAAATGTCTATAGTCCCAACCAATCTCCAACTCGCTTCCTTAAAGGCTTGTATGAGAGAGAAGAACAAGTGAGGAAGGGAACTTTGATCTTTGGGGGAGATATGAACTGTGTACTTGACAGTAGATTAGATAAAAGTAAACCCACTGGTACTAGGATTGACCCCGCAGTTATAAGGGCAGCTAAAGCCTTCCAAAATTTCCTGTACAGCAATTCATTATATGACATCTGGAGGACTCAACATCCAAAATCTCGCGACTACACCTTCTTTTCCAAAGTACACAGTTCATACTCAAGGATAGATCTTATTATGACCTCAGACTCAAGTCTAGACCAATTTACATCTTCAGACATAGGTCCAATATCTTGGTCAGATCACGCCCCTATTTACTTTTCATTAGAGAATCACCCAGATTATAAGCAAAGGAATAGATGGCGACTAAACGAATCTTTAATTTATGAAGAGGCTGAGATACAAATGATAAAAGTACAAATTTCAGACTTCTTGGACCAAAATGATAACAGCGAAGTTACGGACTTTACCCTCTGGTGTACACTGAAGTGCTTTTTGAGAGGGCTATTCATTAAAAAGGGAACAGAGAGGAAAATCAGAAACAATAAATCCCTAGCAGACCTCTATATAGAATTAGCTATACAGGAAAGGAAGAACAAGTTGGCTCCAAACGCAACCCTTTCACGAACAATTCAAGATATCCAGAATGCAATAAAAGGAAAATTAGATGAAAAAGGGAAAAAAGCTCTACGTATCCTTAGGCAAAAGTGGTACTCTGGGGCTAACCGTGCTGATAAGATCTTAACTAACAAACTTAAAGACAATAGGAAAAGGAATATTATTAATAAAATAATTACAGGATCAGAGACCCATCTATCCCCTACAAATATTTCGAGAGCATTTAAAAATTATTACCATACCCTCTATTCGTTAAAACAAGAAAGCGGGACCCGACATGGAACTATAGCTTTTCTTCAAAAATTAAATCTACCTCAATTAAGTAAAACAAAACTGGCAATACTGAACGCCCCTTTTACCTTGGAAGAAATTAAAACAATTATAACATCTCTAAAGAAAAGGAAAGCCCCAGGACCCGATGGTTACCCAAACAAATTCTACCAGACCTTTGCCCAAGAAATAGCTCCACTACTTCTAAGGGTATTTTCAAGAATCTCAAAGGGTCATCAGTTCCCACAAGAAATGCTCCAAGCCACTATTTCGCCCATTCCTAAGCCAGGAAAAGATCCAGCCACCCTGTCGAACTACAGACCAATTTCCCTTATAAACGTAGACATAAAAATATATTCTAAGATCTTAGCCGATAGACTAAAAATAGTTATGAATGACTTAATTCACAACAATCAATCAGGCTTTATGAAGGGAAGAGATGCGGGAGACAATATAAGGAAAATCATTAACATCATTGACCATATAAATAAAACAAAAACTCCTTCAATCATTATTGCGGTAGATGCCGAAAAGGCTTTCGACAGGGTGAGCTGGATCTTCCTGGAAGAGGTAATAGAGGCATTTGGACTCATTGGCCCTTTTAAAACAAATACAATGGCCCTATATACTAATCCACAGGCAAAAGTGGTAGGTCACAACCTAGAATCATCCTGGTTTAACATTAGTAACGGCACTCGCCAGGGATGCCCATTGGCTCCACTTCTATACTTATTATCCATAGAACCCCTTGCAGCCCTGATAAGGCAATCAAATAACTTACAGGGGATAAATATTGCGCACCAGGATATGAGAATTACCCTATTTGCTGATGATGTCCTCTTTACATTTAGCAACCCGATTATGTCTCTGAATTCGGCAATGGAAGTGATCTCCCAATATAGTCAATATTCGAATTATAAATTAAACTTAAATAAAACCCAAACCATTATAGCTAACATAGATGAAAAAACAAAGAAACTATTGACTCACTTCCACCATTGGAAATGGGACAACCAAGTAATCGATTACCTTGGGATAAAATTGAAATTAGACCTGGATGATATGGTAAAAACTAATTACCAATCGGTGACAGAGTGTTTCAGAGACAGCTTCACTAGGTGGAGAGGACTGGAAATCTCGTGGATGGGTCGACTAAACTCAGTTAAATCTTACTTAATACCTAAATTAACTTATCTATTCAGATCAATACCTCTCCAGGTCCCGAAATCAATACTAAAAATATTAAATACCTTAATCATGGATTTTATATGGAACGGTAGGAAACCTAGAATCTCCCTTTCTTCCATGATGAGGAAATCAAAAAATGGGGGTATGGCAGTCCCCAACATAGACTACCTCCACGAGATCTCAATGTTCTCCCACTTTCTGAAGTGGGGCAACAATATATCAAGAAACACCAATTGGTACAAGATTGAAAAAGAACAAAGTGGTAATTTAGACCCTTATCATATTTTCTGGTATAAAGATCTCCATACTCTCAAATTTTCCAACCCCATTATCGTAGATATTATAAAGACACTGATTAAATTTAAGAAAATTACCAAAATCCAAGATGGACTCCTACGATCCTCCCCCCTCAGTATTATATTCTGGGGAATGGAAAACATAAATATTAAGGGTTGGGAGGCGGGAGGTATAACACATCTTTCCCAAATCTTACAACAAGATATAATCATGCCATTATCAGAATTACAGACTAATTTTAATTTACCAATAACGGAATATTACACATATTTAAGATTAAGGCACAAAATAAAATATACAAAGATACTCCAAAGCCCACTCATTGAAAAATTCTTGGAAACTCAGCATGATAAAAACTTAATTGGTAAAATAACACAACTAATGGATACCAATATGGAAATCTCTAAAGACACCCTTTGGTGTAAATGGGAAGCCGATATGGGCAAAGAATTTTTCACTAAAAGAGTGGTTGCAGACTCAAAAAATGATGAAAAAAAGTATCCATAATTTAACTTTGCATGAGACGTACTATAAAACAATTTATAGGTGGTATATAACTCCAACTAAATTAAATAAATTCTCTCCTCAACATTCTAGACTATGTTGGAGATGCCATAAAAGCGAGGGGACACAACTACATATGTGGTGGACATGTGAGGAGCTACAACCCATATTAAAAAAGATCCATTTCCTTTTGATAAAACTAAATAGTGAGTTGGGCCCCCTTACTCCACAAATGTTTTTGTTACATCTGGATATTCCCAAATGCGATAAAGACATACAGTATCTGATAATACACATCCTCTCCGCAGCAAAATTATGTATAGCTAGGAAGTGGAAAAGCCCAGAAGTAACCAATTGGATAGATCTAAAAATACAAATAGAATACCAATGTATAATGGAAGAAGGATTCTATAATTCTAGGGACCAATATAAATACTATAAAAAAATGTGGAAAAAATGGGAGGAGTTGAAGGATCTATGAGCGCTCAGAGAATAGCCACAGAAGTGAATAAACAAATTACTAGGAGTGTGTCACTACACAAAAAATTGTAATTTCTCTTAGGTGGTGAAGGATAAAACAAATATAGACTTAAACTAAAAAATAATAAAATAACCACCAACATCTATGGCAATAGTCCAGAGGGAGTCCACTAACTACAACTATAAAATTAATTAACCAACCCAACTAACTTACAAATAATACTGTATATAGATTGATCTAAAAGAAATGTATGCCAACATTGTGTCATGTCTAAATCTGTATTGTCTTTTATATGTTTATAATAAAAAAAAAAAAATATGATATGAAGCTTAAATATTACAGTGCATTTATAATACACACCTTAAGAGAGTACGTCAGACTGCAATCATTATGACATAGAACAACCTAACACTAATGTCTAGATATTCACATTCACCTTTAAGATGTGCGTCATTGTACCACCCACTAAGACATATAAATGTGTGGTAACGTCATTGCTGTGTAATGTATCACTAGGATCCCATTTCTAGTAGTAATCCATAGTAATTGTGCTTGCTTTCAGATTAAGTATTTTATAACATTGTTTTATTGTGAGTTAAACAGGCTTTTACATGAAATATGTTCCATTGTTGTGATGCAACTCATATACAGAGTTTGACAACCTTTGCACCTCTTTCTTTAGATTAGCAGCATCACAGCAAATCTGTGGTGTGGCCCAGTACATGTCCAGTGCTAATTTGACCTCATAATGTCCACGGCACATACACAGTTTAGCAATTAACATGGTACACTAATTGGAAATGCTTCATGGTTCAGTTAGGTTGATTTGAGACAGTGAGGAGATCTGCTACATAGTTGGGTGAGGGTTGTATTATTAATGTTTGCATTTTATGCTTTTGGATACGCCAATGCAGAATCAGTGGAAAACTGAACTGTTTGGAAAAAAAAATTCCCGAATGACTTTTTACTAGTCTGGTCATATGGTCATATAATGTAATGTAAATAAATAATATGTATAAAAGCTATATTTTAAAATGCATCCCTGCTTGTCCTTAATTAAATGTATATAATATTTGCAGGTGGACTAAATAGAGAGGAAATTATGATTAAACAAGAACTTAGTCAAAACTGCATCTTAACAAACACCCAAGCATCAAGCAACACCAAAATGTGGCAGAAGGCACCTGCGATTGCCCCTCAGAGCGAACGTGGGTGCAATATTGGAGTGCAGCATGCCCTATACCTTGCAAAAACAACAGAAAATTAGTCATTTTTGTCTTTTTTAAAGTGTAAAAATAATTTAGGTCAATGTTAAAAAAAGATTTTTTTTTTAATTGTTTGCTGTAACTTATAAAATATGATGAAAATAATGTTGTTATCTAACAAATGCCTTCCTTATGCCGATAAAAACAATAGATAATTGTGTGGGTATAGTAAATGAGAAAGAGGAGAATTACAACTACCCACAAACACCACAGAAACGGGTTAGACATGGGCAAAAAGTCATGACTCTACATCTTTAATAATAATTTAATCCCTATGTATGTAAACATATAAAATAAAAGAAAAACACATACCAAACATGCATATAATATATTCCCACTACTAATATGTGTTCCAATGTCTAATGATAATTGTTAAATATACAAACACAAGAACCGCCTACTAATTGTTAAATAATACCTACTACATATAAATCCCAATTGGATCCAAAAGACAAATAAAACCCAAGATATATAGAAAAGATACATCTTTCAAGATGGGTGTTAAAGAGAAAGAACTCACAGGGAATTGCCTTACCTGCTAAGCTGTCCTCCTGACAAGTCAAAAAAAGGACATTTAGAAATAAACACTCCCATTAAATATGTGTAAACACAGGGCGGGTGCTTATTTCTAAATGTCCTTTTTTGTGTGTTATTAACATTCAGTATTACCAATCAAACAATATGACAGATCCTTTCACCAAACCATTGCCAAAGAAATTAAACTAGAACTCAGTCAGGGCTAGCAAGTAAGGCTGAAGCACAATTGCCCCAGGGTGCCCTCTTACATGGCTAAATGGGTTGGGGCTACACCAATTTTAATTTCTAGATTCCCCAAAGAGTAGCAATTTCTACCTTTCTATAGAATTGTCTCTCTATGAATCCCTATACCTTAACTTTGGACAATGATAATGGGGATAGTGAGGAAGTTGAATATACTATCAATATCAACATACACCTTGTGTTAAAAAAAAGCTTTATATATAAACCTTTTCAATTCCCTCAGTCTATGTGCGTGCTTGATTTACCTTCAAAGAGTACATAAATGTATAGTTCCATTAGAGCAAACATAAAATTAGGTAGATTATCTTGGCATTCACTTAATCTTTGGGGCTAAAAAAACAAAATTATTTTCTTCATTTTTATATATCTTTTGTGGCAAGCCAATTGCACTCTTAGAATATGAAAGTGAGAGAGGATAGCTCATTAAGTGTGACGAGAAAAAAATAAAATGTTATTCTTCACAATTCTTTTAGCTTCTGCACCTGGGAATTGATAAAGAAGTAACCGGACACCAGTGAAATATAACCACATCATTTTTAGGTGCCATTCAATTAGACTAATCGCCTCTGTAGTTTAGAAATTTCAAGCATTTTTTTAATATAAAGTATGCAAGGGGTTAACATCTAATTATAATAAAACAAACACGGATGGGTTTAATATATACTATACAAATAATATAATATGAAGTACTAAAGTAATGTATAGTTATAAATGTAACTCAATATACAAATATGTAGTATATTACCTCCCAGCACACATTCTCATTAATAAACCAGATTATTTGAAGAAATCTTTTGCTAAGCCTAAAGTATGAACTTGCTATTTAACCTCTAAAAAAAAGCACAGTGCCATTGAAATCTTCCCCTTCAGGACGCTACAGAGCACCACTATGTGTTTCATATTGAACTTTGTCTGGCGGTGTTTTGAGACAATAAAAAAATTAACAAGCTGTGCAGTGCTGTAAGCTTATTGCCGAACATACATTCCAAAGTGCCCATTAAAAAGCAATAGAAGGAAGTCATAGAGAAGTAGTTCTGCTTAGTGTTCCAAAACATTCCTTTCTTTGCTGCATCATATCTGTGTTAAGTAAACAAAAATCCAATGCAAGTCATTATGATTAGCAGTATATCACAATGAATTAGCTACCTCACAGTTCAGGAACGCTATATCTATAAGTGAAATTAGCTCTGCATGATTAGAGAATGGGTCTGTTGTCTTCACTGTAACCTTCATTTATTATCTTAAATATCCTAGACAGGAATATCCCACCCAAAAAACAACAACATAGAATGTAATTTTAATTAAGTTTATTATACAGTCTAGTAATCATCTTCCATTTTATACAGAAAACATAATTAAGTTATTTGTGTTTATCTTTCACTGTTTCTGCAGGCCCAATACAGGTCATGTTTGTGGCCAACACATGCTTGCTTGAGATTGGTACAGTAGCAAGGGCACACATGAGATTTGAAAGCAGATATGCCTAGTTTTAAATTGACAATTATCAGATGCCTGATTTCAAAGTACATTTACAAAAATGTAAACAGAATACAAAATCATTGCTTTCCCATTGAGATTGCTTTTTAACAGTCCAGTCATGTAGCCAATTTCCTTACACACACATTTCAACTTCATGCTCTGACAGATGTTGGTCTTTGAAGGATGTTCACATAATATCAAACTATATTCTTTCCACAGAGGCATAGGGGCCATTAGAACAAACAAATATAGACTAGTTCTTACTTTTCTTTTTTTTTAATGTCTTAAAAAACTATAATTAAACATGTCATTGTAAAATGTTTTTTTTCTACCTAAAAATCCATTTCTAGGGATGATAAAAACATTACACATGGTAGTTATTGAACCATAAAGATTGCTGGCTTTGGAATAAGTATCGAAAAACAATTCTTTGAAAACTCTTTCCTTTTATGTGACCCAAGGTTGATATATTAATTTTCTCAATAGAAGATGCACAGATGCCAGGGTTATTTGAAGCTGAAAGTGCAGCCTTTGCTGCAGGCAGTACATCTGACAAATATCTTTCATTTGTCTGTCATTCTTCTGCAGGCCAGCTCGGTGTTGGTGAGAAATGTCGCAGTCAATTAACCTATATAGTAGAAAAAGAAACCACTTCCTTCGGTTTATCCTACTAATGCATCATATACTAAAAGTCATAGGAATGACACTGGCAAAGCCTATTTCAACATAGCTAAAGGGGAAAGATCAAACAACATAAAATATATATTCAGTGTTTATTTTAATGTTAACAATAAAACAGTCTTTATAGTGATTTCACTCCTCCATCTTTTTCCAAGTTATGAGTCACTTACGGTATAAATTGCCATATGGTCTTATTGCATAAAGGTGTCAGACACAGCATTACTACCGTGCACAGGAAAATTTGTAATACAGGTTGAGTATCCCTTATCCAGAAATCCGTTATCCAAACATTTTTTAGGATTTTACCACAAGTTGCAAATTACACACCCACCTGTTAGAATGCAAGCACACAAGGTGTGGATGCTCCATATGTGCTAGCTGTGCTCTCAACAGAGAGCACACAAACCCTGGAAATACATCTTGGAGACAGACAGCAGCTGCGAATTAAGAAAATTCATATACTAGTTAGAATTAGGAAAATTCATATACTAGTTAGAATTAGGAAAATTCAAGTGAGTGTTCGCAGCACACAAACCCGCAGATATACACAAAATACATTGTGCCCCTGAGGTGTTCTCTGGACTGGCAGCACACCTGTCACTCAGGGGCACGATACCCCACTGAAGCACACAAAGGTTTATTCAGTGTCTAGCTGTGATATAGCCTTTCAATGCATGCTCAGATTACCTCACAAGTGCTAATACCCTGACATGTGTGCAGTCCTGGTGCGCCAACTGCAGGTTCCCAACGATGCCTTACATCACAACTACATCACAGTAGAGGTGATGTATTTGCTCTATACAGCAAATGCATTGATACTACTGTATTTCATGAGCACTGAGGGGCTTTAATATATCTTGTGAAAATGATCCATTATCCAAAATACTTCTGGTCCTAACATTTTGCATAAGGGATACTCAACCGGTATATCCTTTAGTATGTGTGTGTCCCCAGTATCAACATAAGTACAAAAAAAAACTATTTTTCAAGTTAATAGTTCACTGTGGTAAAATATGTAGGAAAAGTAAACTTTTTTTAAACCGTGCTTCCTTTGTGGAAGCAGAAACATTAGGGTATACTCTCAGCTCTGTCTCAGGGTAGAATGTGTAGCCTTTTCCTTAAAGGAAACTGTAGGCAAAAAAAAAATACTTATGTTTAAAGGAAAACGAAACTTTTTTTAAACCTTGGTTTCTTAGAGGATCTTGAGACACACAGATTTACTATCTGCTCTCCCTCAGAGCTGAGGCATAGCCAATCAGAGCAGGGACCCTGTATAGAATTTGTGTGGTCCGTTGCTCTCTTTGCTAAGCGGAGTACATGGGATCAACAGAGGGGGCTTAATGAAGGTCATATCTGTCACATCTTCCTTTACTTAACCCAAATTCTGCTATGTGAGCAGTACAGAGCAAAGAGAGTTCAATAAGTTCCTTTGTTTGTAATCTTTTATTAACATATTTCTACACTTAATGCAATCTTTCAGTTAAACATGAGTTAATTTTATGCCTATAGCTGTCCCTAGTAAAACATGGCTGCATGTTCCCAACAGCAATGGGTTTCAGTTACATTATTGAAAGACTGAGCAGTATAGTATCTCTTATATAAATGATAATATTTTGAGGATACATTTCCGACTATGTTATGAAAAATATAGTAATGTGTCCTATGAGGCAAGTTCATTCAGCCGGGCAGCTAACTTCGTAAATCTAAACAGAACGAAATTGATTGGAACTTTGAATTGTCTTATAAGCTTCACTATAGATAGAAACTGTCATAGCCCTAAACCTTCTCCTGTCTCAACTTAATTTCCTACTTAATACTAAAGCTTATTGGGAAAACATAAATACTTTAAACATGACAATAAAACAAGCAAGCTCTTAGCTATCGCCTTTAAAGGTCTCTTTCAGTAGTAACTTTTACCTCAGATTCATTAGGTTACAAACCACCTTAAAATCTTTCATTACAATCTCTACAATGTAAAGAATAACTCCAATTTTGGAGTTATTATGCCTATAGTATGCAAAACTTCCCACTTTCAATGCCTTGAAGAAGCTTTCGTTGGGGATAATTCTTGATTTTCCATTTTCACTTTCTAGCATGCTCCATACTTGAACATAGGCAGATTTCTGAAGCTAATATACTATAACATACTCAGATGAAAATATCCATTCACAAGGCTTAAATGGGATGACACAACTTGCCATTAAGCCTTGTAAAGGAGGAACACCCCTTGGGGTTTGGTAAGCTTCATTTTATACATGGATATTATTTGAGCCTGTGACTAGCTTATATATGTATCTTATGAAAACTCAAAATGTATATTTAGGACTTTTACATAGATTAGTTCATGATACTTTCATTTTTTTTAAATTATGTATTTTTAACTATTACATTTGTTTACTGCAACATACAGATAAATATATTTGGTACATGTGGTGTAGTAGAAGTGATTAGCTATTACATGATATGCCATAGAATAAGTTATGAGTGTTTATATTCATTTTAATTCTAATGTGGTCATATATATATATATATATATATATGTTCATATGCCTACAATCAAGAATAGTTTGAATGCTTTCTGGGGTTTTTATCACATTTAGGAAATTATACACTAAAATCTTAGAGGGCACATATATACTAAACTGTATTCAGGTGTGACCCTGGTGATTAGAAAGTTTGGGATTTAAACATGGTCAGAACTGTGAGCTAAGAGTGCCACCTTTTTATTAATATTATTATACCCTAATCAAATATTAAGAGAAGAGTGTTTTCAGAGAAGCAACCAGATTAAATCACATATATCCTGACACACCTTCGATGGGTGGGGTATAGAGATGGAAATTTGGGATAAAATTAGGCTAGGAGGGAGTTGAAGGATAAGTCTGGAAGATCTAAGCTGGGGAGTTTCTTGATCCAAAGAGGCCATACTGCTGGTATCCAACATCATTCAAGAGGGAACAGATCCAGAAACTATTGGTTATACCTTGGTAAATATAGTCTACTTTGAATTTTATATTTTAGTTTGTTATTTCTGCAACCTTGTATGGTAAATCAAATTCTATACTGGCTTCAATTCTAAGCCATTAGACCTAGCATGCTGTAGCTTGATATCCTTATTTCTGCAGATGAAGATATTAAATAACAGCCTAATTCTAATATCTATAAGTGAGAATATTTGATTTATTATATGTGTTTATATTCATTATATGCTGAAATACTAAAATAAATATATTAGTAGTCTATGTATACCATTGCGCACTGATATTTATGGTCTTTAAGTAAGGTTAGATCAGTAAGTGTAATATTGGGTTTTAGTAGATTCTGGCTCTGCATTAGTGTAGGTTACTCTGATACACTAGGATTGTGTGGGTAGAAGTCACTACATTGCTCTCAGTAAGGCTGCTATTGATAGATTGTGTGTGTCTGGTCTGTTTGTTTACTCAGCCACTGCCTTTGTTTTACAACCTATAGAGTTCTCAGGTCTGTAACTGTTTTGTTTGTATTGACTAACAATAGGTTGTTGTTTGTTGGTATTGGCTCAATCAATGTATTATTGTGTGTTATTTCTATATTAGTGTGTGTAAATAAAGTTTCATATTTTGTTACTGTATGCTTTATTTCATATTTATAGTGGTTTAAGTGTATGTCATATTAGCGCCTTGTAAAACGAACTTGGGAGATACTGTTTTTATGAATGGTTATTGGCCATCTCTAGTGGCATCTAATCTTTCATAATTCCACTTATCTCTGACAGGTGTCCTGTCCCATCAAATTCAGGTTTACACTATCAAAATGCAGATAAATTAGTTCTAGGCCCTGGTTGACTGGAGCCAAATCTTGTGGGGTCACTCAACATCCTGTGATACCACTTTGCATCACATATCTTCATCCAATGATCTACTCCTGTCACATTCCTGCCACACCCCAGGACATCACTCTAACAAGTTGTCAGGTATGTACTCCATAAGAGCAGGACTATCATAGAGTAATCATCACTTAAATACAAATAAGCATATAAATCGATAATCAGATGATGAGAGAAAAGACAAACACAGAGGAAGGGATAGATACAGAGAAATATAATGACAAGAGATGTTCAAAAACAATACATACATAAGCAACATAAATACAATCTCCTAATACTGCAGTGAAGAAAGCACTTCCATGCAGCAGGTCTCATAGGTGGGAAGAGGAGGAAATGATTTGAAGAAGGTTAAAGGTCACTAGAAGTAAGGAAGCCAGTCTGATCTACTAGAACTCCACTGACATACACTTGCTACAGTTCATATTTTTAGCTGCAAACTCAACTGTCAATTATCAGTCTGCATCAGGTAAAAGATTGGCCTGGTTCCACCATAGCAGTGCCCTGGCATACCGTCAGAACAGCTGATTATATATAAGACTATACATATATATATATATATATATATATATATATATATATATATAATATCAGCAGCAACTTTATCAGTGTTGATATAGGTCCGTGATTTGGACCAACATTGTTTCAACTAAAGACCCGTGAGTGCGTGTATTTCTTTCTCATTTTGGATCTATATATATATATATATATATATATATATATATATAGAGAGAGAGAGAGAGAGAGAGAGAGAGCGAGAGAGAGAGAGAGAGAGAGAGAGAGAGAGAGAGAGAGAGAGAGAGAGAGAGAGAGAGATAATAATAATAATAACGAGAGGCCAAAATGCATCAAAAAATGTAACCATCAAAATTAATTGTACAAGAAAACAAACATGTGTTCAGGCCAAGGGGTATCCCCACAGGGAAATAGCTTAGTCTTCAAACATATTTTAAGCAAAAAATAAATCATGTATGGTATGTAGTTAGCAGTTTTTATCAGACAAGCCTTTAGTCTCACAAGGGACTCAATCTCATATCATATTTATTGCTATAATGTGTGAATTATGCCCACATATTAATGTTTTCATGTTCGACATATATTTTTACATTTCTGGTCGAGAAAACACTTGAAAAAGCAGAACATATACAGAAATGTTATGTTCTTTTTGTATTTATTTATTTTAAAACATAAAACAATTGCATTTATACAATCAGACACCAATTATACTTTAAAAACGAGTAAGAAAATATAAAAAAAACAGATCTGTCAACATACTAAATAACACCCGATGGAAGGCCTTAACTCAAAGAGATGGTTTATGAAAACCCCATTTATCCAGTATATTTGACGCATGAAAGGTAAGAAACAAATTGAATTAATCCATAACATGTTTGTTTAATTGTGTTTTATCAAATCTGAAGAATTCCTGAACTGCATCGTTACAGATGAGGAATCAAGACATTTTAGTACCCAGTGAATAGCTGATATAAATAGCGACTCTCTCCCCCCACTAGGAAGTCCCCAGAGTGTATTGGGGGCAATATCCTGCATATTAAATGGCATATTGGGGGCAATATCTGGCATATTAAAATGGCATATTAGGGGCAATATCCTGCATATTAAGTGGCATATTGGGGGCAATATCCTGCATATTAAGTGGCATATTGGGGGCAATATCCTGGCATATTAAAATGGCATATTGGGCTTCGAAGTTCTTAATTTAAGTTCTTAAGTTTTTTTCCCTGAAATTTCCTTCTTAAAATTAGGTGCGTGTTATACGCCGGCGCGTGTTATACGCCGATAAATACGGTACTTCCTTTTAAGCTAGAACTCCAGTTATTGCCAAAAAGAGGTGGGCAATCCAGGCGCCAGGCTAAGCTCCTGTAGCCAGATAGACTCAGATAGACTTAATGGATTAAATCATGGAAAGCCTTAAATTCATGCTAAACAGTAGTATTTATGTCCCAATCACGAAGGCATGAAACATGCAAATGATGGTTATCATCATGTTTGTAAAGGCAAAAAACTCAAACTGCATTTAATTAGCAGTGCTATATTGTCAAGAGCGGACATGGGGATTACAAATGGCTGCATTGGAATCTAAAAGGAAGACTCAATATGCAAACAGTAACAGTAGCAAGAGCCACTCAAGTATTTGTGACAAGGGCAACAGTAATTTTACAGCTCACCAGTTGTGCTCAGGTTTTAACACAGGATGCAAAGACTAAATGTTTAACAAACATTTTATGTCAAGTTCTTCATACAGCTCGATATCACAGGCAACTTCAATAGCTGCTAATCTCACCTGATAACACAAGTGGTCATGTTCATTGGGGAAGTGTTCATTAGCTTTGAATCCTTGAGCACATGGAGGAATGTGATATGGCCTAATGAATCATCCTTGGTTTATGGCAAATGGATAACTGCATGTGTGGCAGCTCCTAGAGAAAGATTATAATTCTCACTGCTTGTTTACAGTTATCTGGCAGTTATTACATTATCTGGGCTTCTTTTTTCATTGCACTCTTTCTATTAGAAGTCAAGGTTGATGCACAATTCTATTTAACAGTATTTATTGTTGTTTTTTTCAGTGGAATAATATTGCTTTCATTAAGAGAGAAGTGTATTACAACATGACAATTCTCTTATTCACAAGATACTTGTGGTCACTCATTGATGTGAGGAACAGAAGGATTAACTTTTTTTGCAAACCGTAGCTGTCATAGTGCTTTGGAACAATGTTTAAAACAGTGTTTTTATGCTCCATTGAACATCTATTGTAGATTAAACAGAAACCATGTAATCCAGCTCATAATAATAAATAAATAAAGTAAGTGCATTTAATTTTCTTAAATTCTTTACTGATATTGTACCATTATAACAATATTTATTTATATATAGCATCAACCAATATATA
This sequence comes from Pelodytes ibericus, assembly GCA_036172795.1. Lineage (NCBI taxonomy): Eukaryota > Metazoa > Chordata > Amphibia > Anura > Pelodytidae > Pelodytes > Pelodytes ibericus. Next base: position 82,711,556 of record CM069859.1, read on the forward strand.
CAGCACTTCATATGTAGTTTAAATGATACCTCGTAATTCTATAAGATAATAGAATGAACAGGAAATTACTAATATTTAAGGTAAGGAAAGCCCGTCTCACAAGCTTGCCGCTATGTATATGCTTTTAAGAATTGTAACTTTAGAAATAACATTATTATATTGTGTAGTGCACCACCATACAGAAGGAAATCCATTTAGTATAGCTTTATACAGATATGTATTTTACATATAGTATTTATTTATATACAAAAAATAAAAACTAAAACATAAAAGTCCAATACCGACCTGTGGTAAAACCTCTACATTAGATAAAGACTACATGGCAAATATTGAAAAAGTTGTACCAACTCAACTAAAGGCAGATCTTCCCGCATCTCTATCTCAGGTTCCAGGTCATGCCACACCACTTAAACTGCACTGGTGGCAAACAACAGTGGTGATTATGCCATCCTAAACCTCTTGGACCTCTTCACAACTATGATTCTATTAACCATGAGGTTTTAATAGCATTTATGGTCTGGGATGCACAGTTTGAAGAACACCCAAATTATTTACTTGCATCAACAAATAAAAAAACTTGCTAGTTTACACACCCGCCTACTATCGCCTGGAGGGTGGGTGCTGGTAGACCTAAAGGGCCGTTAGATCAACATATCTTGCAAGCATAAAATTACACACAATAACATCGAGCAGAATAACTAATGGGCAAATATTCTGGAGTGACACAAGGGGATCTTCATAGACAAAACACAGTGTCAGCAGGAATATGCTCAACAACCCCAACAGAGCGTTCCACACGGATCCATCTTGTCTCCCATGCTAATTGCAATATGGAGACAAGCCTGTAGTCTCACAACTGTGAGTATCCTCAGAAAATATGGCCGAAGACGTCATTGCTTTGCAGCTGACATACAAACTCTCTTTTACAACTCTTCATCAACAAATCTTAGTTGAACTCACAGAGATGAGTATTAGTTAGTTAAAAATGACAAGACAGAAGTTCTCTTTGTGAAAAGCATTTACTGCGAGAATATCAACTGCTCACCTAACTAGTTTGGAACTCAGAATCTATGAACTCCTAATCTCAAGTGCTCATTTGTTCTGCATTGTCATTCAAACATTATATTCCTGCCATTATAAAATCTTATTCATGTGAAAAGTTTGATTCCATAAGAAGAAATACCAATCCAAATGTGTGTCCTTTCACTTGTATTACTGTAATGCCCCTTACTTGGGCCTCCCAGAAAAAAGATCTAAACCACTTTCCGATGGCAACCAACCAGATGAACTATCAGGTCCCACACTACTTGAAAAAGATCCTATGCCCCTACGGTCTCTTTAGTCAAATAGTGAGTCGCTCCTGTCAGAGTTCAGAATATATACACAAGATCAAGTTCCCACTCTATTGTGACATTCTGGAATTCTTTACTTCACTCAAGTAGAGCTACACCCTCTTTACAGACTTAAAAAAGCTCAAGACCCATGTCTTTGATCAGGTTTTCTGTCAGTTAATTTGCTATAAAAATGACAAATTATGATTATTTTGTTGTGAATTAGAATATTCTAATGTCAAATATGTAATAGTAAATCCGTAAGGCTTTATAATCCTTTCAACCTTTTCTGTCTATCTCTGCCTTCTATTTATACATCAAAGTTAAGGAAATGAAAAAGATCATATGGTAGTCACAGCAAAGCAAATATTCTTTATTTACTGATGGACATCATATCAATAAATCAAAGATCATTTTCTCGTTTGATATGGTCAGTGAATTTTCTTTGTTTATATGCAATTTCACACATCAATAAAGATCCCATTAATTTACAATTCAACGTGCTAAATGTATTTATATGCAAAATGTGCATATCATGCAGAATTGCACAATTAAATCAAATTGTGCGTTTAAAAGTCACATATCTATGATTATGACATGTTTAACATTATGAGGCAATTGCTATATAAAAACAGTATTCCATGGTTGTGCTTTCAGCATCTGGGATGCTAAAAACACCTTCAGCTGTGGAGGAGATATTCATCTTCTCCTCTGCTTGTGTGCAGGACAAGTGACAAGTCCACGCAGCAAGGATGGAGAGAAATGGTCACATGACTGGCTCTATATACAAATAAAGAACAATAAGTGCGCTTGGAGCAAACTGTGATAAAAAATATATGTGATAAACACAATAAATATATATATATAACACCTTATAGGTGACAATGTGAAATAATATCCTGAGGAATCAGGAGGAAGCTTTGATCCCCCTCAAGGGGATGCACTCACAGGATGGCTGGATAATAGTTGCACTTCAAGGGTAAGGTGTCGTTTTGTAGAATCCTGCTGTGGCTAATCTGCTTAGATTTTAGCTCAGGAACAGAAACAACAGATATCCAATTAGTGTGTAACATATACAGACTTTTAATAAAAACAAGTATCTGCTTACATGGAAGTTTTGTCTGTCAAACGTAGTGGGCGCCACACAGCTGCAGGAGAAATCTTGTCCAGTAAGTATCAAAAAATAAAAGATGTGGAATAAAAATATACACAATATATGTACATAAAGAACAGCAGGGTGAGTCCAATCCGCTACGCGTTTCACCCTTCGTGGGCTTCTACCAGGCGTCTGGACTCCCTGCTATGAAGTGGTATTTTATATCCATGTCCTCCGTATCATTGGTTGGCAAATTACTTCCGCTTTCGTCATCCTCTCGCGTGATTTTGACATAGTAGATTTTCTTAGCGTGATTTGCTGTTATCTCGCTAGGTTTTGACTTAGTCCTTGCATTTTCATGTATTGGCTTGCATATATATACCCAGAGAAAAAACAAAGAAACAAGTGTTTTATGTTAAACAAAAGTGCTAGGTGCATCTATAAGCAGGAGTATGCCCATATTTGGAGCTCAAATGTACTTATATTTGTTAAAAAACAATAATAAAATTCTTTATGATAAGAAAAAATATATTAGTATGAAATAATTAGTTAAAAAATATAAATATACTCTTATAAAAAATATATATCTATATAAAAAAACAGAGATCCAATATTGCTTAATCCTGTTTATGCACCTTATGGGAAAAAAATACATTTGCATACAATTTACATAAAATTTACATAAAATTGTGCAGGTTAAAATCTGCATTTAGACCTTGTGGCTTTAGAGTGGCTAAATTATGACTGGCTCTGTGTGTTGCTACAGAGCCATTCTCCATCAAATAGCAGTCCACTAGCATATGCTCAGTGTTTTGAGTGAGCAAAATATCAATTTCTCGAACATTCAGTCATGTTATTCCAACACTCTGGAACATCTTGCTCTATTTAATCAGAGACGGTGCCTCACTCCAGGATTTCAATCAATTCTCGACTCTTTTATCTGAGGCTAGTATATAAGTCAAATAGGAACTCATAGTTTCTTGTCTTTATATGTGTACTGTGCAAATGTTTTAGGCAGGTATGAAAAAATTAGAAATATAGATGGAATCCTCACAAACCAATTATATATCCAACCTGCGTCTCTGCTCCAACGCCACCACCGAGCATAAACATGAAAGTACAAGAAAGGAAAATTGGGTCCTCTGAGCTCCCAGAAGAAAAAGCAGACAAACAGTGATGGACGTATTGAACTGTTTAGATTTAGACAGCAATGGATTGCAGACATTAAATGGGTTACCTCCACCCAAACCACAGGCTCCGCCAAACACGTTTTGCACCTCTCCCTGGCACTTAGTCATAGATGAGTCAAAATTTGGCTGTAGCAGAAGACAGTTTGTTCACCGAAAGGCTGGAGAGCTTACAAGAATGGGTGTCTGCAGGCAACATTGAAGCCTGGTGGAGGTTCTTTGCAAGTTCGGGACTGCATTTTTACAAATGATTTTAGTTAGAAGTAATGGTCTCTTTCAGTGCTAAGAAGTACATTCAGATATGTATTCATAATTCAATTTCATCAGTAGGACATTATTTAATGTCGTCAATCTGCATTTATCCTGCAGCATGATGACAACCACAAACATATCTTTAGTGTAAAGAATAAAAAATACTCCTGGACTTGATTGTATGGCTCCAATAGAGCCCTGATGTCAACATCATCAAATCTGTCTGGGATTACATGAAAAGAGAGATGCAACTGAGGCTGCCTAATTCCACAGCAGAATTGTGTTTAGTTCTCAAAGATGTTTGAAAAAAACCAAGCAGTGGAGGGTTGGCAACAGGGCAGATGGGGCAATTGCCCCCCCAGGCTGGCCTGTATCCAAACTCAATGTGGCTGCATAGTGCCTATGCTCCAATTGCTCCAACTGCACAGTCAAGCTGCTGAAGGACTTAAAACCCCATATGGTATTTGTATTACAGAAACTGAACTGGTGCAATAGGATGCCTAGTCCCTAGTGTGTAGCACTTTCTTTCTAATTATCAATCTCAGCAACCAGTATATCTGACCAGCCTGTCTATTTGTGTCTGTCTCTGATGATAACGTGTGGGCTGATTAAATTGTAAAATGGGCCACTAAATAGTTTTTGCTGATGGGGCCAAGAGTTGCCGGTTCTTCCCTGGTGCCTTTAAAAACTGTTGTAAGTGAACCAAGATTAATTAATGCGGTTCTGAGGGCAAAGGTTGGCCACACCATAGATTGGTTTGATTTAGATTTTTATTTTGTTCTCTTATTTTGCATTTTGTTCATTGATAAAAATAAGCTAATAACATATTCATTTGTGAAAGCATTCTAACTTTACATCATTTTCTGCACCTGACAAACTTTCGTATTTGCAACTCTTTATGTATATACTGATTTGTGTTTCAGGGGGGCAGAAAACCATTATAAAACCACAATGTATTCTAACTATATATTTTAAACATTGAAAATATCAGTACAGAGTAGTTCATTTGACCTGATATAGTTTAATGGTTGTTGACAATTAAAGAAAGATTTATATAGAAGAATGTGGGACAAAAATTCTGCTGAAATATGTGTTATATATACTAAAAAATACTTTGTGTTAGAGCCCCAAGGCTTTTTTGTAGGAAAATAAATGATCTTGAGAAAACCTGGGAAATTCAGAAAGCAAAACAATGTAACCCATCGACCTTTCTACATTCAGTTCCTTTTGAAGAATGACTTGACTCTGAGAGAACATGTTTACACTAAACATAATTGCTTGCATTGTACTATTTCCAAAATGAACCTGGTTTTCTAACACATGGTACATGTAGAATCAAAAAATACTCAATTTTTATTTCCACTAACTTCCATTCCATTGACAGTCAAAATCAAACGTCAAGTAAAACATTGCCCATTAGTTATTTTATTATGGCTATTTGTCCTTTGAACAAATACAGAAACACCATAAAAATGGACAAACACTGCGGTATTATACTGGTAATCAATATACTTCTTTTGGAAACATTTACATTTATGTTATATAGTTAAACCTTTAAATAGAATGTCATGTCAATCCCTTTAAGGAATACATTAACCGCAAAAAACCCTTAGCTCTTTCATGATGTGTATTCATTTTATTAATTCATTTTTTGATAAACTACTGCAAAACAAATATTTCTTCTTATAATATTAGCTTAAAAAAAGTGAACTACATATAAAGTATATCATTTTTTTAAGTTGTATGAAACACAAATGAAATATTCTAAAGTCAGTTTTTTGAAAAAAAAAATGACAAAGTTGCATATCCTTTTACAGACTACAGAAGGATAGTAACAGAAGATGTTACATAAATGGAATTACTGTAATATACAATAGATCAGCGTAATGTATAAAACTTGAGTCACTCTTTTTCTTGAGGAAATGTACCCAATCTTGCAGAAACCTGATGTGTTTTATCCTCTGGGATATCTTCAAGCTTGGGGAAATTCCCTAAAGAAAAAAGTGTCATGTGAACATATACAGCTTTATGTATACTGCTGATGTTTTTGTATATTCTATTCATATAAAATCCTCTGTTACTATCCTTATATCTTCTTTATAAGGCACCTGCACTATTTTTTTGATTTGTATTTTGCATTTCTGGTAATGAGGGGTCTTGTGTTTGGTGTTTAGTGCAGCCTTCAGTGTTAAAGGAACAGTTTAGTCCACAAACTCACTTTGGTGCATGTTGAAGACTACTGCTTGTAAAGTGCACAGGATTTTTTTCATGTGTGATTTGATGCAGGCATTCTGCATAAATCACATTTTTATATTTTACTCTACCACTCCCCAATGATTACTTTGCATGCATATTACAGGTGTGGCAGTACTGATTATATAGACACTGAGCATATGCTGCTTTGTTTCATTTAGTCACTTGCTGTGCTGTTGGAATAGAATACATTGTGTTGACTCTAAGTGACCTTGCTCTTGTCCACAGTAGGATCTCATAACAGTGCAATACATTGTCTGATGACATCACTAGATAAACAGGATATTCAATTAATTTGAATGAAATTATTCTCATTGGTTTCTACAGAAAAAAATGTAATAAAGGAAATTGACTTTTACTCAGCTAGGGTGGGCAGTCCCGGTTGCTTGAAAGCTGCTCTAATTTCACAAATTCATCTAACTGTACATTTTTTATATTTTAAGAAATGCAAAATGTAAACCATGTATTTTAAAGTACTTTGGAAGCACAATAATATTCATTAACATTTGGAAGATACTCTTTGGGCAACACACGGTCCCTTTCAGCACTGAAAGGGATGTGCAGATCTAATTTGTTCCAATAAAGTAACCTTGCTAGACTCATAGGCTAATTTTTTTTAAACTAAATTAAGTACGTTTATTGTCCACCTGTTGCCAACAATATTAGATTATGTTGTTTCCCAGAGAAGAAACAGAGTGCACTTCCTATATCAGACACTTAATGCGTACAGTGCCTTAAGATAAAAATAAATCTTTTATTCATGGATTAAAAACTATATTTTGTTTTAAAACATTATATTATGGTGCAAAGAAACATGCTAATGATAGAAACCATGTTATGCAAAGCAAGTCCCTATGTCTGGCAAGTGTGAATTTTGTATTACTACAGGGCATCTGGTAACAAGCACCAGTTGATGTATTTGAGTGAGCATCTGTTTTTCATATTTTCTTTTCTTTTATTTCATACTGGTGTTCTAATATGTTTTTATCTTTTAATTGACAGTATATTCATTGTTCACATTATACAAATTGTTCTACTGACATTCTGAATAATTGCCATTCTAGTTAGAATGATTCTATTTCTGTGATTCATGTTTAGCACATTACAGTGAGTTGGTATTCATCTGATTTTTGTTTTTGACTATGTTTAATTTTCTTTCTGTCTCCCAGAAAATTACAGTTTCTGTGAGTAAATTGATCCAGGTTTTTTTTTTTTCCCTGAGGGAGCTCAAAATAAAAAATGTTAAAAAAGAAAGACATGGGTTTTGGGGAATACAAATACTCACATATTTATATTTATTTATTTATAACAGGATGTTTAAGAAATGTAAATATTAGTGGCTACAATATGGTAATGCCACATTTTTTTCAGTGAAAAAGGCAGTACAAAATTAAATATGGAAAACATTATTTTTCAAAGGCATCTGGCCTTTAATCTTTCCTGGGATCATTCTATTTATCTCAGTAATCATTCAGTGTTCTGATTTTCGATCACATTGTATACAATGTAGTTTCATAAAATATTCATAAAAATCTCGCTGTGTTATATTATTTTCTGATAAAAAATAATAATCAGAGTTTGAGAGGATTATTTAATAATGGATAATTTCAATTCAAGGAAAAGTTAAATTAAATATTCTTTAATTGCAAACACCATCAGCAAAATAGAAAGGTTAAACTTATAAATTTTCAGAATCTTTAAACATTTTGTTTCATATACTTTATACAGAACATGTATATACATGGTACAAAAAAAGAAATATGGAGAACTCATGGTTTTATGAAAATATAAAAGATTAAAGGGACAATACCTTTTACATAAGATGTATCTAGATAACCTGGTCATTTAAAACAAACACATATACAAATCATATGGCACATTTTTGTTGTTATAAAATTTAATTAATTGCAAATAAAAGGGAAAATAAAATTAGGTGTTTATCTCTTGGCTCCATTTTGTGAATATTTCCCATGATGCACCATCATCCAAAACCTTTCACGCAGTCTCACTGTACAACTGTGTACAAAGCCTGCATGATGATGTCATAAGGTACTGCTCTCTTACTGGTTCCTGTGTATCATAGAGGGAAAGACTAGGTCGCTGTGTACAACTTTTTTTTACCTGCCTTCCAACACAAAGAAAGGAAATTAACCTGATCAAACAGGATCATAACTCCGCCCCCTTGTGATGTAATAGTTACATTAACCTCTCATTCAATGAAAGTCTATGATCAGAATTTTGACTTAGAGACCGCATTCTGTGTCCCCAGCCCCAAAGTGAGAAATTTGTGCTGTAAATTCACTAGTGGGTGGCACCCAAAAAAATATATTTCACAAAATGTGAGCACCTAGTCACACTTGTCTAGTTAAATATTTTATTAAATACAGTCACATAACAAAAACAAAAGACATATCTGAAACCAACAATACAAAATAAAAAATACAATACAATAAATAAAACCTTTCCTTTTTTGGTGGAACTCTTGGCTCCAGGATATTTAACATTACATTCACAATCCACTAGTGAAGCGAATGAAAGAACAAGGCTGGGAAATTATACAGCCCCACACTACATTTTGCCCTCAAACCCTGCACATAGGTTGGAGAGGGATGGAGTGACATATCAGCTACCAATTGGTTTAATGAAATCATTGACATCTCAGTTCAGATTCCTTAAAACTACAGCCTGGGTTGGAGTAAGTTGGGGAGGTAAATCCTGGATCTCCCTTTTTTTATTGTTTATTCTTCATGAGTCCTAAAACATAGCTGAATGCCTCTTGTTTCGTGACTCTGAAAAGTATGTTCCACTACTAGCCAAAATCAGTCTTGTTCATCTATACAGAACTAGGTAAATAATACAAAAATGCATTAAACTTCAGAATAAATAATGAAAAACAACATCCATCAACTTTGGCTCAGTATATAAGTAGTAGGCAAATCTGAGCTGTGGCTCTTATGCTCCCGAAATAAAATCAGTTGTGGAATTGTAAGTGCACAAACACAATTTAAAGAAACAGTTTTAAACAACATTCTGCATGTAGGGTTTCACTTCTGTAATATACAGTTATCCATTATACCCAAACTTATCAAACTATCATATTTTTACATTATCAACCTCAATACCGTATTTGCTCGATTATAAGACGACCCTGATTATAAGACGACCCCCCCAAATTTGTACATTCCTTTAGGAAAAAAACTAAAAGCCTGATTATAAGACTATCCTATAGGAAAAAAGTTTAACTTGTATATATGTAAATTGCTTTTTAATATTTAATAAAAAATGTATATTATACAAATGCATTTCTTGTTTTTATTTGCTTTTATGTGCCAATGCGGTCTCTCTCCCGCTCCCCCAGCTGTCTTCCCCCCCCCCAGAGTTGTCTCTCTCTCCCCCCAAAACTTCTCTCTCTTGTCTCTATCTATCCCCCCTCCCCCTTTCTCTCTGTCCCTCTCCCTCCCCTTGTCTGTGTCTCCCCCCCCTTGTCTGTCTGTGTCCTCCCCTCTCCCCCTCCCTTTGTCTCAATCTATCCCCCCTCCCCTTTTATCTCTGTCCCCCTCCCTCCCCTTGTCTGTGTTTCCCCCCCCCCCCTTTGTCTGTCTGTGTCCTCCCCCTCCTCCTCTCTTTGTCTGCAGCTCTGCTGGGGACCTGGATCCATGTCTTATAATCTGACCTCAATTTGAGGTCAGATTATAAGAAGACCTCGAATGTAAGACGAGGAGGATTTTTCAGAGCTTTGGCCCGGAAAAAAACCTCGTCTTACATTCGAGCAAATACGGTATTATAGCATTATCAATCAGTTTAAGGTTTCCCCTGCAGCCATATTTTAGCAGCACACAAGACCCAGAGTCTCTTATTAGTGGAAGCTACTCATATCCTGGCAGAATATTTTGTAACATTGTGATTTAGTTTGGTCCATATTCCTTTTAGTCAATCCCTGCTTATGTTGTGGGTATTAGTTAAACATCTTTTTCACATTTCTTTGCTGTTAAGGTACTTGTATCTAGGTCCCATCAATACATAAATTTTCCCACACAACCATCATAATACTCCACATTTTTGGAGTCATATGGGTCTATAGTCAGATGGATAATATATCCAATTCCGTAACCACAGTTCACTTTTCAATAAACAAACCCCATGGACTGAACATATGTTGCGATGGTGATCTCCCCATTATATGAGAAGAATTTCCTCAATTCTAAAAACGATCAATCTTTGAAGATCCAGATTACAATCAATGTCAGCACATCAAAAATAACAGTGCAAGATTAGCAGGTTCATACAATTTCACTAAGAAACCTTAACAAAGTGGTCTGTCTCAGGAAGCTCTTTGTATCACCTCTAATCATTCAAGTGTCATTGTGAGTATGGGGGGGGGGGGGGGAGGTCATTGAACACCTCTTACCTTAATTGCAACTTACAGATTATTAAGTATGTGGATATCTGCCATGGCATTGTTGGCATTAGCGTTTCCACCTAACTGGTATTAAACCGGTAGGACAGTAAAGCATTGATTTTATGTCACTGTTATGTATATTGAGGCAGGGCCGGACTGGCCCACCGGGATACCGGGAAAAATCCCGGTGGGCCGCCTGCCCCGGGGCCGCCTCGGCCACTAAAATTGAAGAATTCGGCTGCTGCAGCATCCGGCCGCAGCAGGCGAATTTCTTAAAGCGGCGACGGCCGCCGAATTGCTTAAAGTGGCACCGCCACTTTAAGCAATTCGGCGGCCGTCGCCGCTTTAAGAAGTTCGCCTGCTGCCGCCGGATGCTGCAGCAGCAGTTCCGGCGGCGGGATGGGAAGTAGAAACCAAGGTGAGTGAGACATACAGGGGGAAGGGGGTGAAAGACACTACAGGGGGGGGGGGGGGGAGAAAGACACTACAGGGGGGGGTGAAAGACACTATAGGGAGAAGGGGGGTAAAAGACACTACAGGGGGAAGGGGGGGGTGAAAGACTCTACAGGGGGAGAGGAGGGTGTGAAAGACACTACAGGGGGAGAAGGGGGGTAAAAGACACTACAGGGGGAAGGGGGGGTAAAAGACACTACAGGGGGAAGGGGGGGGTGAAAGACTCTACAGGGGGAGAGGAGGGTGTGAAAGACACTACAGGGGGAGAGGAGGGGGTGAAAGACACTACAGGGGGAGAGGAGGGTGTGAAAGACTACAGGGAGAAGGGGTGAAAGACACTACAGGGGGAGGGGAGGGGGTGAAAGACACTACAGGGGGAGGGGAGGGGGTGAAAGACACTAAGGGGGAAGGGGGGAAGAGAGATGCCACAGAAAGGACAGAGAGAGACGCCACAGAAAGGACAGAGAGAGACGCCACAGAAAGGACAGAGAGAGACGCCACAGAAAGGACAGAGAGAGAGACGCCACAGAAAGGACACAGAGAGAGACGCCACAGAAAGGACACAGAGAGAGACGCCACAGAAAGGACAGAGAGAGAGAGAGAGACGCCACAGAAAGGACAGAGAGAGAGACGCCACAGAAAGGACACAGAGAGAGAGAGAGAGACGCCACAGAAAGGACAGAGAGAGAGAGAGAGACGCCACAGAAAGGACAGAGAGAGAGAGACGCCACAGAAAGGACAGACAGAGAGAGAGAGAGACGCCACAGAAAGGACAGAGAGAGAGAGAGACGCCACAGAAAGGACAGAGAGAGAGAGAGACGCCACAGAAAGGACAGAGAGAGAGAGAGACGCCACAGAAAGGACAGAGAGAGAGAGAGACGCCACAGAAAGGACAGAGAGAGAGAGAGAGACGCCACAGAAAGGACAGAGAGAGAGAGAGACGCCACAGAAAGGACAGAGAGAGACGCCACAGAAAGGACAGAGAGAGAGAGAGACGCCACAGAAAGGACAGAGAGAGAGAGAGACGCCACAGAAAGGACAGAGAGAGAGAGAGACGCCACAGAAAGGACAGAGAGAGACAGGATACAGGATATGTCTCACACACTGCCCTGATATATACCTCTGCACAGGGCAATTCATATAACTCTGTGTACATACTGGAGGTATATATATTGCCCTAGACAGGCTTTTATATCAGTCTTATCTATAAATAATACACTGTTCAGATGTGCTTTTTAAAATGCATGATTTCCCCTTCTATGAACAAAAAAATTATATTATGCTATGGGCTGCTTTAAAAATCTTATGCGATGGGGCTGGTATATAAATTTTTTCCAGGGCTGGTTTTTGCTCCCAGTCCGGCCCTGTATTGAGGCAATAGCATGTCTGGAAATTTTTTGAAGAAAAGGTGTCAACCCTAGTCAGTCTTGTTAATTCACATTTTCAGAGGCCTAAGTGGGTCTGGTGGAAAAGTCTTGTACCATCCCAGAAAACACTTAGTATTGTGCCAGTCTGGTGCACACTGCATAATATTACAAAAAAGAGCTTAGGGTGACATGGATGGTTGTTAGTCTTCAATTGCTCCACAGTAAGAGATGTTTCCTAGTGCACCTGTGGAGATAACTGGTTAAGGTAGTATGGTGAAGACTACAAAACTGGCAGTAAACCTCTAAAAAAAAAACAAATGCCATCTATGTCTGAGAGCAATGTAGTTCGAAGAACTCTGATACAAATGTGTCATTTTTATCCATTCATGGCTTACAGGAAACAAAATATCCCCATGAAAAAAAATGTTTTAATCCATAAACAAACTCTTGTTTCTATGAAAAAGTGCTGTGTTTATCATTGAACAGCAAATACGCTCAATCGCTGTGCTCCCAGCTGGCTGTGGCGTCCACATGCCATTATCAAGGTGAGCTTTGTGGATACTGAAACCGGTTGGGAGCACTGTGATTGTGTGTATTTGCTGTTCTACAATATATAAACTATGCTATTTTTCAGATAAACAATGGAGATTGTTTTATGGGTTGAAACATCTTTATCAAGGTGATCTTTTGCTTCCTGTAAGCCATGAATGGATACATGTTGCATATTTCCGTACAAGTTATTCTGGAATATGATTGTACAACATTTAGACAGCATTGTTTTTTTATTTGTGGTTTATTGTATGTGATTACTAATCTCTTTAGGTCCAATTTGGAGCTATAAATATAAGAAACTATTTACTGTGAAGTGCATTCATGAATCAATTCAAAACATGAAAATATACTAAAACCCAACGGTGACTGCCTCTTAAGGCAGTAAGTATATTGCCAATATACTCCAACATGTAGGTGAAACAGATGCACACGCATGCGCCCACCCAATAAGTGATGCTGACGTGCAACAGTACAAAATGTGTGGACTGCTTGGAGAGTCTATGCTGTGGCATAGCAGAAAGTCATGCAACTATATATATATGTCTTGATAAAAAGATATCTATGAAGGTCCTAGTAATGTGGTTAGCAAAATATATTTTTTGATCTTCCATACAGTTTTGCCATGTAACATGTATATGTAACTTCCATTAGTTTTAAAGATTTATTTTTAATCTACCTTTTTCATAATTGTTATGGATTATGATTGTGAAAATATGGAACCCTAGAGCAGTCTCTCCCCTAGGTGTATCGTCCTGAAGGGGAACGTTGTTGAGACCACGGTCATGTCAGTGACTATATCTCCCCCAGGATGCTGATCTCAGTAGAGGGACTTTGCAAAGTGAGGCTTAAGGGGCATTAGCTGGTAACATACTGTGACCAAAGCCAGGGCCTCCAAGTACAGCCTTTACAAAGGCTGCCAAGTAATGACCTCAATGCTAACAGATCCGAAGACTCGCCACAGGAATGGACACATACCAGTATAGGAGTTGAACAGGAATAAACCTTTATTTGAAAACAGCACAGATATTTATACACAAACAAATATGACATCAACCAAGGTCACATGGGAAGCCTCAAACAATAGAGAATCGTTTAAAACAGGTAAATAGACAGTATGAACACAACATAACAGTAAGACATACAATGGGGAAATCCTGCCTCACACCTTTCAGGATACAAAGGTGTCAAGGTCAGATACCTTCTAGAGTACACTCAGATAAAGTAACTTCCTAATTAACGGAGTTCACTTTACAAAAGGACATTGAATGACTTACATAAAGACAATGGTTAAGGTGACATAATTACAGGGTTTGCAGGATAGGATACAATCTTAACATGTGTGAAACACAATGAATGGGACTAAGCCTTGGATCCCGGGGTACACATTCTGGCTCACATCGTGAGTGAGCCTGTGTTTGAAGTCCAGCTGAAAACAGGGTTCTGCTGGTGCACTCAAAGTTTGTACCCCCAAACCTAATAAATGCACAGAGAGGGTTCATAGTCTATTGGGAGGAGGCGGGCCATTATTTCTCTCCACAAACCCCAGTGATTGAGGGTTCCATCACAATGAATTTATATTATTTTCTTTTTCATAGATGCTAAACACTTTTTTTTATTAGCATCTTTACTTGGTCAATCAACAGCATGAGTTGATCCATTATATAATCATACATTTCTCTAGGCACAAATACCATTTTAAAAACTGTTGCTTTTTTGTTTGTGAATATTCTTTTATATTACAATGTCTTTAGGGAAGAAAGATTAATTTAAATTAGGACATCAATACATTTTAGCCTAATATTATTCTTCTGAATGTATGACATCTGGGATTTGTTAAGTGGGTTGTTTGATATTTTATGAAAATTGAATACTTCTCATATCATTTCTCATTTTCAGAACAATCATTTAGCAGGCGTGGCACACATACTTCAATTATCTGGATCTTTATTGGTGTTTTTGAAACAACATCAGATTAACATTACACTGTTTTAACATTGAAGAATTCAGTAAAACACTGGTGTACACTTGATTTCCTTCACTGTAATGTGTGTATAATAATAAGAACACAATCATGAAGGTTCAAGCCTTGTTTCTTTTAGAAGCTCTGTAATTCAAAAAAAGTCTGATGTAATGATTGGAATTTTGAACATGGCTTACTTTCTGAAGAAAACACGTACCACTTCAATGTGAACTAAAAAGTCATTCAGTACAAGGCAAATGTTTTTAATTCATGGAAATGTGTTTATGCACATATGTACTTAAACTCTTTAAACAGGAAGTTCTATGCCATACTCAAAAATGCATACAAAATTACCTTGAAGATAGCATAGAGCATCCACCAGTATGGCATGGACCTCTCAACATGCTATTCTGGGTCCCCTTTGGTCAGACAGGCTAAACAGAACTGGCTAAAATTAGTGCCAGTTACATTAAGAGAAACAGCTTTTTGACTTGGACACAGCCCCACAATGTCACTAGTGACATCACTAGACATTTTAATTTTCAGGCAGATACACAAAGGGTAATAAAGTTATTCATCAGGTCTCAGCTATTGTCTCCCTCATATCTGATCACTACGTGATTCAGTACAGGAACACAGAATCTTATTTACTTTTGTTTGTGTCCTTATGGACTAAACTCTTGAGATGCTTTATAAAACACAGGATTCTTTTGCTAAACATCTATTGCATACTACCCAAACACCAAAGCCCTTCTCCTCATTACTTCCCCCATGCCCCAGAAAATAAACAGCAACACAAAAAAAGGAAAACAGTGTCAATACAGTCAATAGGAAATATGTCAGATTACAAGATCAAAATCTATCGTATTAAATTAAATTACATGCAGGCTAGCAAATAATATTTAGTTAATGGTGAAACTGAAGCCTATGAATGTACACAGGTCAAACTGATGATGCTGATAATTACTAACTATGGTATCGGTGCTGTAAGAACTAATTTGTAACAACTGAGCTCTGAGATTGTTAGGTCATCCTCAATTAAACTGTCATATCTAACTATGTTCATGTGCAGTATTTACTTAAAGAGAGTTTTCCTTTAATTGAAAAAAAAAAATTCACTGCTCCTCTTGCAACTATAAAAATTAGAGGGCATTTTTACAATTGCTATTATTAGAATTTACATTTGCCATAGCATTGCAATGTGTATGTTATAACAGGACCTAATATCACGTGCATAATTGTTATTCATGTCTTTTTATTATATCTTAGAATGTGTGACACAGGAGAAGGACTGTTTACTTTCCAAACGCGAGAAGGGGAGATGATCTATCAGAAAGTCCATTCTGCTACACTGGCAATTGCAGAACAGCATGAAAGGCTAATGCTGGAGTTGGAGAAGAAAACGAGAGTAAGTGTAATACTTGATTTCATTTAATATTTCAACGTGAATTATGCTGTCTTTGTGCTATTATTAAATAATTAATTCTATGAGATAAAGGTAACCATTTTGCTGAATTTATAGTAATGCTGCTTTTCAAAATGTTGGCTTGTCAAAATGCAGATGTGGCACAATTGCATGCACACAGAAATTCAAATGCCTAACCACTAATAAACCCTACACTGACCTATCCCCTCTCAGTGCCACCCCTCCCGCCATGGCCACCTACCCATCACAGTGTCACAGTACTCCCTCAGCACCAAAATATGCCCCCACAGTGCCATAATTCCATACCAGTGATCAACAGCAAGAACAAGGTCAAAGAGTTGGATTTGTCTTCTTTCTACGTAAATTATTATGTAATACTAATAATAATTATGCCTTCCCAATCCTAAAAACCGAGAGTGAACGTTTAATGAATATACCAAATCTTTGTTGGAAATCTGATTTGAAAATATTAGAGAATGCTGTACACGATATACAGAACATTATTTCTTGAATTTTTATGTATGTTGTTATTATTACAACATGATAAATACGTTTAAGTTCTAGTATATTTTTGAAAGCTCATATAGTTAACACAGCGTTAGTTGTTATATTTCATAGGGTTTCAATTACAACTAAAGTGTAAACTTCTCCTAACAAAGCACGACGTGTATCTTTAGAGATACACGCAGGTTTACCTCTGCACTGCCTCACAGCTGAGGCAAAGCCAGTGAGAGTGGGTACTCATTCCTGCTCGCCTGATCATGATCTGAAAGCATAGTCTCTCTTTGCACTAGTGCCCACTGCTGATCCCAGGGAAGCATGGCAAGTGCCAGTTAGAACATAAGCTGGCATGTACTATCAAAACTAGATATGAATTTATCATCATACAGGGGACATTCCATTTTGAGGCACAACATAGAAGCACAAGTGGAAAAAAAAGTTTAGTTGTCCTTTAATTTCACAAATTTCCACATAAACATAAAGCTTTTTAACCCGTAACCCATAAAACTACACAGCAGTAACCAAAGGTAACATACACTGGGGATCCAACAGGGGCAAAAGGGGGGGAAAAAAATCAGTCATTTAAGTACCACTTCTACTTGCAGCTTGTTGGGCTTCGACATCTAGTCGAAGTCCAACAAAGTGTGAAACGTGAAGTGTATTGGACCCTCCTGCCTTCTTTTGTTTCATGTTTTATATGCTGCTACATGAATAGCTGCTAAAAGGGGATTTTCGTTTTGACTGACTGTGTGGCGCCCACTCTGTCGTGATTCTCTAAGTACCCACATGTAAGCAGACATGGTTTTTTATTAAATATATTTCTATACTAATTGCTGTTTTCATCTGTGATCATCAACATCTGAGCTGCATATTTGGGAGATTGAGACTGCTGGAATACCCTCAACTTGCCACAGATTTGGTTGAAGGGCTACAACTCACTGGGAAGTCTGTGAGTGCATTACATCAAGGGGAGCATAAATCTCTCCTGTTTCTATTCACATCACTACACTGTTATAACGGTGCTGATTAATACTTTTGACTTCAGTATACCTAAAGCGCACTTTTGCTTTTTTCTACTTGCAAATCGCCTACCTTATTTTTTATGCATATTACAGTTAAATAATTATAAAAATTAATACATTTATTAGAATTTCAATATCTGTATGCCAATTTTTGTTTAGTTTTCGGTTTGCACCTTCTATTGTCCCTCCAACTGAGCTCTCAGTATTTGCCTGGAAATGGTGTTTCAAACATGCAAAAAGCAAATCACAGTGGATTTTTTTTATTTTTTATTTTGCTTGGAGTGAGCCTTTCAGAGCTGAAGTGCAAAGCTATGTATGCAAGTTTAGAAATACCTTTATGTTTGCCATTTGACTGTCAGATAATTGCAGTTTACTATTTTAGTGAAGAGACTTCTGGGAACTGAAAATAATCAAATACATGTCAGTTTAATACAGTCAACAACAAGGTTATAGCATGGTCATAACTTTATGTCATTTATATGTTAACAGAGTGATTTAATTCAGAAAAAGCTGAGTGTCTTGTCAGTAGGGAAGATAAAGGACATGCAAAGATTTTAATAGGGAAGATAAATGACCTAGAACTCAAAGTCTATGGTCCTTATATTATTCATGGTTATTATTGGTACAAGGCAAATTGTAGTTCTTGAAATCTGCAGTTAAATGTGATACACGTGATGATTTATTTATTACTTTAATACATTTCCATATTTTTGCCATTTTTTTTAAAATATAGTATTATAGTAATATAGATCCATGTATGTCTTTAACTGGGATTTTTGACAGGATGTCAGAATAGTTCCAGTTGGTACAAATGTAAAGACAAAGTATAGAGAATTATTCCCTTTCAGATATCATTAGAGTGACATTAACTGAGGTCAATGACAGTGTCTGTTAGAGATGCTACTTTTAGAGCAAAGCATGGCTGGATATAATAAAATACTGCAGGGACACATAAATCAGCTCAAGCTGTTGAAAATTGTTACTACAAAAATTAGAACATTTAATTAGTCCCAATAGTACCTACAATTGTCAGCAAAGATGTTTTGCTCAGATTCACTGCATGATCCAAGAGTGTTTGAACCACTGACCATGATATGATCAAAACTATTGAGTTTTGGAAACACACCAAGCAATCTTAATGTGTCTTGGCTTCTTTAAGCAGGATAATGCGCCATGCCACAAAGCAAAAATGGTTCACAAATAGTTTGAGGAACACAACAAGGAGTTCAAGATGTTGACTTTGCCTCCAAATACCTCGGATCTCAATTCAGTCGAGCATCTGTGGGATGTGAAACATGTCCGATCCATGGAGGTTCCACATTGCAACTTACAGGATTTAAAGGATCTGCTATCGTCTTGGTGCCAGATATCATAATACATCTTCAGAGGTCTAGTGGAGTCCATGCCTCAACAACTGAGGGCTGTTGTGTCATCAAAAGCGGATCTTTACAATAATAGGCAGGTGGTCATATTGTGGTCATAATGTTATGGCTTATTGGTGAGTAGTAAATATAATACTTTGAGCACAAAACTAACCTCCTCTTCCTCTCCTCATCCCACTGGCTTTTTGTACTCCTCTAAATCTGTATAAAACATGATAAATAGCTATAAATGGATTTTGAGTTTAATCTATCAGGATCAATAGATCCTCTTTTCAAGCATGTTAAAATCCATTAAATACATAGATACAACACATAGCTTGGGAAAATAGAGAAAAGTGTAAATTTCATACATATAATATTACAAGCCCTTTAGTGATACAAACAATCATTTCTGGCTCATATGGATCTATTCACTAAAATTCATGAATATTTGAGGAGGTAAAATTTGGATGTCAACTTTCATTTTGAGACTAAGTCAAATTCGGCACCTGACTCCAAAGTCGACTTCCTCAAGATATTCATGAATTTTAGTGAACAGACCCATCAGTCGAATTTGGCACCTGTGTTTGTCTAAGAAAAAAAAAAACAGATTTAAATCTTACCCACTTAAAGAAATGGGAGGCTAAATGATCAAAGCTATTATTGAAACTAAGTCAAACTTGGGGCAATAATTTGACTTAGTCTCAAAAATAGTTATGATCATTTCACCTCCCATTAATTTCAATGGGGTAGATTCGAACCTGGGTTTTTTCTAAGCAGTGGCGGATCCAGGGGGGGGGGGGGGTCAACGGGGCAATTGACCCCCCCACCCCCACCCGAGAAGAGAAAAAAACAAAAAACTATTTAAAAAAAGCCCCAAAAAAGACACTTTAAAAAAAAACAAAAAACCCAACACGCTTCTGACACGGAAGTGCCGACAGGTCACGTGACCGGCGCGCTGACGTCATACGCGCGCAGGATCACGTGACCTGTCGGCACAACCGCCTGGGAGACGAACAGGCAGCATGGAGAAGACCATGCTGCCTGCCACTAGCCACCAGGGAAAGGTAAGTGCTGGGGAGTGGGGAGATGGGGAGAATGTACTGGGGAAAGTGGCAGGGGCTTATTAATGATAGGTAACACTGACATATTATTGGGCAAATTAGCTGGGGAATATTAATGGCAACTAACACTGGCATATTACTGGGCAAATTGGCAGGGGATATTAAATGGCAATTAACACTGGCATATTATTGGGCAAATTAGCTGGGGAATATTAATGGCAACTAACACTGGCATATTACTGGGCAAATTGGCAGGGGATATTAAATGGCAAATAACACTGGCATATTATTGGGCAAATTGGCAGGGCATATTAAATGGCAAAAAACACTGGCATATTACTGGGCAAATTTGCAGGGGATATTAAATGGCAAATAACACTGGCATATTATTGGGCAAATTGGCAGGGCATATTAAATGGCAAATAACACTGGCATATTACTGGGCAAATTGGCAGGGACATATTAAATGGCAAATAACACTGGCATAGTATTGGACAAATTGGCAGGGGCATATCAAATGGCAATAACATAGGCATATTACTGGGCAAATTGGCTGGGGTATATTAAATGGCAAATAACATTGGCATATTATTGGGAAAATTGGAAGGGGCATATTAAATGGCAAATAACACTGGCATATTACTGGGCAAATTGGCTGGGGCATATTAAATGGCAAATAACACTGGCATATTATTGGGCAAATTGGCAGGGGCATATTAAATGGCAAATAACACTGGCATATTATTGGGCAAATTGGCAGAGGCATATTAAATGGCATATAACACTGGAATATTATTGGGCAAATTGGCTGGGGCATATTAAATGGCAAATAACATTGGCATATTATTGGGGAAATTGGAAGAGGCATATTAAATGGCAAATAACACTGGCATATTACTGGGCAAATTGGCAGGGGCATATCAAATGGCAATAAGACAGGCATATTATTGGGCAAATTGGCAGGGGCATATCAAATGGCAAATAACACTGGCATATTATTGGAAAAACTGGCAGGGCATATTAAATGGCAAATAACACTGGCATATTACTGGGCAAATTTGCAGGGGATATTAAATGGCAAATAATACTGGCATATTATTGGGCAAATTGGCAGGGCATATTAAATGGCAAATAACACTGGCATATTACTGGGCAAATTGGCAGGGACATATTAAATGGCAAATATCACTGGCATAGTATTGGGCAAATTGGCAGGGGCATATCAAATGGCAATAACACAGGCATATATTGGGCAAATTGGCAGGGGCATATAAAATGGCAAATAACACTGGCATATTACTGGGCAAATTGGCTGGGGCATATTAAATGGCAAATAACACTGGCATATTATTGGGCAAATTGGCAGGGGCATATCAAGTGGCAATAACACAGGCATATATTGGGCAAATTGGCAGGGGCATATAAAATGGCAAATAACACTGGCATATTACTGGGCAAATTGGCTGGGGCATATTAAATGGCAAATAACATTGGCATATTATTGGGAAAATTGGAAGGGGCATATTAAATGGCAAATAACACTGGCATATTACTGGGCAAATTGGCTGGGGCATATTAAATGGCAAATAACACTGGCATATTATTGGGAAAATTGGCAGGGGCATATTAAATGGCAAATAACACTGGCATATTATTGGGCAAATTGGCAGAGGCATATTAAATGGCATATAACACTGGAATATTATTGGGCAAATTGGCTGGGGCATATTAAATGGCAAATAACACTGGAATATTATTGGGCAAATTAACTGGGGCATATTAAATGGCAAATAACATTGGCATATTATTGGGAAAATTGGAAGAGGCATATTAAATGGCAAATAACACTGGCATATTACTGGTCAAATTGGCAGGGGCATATCAAACGGCAATAACACAGGCATATTATTGGGCAAATTGGCAGGGGCATATAAAATGGCAAATAACACTGGCATATTACTGGGCAAATTGGCTGGGGCATATTAAATGGCAAATAGCATTGGCATATTATTGGGAAAATTGGCTGGGGCATATTAAATGGCAAATAACATTGGCATATTATTGGGAAAATTGGAAGAGGCATATTTAATGGCAAATAACACTGGCATATTACGGGGCAAATTGGCAGCGGCATATCAAATGGCAATAACACAGGCATATTATTGGGCAAATTGGCAGGGGCATATAAAATGGCAAATAACACTGGCATATTACTGGGCAAATTGGCTGGGGCATATTAAATGGCAAATAACATTGGCATATTATTGGGAAAATTGGCTGGGGCATATTAAATGGCAAATAACACTGGCATATTACTGGGCAAATTGGCTGGGGCAGATTAAATGGCAAATAACACTGGCATATTATTGGGAAAATTGGCAGGGGCATATTAAATGGCAAATAACACTGGAATATTATTGGGCAAATTGGCTGGGGCATATTAAATGGCAACTAACACAGGCATATTATTGAGCAAATTGGCAGTGGCATATTAAATGGCAAATAACACTGGCATATTATTGGGCAAATTGGCAGGGGCATATTAAATGGCAAATAACACTGGAATATTATTGGGCAAATTGGCTGGGGCATATTAAATGGCAACTAACACTGGCATATTATTGGGCAAATTGACTGAGAGAGCCATACATGGGAAAGGAGAAGAGAGAGACATAAATGGGATGGTAGAGGAGAGACAGACAGACATGGGTTCGCAGAGGAGAGACAGACAAATATGGGATGGCAGAGGAGAGACAGACAAACATGGGATGGCAGAGGAGAGACAGACAGATATGGGATGGCAGAGGAGAGACAGACAGATGTGGGAAGGGGAGAGGAGACAAACAGACATGGGAAGGGAGAGAAGAGAGACATAAATAGGAATGGAGAAGAGAGAGACATAAATGGGATGGTAGAGGAGAGACAGACAGACATGGGATGGGAGAGGAGATACAGAGAGATGGGAAATGAGAGGTGAGACAGACGGACATGGGAAAGAAGAGGATACATAGACGGACATGGGAAGGAAGAGGAGAGAAACGGGCATGGAAGGAAGAGAGACAGAGGGACACGGGGAGTGAGAGGAGTGCGACAGACATGGGAAGGGAGAGGAGCGTGACAGAAGGACATGAGAGAGA
The DNA here is from genome assembly GCA_036172795.1 of Pelodytes ibericus. Classification (NCBI taxonomy): domain Eukaryota; kingdom Metazoa; phylum Chordata; class Amphibia; order Anura; family Pelodytidae; genus Pelodytes; species Pelodytes ibericus. Next base: position 82,734,917 of record CM069859.1, read on the forward strand.
GGAAAAGACAGACGGACATGGGAGAGAGGATAAGACAGACGGACATGGGAGAGAGGAAAAGACAGACGGGCATAGGAGAGAGGAAAAGACAGACGGACATGTGCCCCTCCCGAGATCAGACTCTGCATCCGCCACTGTTTCTAAGTCAAACTCAGTTTGTCAAATGAATTTGAAATAGTCCTAAAATAAAAATGCAACCTCCAAAGTTGACCTCCTAGAGCTATTCTTGAAATTTAGTGAATAAATAAAACTCGGGTGCCAAATTTGACTTAGTCTCAAAATGAAAGTTGACCTCCTGAAGCTATTCCCCAATTTTAGTGAATAGATCCAGTAGTGTGATAGCCAATAAGGCGAGCTAATGTGTCAGAATGATTAAGCTGCCATGTTATGGGACATTTGAGAGAAAATCTCTGTTAAGATTTGACCAGGAATTTAAGTATTAAACCAGCTTAATCCAAAGAACAAACGAGAATGCCTCGTTATGCCAAAAAATATAAGAACAATTAAAAGTATTGGGAAGACCGAATGAGAAGAGAAGAAAAATAAAATACCTAATGCTTTGATCTAATGCTTCTTACATTTCTGAGTGCACTTTTGCTAACAAAGCCTTCATCAAGGTTGTTAGTAGTTGGAAGTAAATCATTATTCCCATATGGTTTGACTTTTATGGACATTAAAAAAATTGTTTATCCTCCGTGGATGTAGTGTTGGTTACTATTTCTAGCAAACATGAATGCTCTTTATGCATTTATCAGGTTACCCTGAGTACTGCTATGCCCGCATCTATAGGTTTGTTAGTTTTTTGGGCAGATGCAGAGCAACATTTTTAAAGTTGTCAAATTCTAAATTTTGACAATGTAACATTTGGTCTGGTTTCTAAGCCAGCCAGTTAAAATAGACAAACAAAATGATTGATTCTGGGCTACACAATATAATGGGTGCAAATGGCAAGACCTCACCCCAGTCTCAAATACAAAACAAATTCCAGAATGCTCAGCACTCCGTGTAGAAGGATTTATTCTGATGCTGGCAAAGTGCCCACTCTGGAACTAATTTTTTCCAAGCCTTCTGCAGTTGAAATGTTGCCAGCATCAGAATAAATCCTTCAAAATGGAGTGCTGGGCATCCTGGTATTTTTTTTATTTTAGTTAAAATAGACAGCCCTGATAAATTACTAAAACCATGAAGTATATATATCTGAAAAAATATTAAATTTATCAACCTCTAAATTAGTGCCAACTGATTATAAAGGTGTAAAAAATATGGGGGGGAAAGTATGAGTAAAAATAGCTTCATCCCCACATTACACAAAATCATCATGTAATACTTATGCATTATTTAAAGGACATTTCCAAACATTTAGTCACAGCATAAAATACTTAATCCTTAGGTAATGCATAGAACAAACAGCATACATAAATATATAAATAAGGAAGAATGAGAACCAAATGCTTAAAACAAATCAAATGTGTGTTTTATATTTGTTTTTTAACCTGGTCAGGAGTTTGAAGATTGGTGAACCTCTGTTTCTATATTGTGTTTATATTTGTTAGTATTAGTAATGTGACTCATATTGTTAATCAATTTTATTGATTTGGTTTGTTGTATGTGTGTGGCAATGTGTTTACATGTGAATAGATTTGCACAGGAGAAGTGTCACACATTATCTGGCTAGAAGGTAAAAAGCTGTTTTTGAGAAAACACTGTTGAAGTGAAAGAACAATGTCTATGTGTTTAGCACTGAGGAAGATATTTCACCCTACCTATGGTAATGCACTAGACACAATTTCTTATTAACTCCTACGCTACAATGCCTGTACATAAGGTTGCCACCTGGCTGGTATTTTACTGGCAGTCTATGGAGGTAGTAGCATAGCCGGTATTTTTATGTAGAAAAGGTGGCTATCCTGATGTCAGTATTTTATCAATTATTAATCCTTGCCTAAATAGCATATACATTATATTGTGAATTGAGGCCCTAGGGAATCCTGGGGGTTCTGGTTTAAATATCCATTGTACTTGCTTCTCACTCAGAATTTTGACTACATTACCTCCTCTCAGGTTGTTTTTAACTCTTTCAGTACCCGAGAATAGAAAGTAGTTTGTATTACCTCCACTGCACTGCAGGAAGTGATGACCTATAGGGGATCTATAGGGATTTAAGATCTTTAGTTTCAGTGCTGGTGAGATGTTCTCTAATCCTGAAAATCTGCTCTGATGTTATCATTTTTAAGTAAGGCTGGAGACAAGTGATTACCTATAGTACATGAGACAAATTCTATACCATTTCTGGTTGTTTCTTTAAACCCCTCATCCATCTTGAGTATATTAAGGTTTTTCAATAGAATATTTTTAATTTGATTACATTCTTTACTATATGTACTTACAAAGGTGACTCCTTTGTTTCTTATTCCAGGGTTATAATGGTTATATTTATTTCTGTTCTTTCTAGTACCAATTGTATCCTTATATTTCAGTAATTCTCAGCAGGGGATAGCTTTTACAATATTGTTTAATTTGTCCAAGTTCTTTTGTTTATTCCCTCTAAATCGTTCACTTAGTTCTTCTGCTTGATGTTAAAAAGTAATTGGGTCTATACAATTTCTTTTTAAACAAATAAATTGACCCTTTGGTATATTATGAATTACATGTTTTGGATGAGCATATAACAATATATTTCCTGCTGTTTTTTTTCCGTATACTTTTGTGTTAACAGTATTGCTTTTCTGGTCGGCTTCTAAATTGAGGTCTAAAATTGTGATTGAATGCTCATGTGTAAATGTCAGATTCATATTGTTAGTATTGTTAGTATTTATGTAATCTACAAAATGTTTGAGCAGACCTTTAGTTCAATATAGTGACCAAAATATCCAATTGAGTCAGAAAAACTTATTTGAATGATAAATACATTTTTCTTGCCACCACATCACATATAAATTAGCATAAGAGGGTGCAGAACGCGCCCCCATTGCTGTACCACATAATTGAAGATAGTATACACCCTCAAACATAAAATAGTTATGTGTTAAGAGAAACTCTATGGCCTCACAGAGGAATTCCACTGTATCATTTGTGTAATCATTAAATCTATTCAGACACCATTTTGCCATTCAAGATTTTGAAAATGCTGGAGTACATGCTTAGTATCTCTGATGTATCCCTTCTGAGAGATTACAATTGGTTGAAGATATAGGTCAATGTAGACAAAAGAGGAGTCTCCTCCTAGAAAAAGCCGTCTCAACTCCTGGCAATAAGTAAGTACTCCCGTGGCTGTAATATACTGGGTTAAGGGTGCTCCATCTGGCTGTTGAGGCGTTGAGACAGGAAAAAAGAAATGAAGATGTCTGCACTCATTCAGTGAAAATGTAGAAGATTTATTTTGGATCCCAAAAAATATATAAAGTGAACAAATTAGCAGCAAGGCATATGTTAGGGACTCGACTTACGCGTTACGCATGTACTCACGCTTAATCATAGGCCTATGTTATCCCACATTCATTTTTTGTTATTAAAGCTGAAAGGCAGTAAAATTAGTTCTTATGCATGATACATAAAAGGAACAAATGATTTTTTGGAGCATAATTTGCACGTAGAGATATAAATGGATCATGCAAGCTGGTAGTGTCAGCTAGACTCATCTTGGGTTTTCGGTTCTCTCACATTCCAACTCAGTATGCAAAAACAAAAAAAACACTAGCGCTCAGGAAAACACATAAAGTAAAACCACTTTTAATGTTGTTTAGTGGTAGATCCAAACAAGCAGACATTTCAGGGGAATTTATCAATGAACAAATACAGCCACATTCCAACTCAGCATTAATTTTTATTCTGCATGACATTTTTCTATTATAATTTATTAATTTTGCAATGACTTTTGAAGATACGAGGGGATCACATGTTTCAATGTGAGCTATAATCATGCAAAATATAGCTATTAAAAGCTTTTCTCAAATTGTAGTGAATATATTTTCAATAAACAGCTTTATTTTCTGTAAGAGCAATCTGTTTTTTAATTGTTAGGAATACAGGAAAGGCCATTTGTATTTGTTTTGCTAGTTTATACTGCACTGTGAATTAAATAGCAATCTGCTTTTTCTGTTATAATCTTTCTAAATACTCTTTGGACTGAGTTTTTTAATGCATTGGATTTGTCTCCTCAACAAAAAAAACATAACAACATTTCCATTTTTGAATCTCTTCTCTTTTGGGGTTTTATAAACTTGTTCAATATGTTGATGAATGTGTTATGTTCTTGTTGGCACAAGGCTTATATCCGCTTTTTTCTCTGCCAGGCCTTTAAAACATCTGTGAATGTATCTACCCCGGATTGTGATCTCAGGCCTATTGGCAGCAAACAACAAAATTAAAGCAATCTCTGTGGAATTGGGTTTCTATTCATTACAGCTAATATGTTCTATCAAGTAATGCAAAGCGTCTTTTATTTCATTATATTAAGAGTATGTCTGGTAATGCATTCAGCTGTTTGCAATCCACTCACATTTCTATAGGACACTGTCACGTAACATAAACAATGGATAAAGTGTAGCTTTAGTGCAACTAGTTGTGTACTTCCAGAACTGCGCACGAGTGATTTTCTGAATTAAAAGAACCTTTTGTGCTTAGCCATAAACCTGATTTAGCTGATTACATGAAAGAGGACCCATTTGTCTAAACAGTGCTACTGATATGTATGTCTGAGGTAGTAGCATCATTCTCTCTGTTTGTGAAGGGAACAATTTGCCAGTGACCGCACACTGCACAGAAAAGCTATGCTTCAACATGCATACACTTGTAAGTTCAATGAAACCCATATTTCTGACCATAACTAAGGATAGACAGAAAATAATGTATACATTGCCCAGACCCTGTCATATAGTTGGGTTTTGTGGTTCTAAGTAATGAGCAAGTTCATACAGCCCCATCTAATGTGTACATTTTTGCATTGTCTGATATGACTTGCCCACTCAACAGACAGCTTTATCCCACATCTATTTCTATACACTCAAAGATGCCAACCAGAGTGATTTGTCCCTTTTTTGTCAAGTACTGCTGATTGTTTTCCTAGAGGTAAGATAAATTATTAGCTGGGTGCACTTATAGCGACACCTTTCCTTTCTTAGATACTAGTTCCATTTAATGGATTCTAAACAGAACTTTTTTTAGTAAGCCTGTTCATATTTCTGAAAACTATCACTTGGTATGGTAATAAGGCAGTCTTTTATCACTTAACAGTGATTGTTCTTAATATAATTATGTAATCTACGATGTATGTGCTCCGTTGCTTGCTTCCGATTGTTTTAATGTTTTATTAGAACTTGTTGGCTACAGAAATATTGAACAAATTAGTATTGCTCTGTCTGCATTTAATATAACTATAATAGCCTGCAGTTCAAGTCATTCTTCCACAAACCAACAGGTCTCATCAAGACAATAGTGACATTTGTTTATAAAATACCCTCTCCTTTGTACTCTAAAGAATATGAACATAATATGGCACAATACGTCCAGTAAAAATACATGAAAACAAGTATCAACATGTCAGCTCTCAGAAGGTAGCAATCAAAGGGATGACTGTGGGATATATTTCCTATTTTTATATTTGATGAAAGCTATGCTTAGGGATCTGAGACGTTGAGACTTCTTTCCATGTCTTTTCATTGCATTTATTGAGGTATAATAACATTTTGGAAAGGACAATTGTAGCAGTTGAATTTATGTTTAATGAGAGGGGACCCATAAATGTTCTTTTAAGGAGGGAGAAGAAGACCACTCCTTAAAGTGCTATACTAGGCTCATTAAAGCAGCATTTGAGTTCTCTAGTTGTTTTTCCAACATAGTGCAAGCCACAAGAGCAAATTAAAACATAGACCAAATATTCTTAGCAACAGTTAAAATGATTAAACACATGAAAACACAGGAGTTTGCGGGTTCCTGGCTTTTGCTGGCTAATACTGGTGTTGATCTGGCACCCAGGATGGACCGTTCCCTCCTGCTAAACCTCAAGTACCCCATAATTGTGGGCAACAACACAATGCACTCTTACAACAGAAAAAGCTTCACATATACTAAAATCAGACAATCCACAATTTTATTGAATGTTTTTACAAATTCTTTAAGTGGCTAATTAACCAACAATCACTGGCAATGTTAGCTGTCATATTTTTTCTGTTCAATTGTTTAATGTAATTCCATCATCCAGGGCTGCCATCAGAAATTTTAGGGGTCCTTACTGAAAACAAATCTGCACCCCCCCCCCCCCCCCCAATATCACCCTCTCGCCCCCCTACCCTCAAAAATCAATTTATCTAAGTCTTTTTATATCATGTAAAAGATAAAAATATACCTTAGGACATGCCCCATCACATGTATTGCACATCCAGGCTTTGCTGCTGCCCCATTACCCGCACTGCACATCCAAGACTTAATATGCCACAGCCAGTGTTAGTTTATCCATTAATATGCCACTGATAATTTGTCCATTAATATGCCACTGAGAGTATGTCCATTAATATGCCACTGATAATTTGACCATCAATATGCCACTGATAATTTGACCATTAATATGCCACTGATAATTTGACCATTAATATGCCACTGATAATTTGCTCATTAATATGCCACAAATAATTTGTCCTTTAATATGCCACAGCCAATTTGCCCAATAAAAAAATCTCCTCCCCCTTCTCCAGTGCTTACCTGGATGCTGCTCGTTCCCGACACTCTCATGAAATACAGCCACCGGATATGACTTACTGTCATTTCCGACGGCTGTGACAGAAATTCTGGTCCACATCTGCTGGATGCAGACTGCCAGCTGCTGCCTGATCGTGACTGTCTCCGTGTGAGTCATGTGGGACCCCAGGAATGAATGGGCAGATTCCCCGATTGCCCACCTTCTTTTTTTTCATTTGAATTTTTTTTTGAAGGGACAGGTGTATCGCCCGTCACCGCCTGATGGCAGCCCTGGTCATCATTGTCATACATGTGCAGGATATGTGCAAATAAAGACAAGTATATCTGCATACTTCACCCATTGCTCTCATGCATTGGTTTGTCACGGACTATACACACTTGAGTTGTATTCAAATTTGCACATCAAGAAACAGGGCAAAGAGCCTTGTGACTGTCCAAGCAAGTTTTAATCCATCCCTGGAAAATGTAATAATTATTCTATGGTGAATAGATAATGCTGATTCATATTGGCTCAAACATTTACTTTACTTGATTAAATGTCATAAGAAGAGTTAACATGAATATTTACTGCATTATAACAATAGTAATATAGTTGTTCTGTGACTCTGAGGACTGTTTAAGGTATAAAGGTATAAATGAATAGCAAATGAAGAAAGCATTAATCCAGAAATCTGCATGCTCGATGCGCTTTAGCAGACATGGTATCCAGATAACATTTGAAAGTTACATTTATAACTGCTTATGATGTATTGTGTTATAAGCAGGATTAGAAAGGTGATCCACTAAACTTTGATAGCAGATATACTGCAGAATATTAACGCTGAATCATGTGCTATTACTCATTCTCACAATCACTCACATCCTACAGTCTGTGACGAGAAAAAAAATTCAAGTTCCCGATACAATTCAGATAGGCATTAGCGCTCTGCAGAAATAGTTAATGAGCTGTTACCAGGATACCATGGAGACATCTCATCATTAATTAAACACACATTGTAAAATGTATTTTTTAATCATACAGCCTCATGGTCTATTGTTATGACTTCGCTGGTATCTATCATTGTATTTTTTTTTATATTCTAATTATTGTTTTTTGTCACTAAACATAGAAAATACACAGAATAGAAAATAACAAACATACCGGTATTAATGCAACAGCCAGCTTGAGTTTGCTGATACATGGAATTAAAATATTAAAGTCATTTGATTGTCTTGGTTGTAAATGAAAACCTGTTTGATGAAACCATAAACAAGGAATTAAAATACAAGATATAAAACACAGTTATATTTTTGTGGAAGATTTATAAGCTAATAATTTTTCTGCATAAGCTTACATTCAGATGAAACAAGGAAGTTAAAGCATGAAGCCCAAAGTACCGTATTTGCTTGAATATAAGATGACCCCCCAAACTTTCCTTTTCCGAATATTCCTTTAGGAAAAATACTAAAAGCCTGAATATAAGACTACCCTATAGGAAAAAGTTTAACTGTATATATTCATATGTAAATTGCTTTTTTATATTTAATAAAAATTATGATATAAAGAAAATGCATTTTTGTGTTTTTATTTCCTTTTATGTGCCAATTCTGCCCCTACCCCCCAGACTTGCCCAATGCTGGCTCTCCCCTCAACTCATCCCTCAATGCTGGCTCTCTCCCCCCTATGCTGGCTCTCTCCCTCCTCCCCTCAATGCTGGCTCTCTCCCCCCTATGCTGGCTCTCTCCCCCCTACCTCCCCCCAACGCTGGCTCTCTCCCCCCTCCATCCTCCCAATGGTGCCTCTCTCTTTCCACTCCCTTGCCTCTCTCTCTCCCCCCTCCCTTGTCTCTTTTTATCCCTCTTGCCTCTTTCTCTCCTTTTCTCCCCCCTCCCTTGCCTCTTTTTCTCCTTCTCTCCCCCCATCCCTTGCCTCTTTCTCTCCCCCTCCCCCCAACGTTGCCTCTTTCCCTGGTGGCTAGTGGGGGCAGCTGGGGGATGTCTGCACAATATGTTGGGACTTCTATGATGAAGCTGGAAGGTACATGACCTACCAGATTCAGTCATAGAAGTCCCAATGGACATGCCGGGCAGCAGCGGAGGATGTCTGCGCGCATTGCGCAGACAACCACCCGCTGCTTGAGAGGGGGATACAGGTTCCCTGCAGTTCTGCGGGGGACCTGGATCCCAGTCTTATAGTCAGATCTCAATTTAAGATCATACTATAAGACAACCTTGAATATAAGATGAGGGGTCTTTTTCAGAGCATTTGCTCTGAAAAAACCTTTTCTTATATTCAAGCAAATACGGTAACTCATTCTGATAACCCCAGCATTTATAGAACTGATACAGGCCTCCCATCTCACAGCCAATCTCCACTTGCCCAATCCATTCCGAAAATGAGAGAGGAGAAGGAGAACTCTAGTGGAGAGGAATAATAGATTAGTGAAGTGAAAGGATATGTGTTAGTGAGCAGGTGAACTTTGGGTCATCTACTAATTAAATTAAATTAAATTAAGTTTGATCACATATACAAAGGATAAGAGGTCATCCGCTAAGACTTGAAGAAATGAGATTTAGTCTACGACAGTGGAAGGGATTTTTTGACAGTAAGAACGATTAGGCTATGAAATGCCTGATGAGGTGGTTCTAGCAAAATACGTTATGTATTTATAATAAGATGCCTTTAAAAATGGCCTGAATACTTTTTTAATGAGCTGGAACATAGAGGACTATGCATGTTAGTATAGGCATTAATATTTATTTAGTTCTTGTAGATCCAAAGAAGTATTCTGATTGCCATTTGCAGTCAACAAAGAATTTGTTTCCCCCAGTGAAAGCTGAATTTGAAATTTTGTAAATAATGTTGCTTTTTTTATTTGCCTTCTTTGGGATCAACAGCAGCAAACATGGAATAGGAAAAGGGTTGAGCTTCATGGCCTTTTTCCAACTTAAACCACAAAATCCTCAGATGTGTACATCTTTGTTCTTGTGCATCTCTAGCACCCCCGGACACATGTTTTTAGATTGATGGAGAGTATTAGTTGCATTTTAATTATCTATAATGCATGCAAAGTATAGGCACTCAATTTGCAGACAATGAATAAGTACATATCTAAAACAAAAAATATAGTACTGATTTTATGAAATATAAGTGCAAATAGGTGTCATACATGGTCTTCAATATAATCAGACGTGGGACAGTCATGGGTTAGTGTGCTTTGTCTCCTAGGTGGTCAGGTAGTATTTAAAGGGCTCTCCACATTCACAGTTAACAGCCATATTAGCTCCACTTAGCACCACAGGCCTGAGACAGCTATGACATTTTTACAAGGGAAGGAGAGACCAGGATAAGCTGCTTATGGGGGAAAGAGCTACCCTACTCTCGTGCTCTCGCAAGCATCTCTGTCAATTACTACACCTTTTTATTAAAATATGCATATATAAAGACATAAATATATAATATATTTTTTTTTATATGTTTATTATTTTCAATTTTATCATATATAAAAAAGACAATACAAATAATACAAATATCGGATACATATATAGACGCCTTGCCATTGCGAGAGAGAGTCATATTGCATAACACATAAAAGACTCCCAACAAGTATAGACCCTAAACATTACTCCACACATATATGGGTTATTTACATCTGTGCTTGATTCTTGAATCTACATATTCCCAATCCTTCTTTGTATCCTTGAAACACCATAGCTTACCCATATCCGATGCCCATATATAAAAGAACAGTACTAATATACGGGTAGATCTAAAAACATCATACCTATGTAAGTAAATCTGGCGTTTCCTAGCACCTAAAATATCATAAAAGGACAATACAGGCAGGGGGATATATGTATGAATACCATATCATAACAGGACAAAATCTCTTGTCCAACACTTAAAATGTCACACACTCCTCCTGACCCATGTATATCCTAAAGATAATTTCCCATACATGTGGGTTGTTACAATCCTGCCCTCTTCTTAAATGCTCTTCTTCCCACTCTTTCCTTGCGTTCTCAATCTACATATCCCACTTGTATCCTTTACATATAACATCACAACATATCACTCAAGCCCGTTAAGTTTGCATATTTGCTCGCCCCCAACTGCGACCGCCGAAACAATTAGCACATCCTGTTGGGAGGGGGGAGGAGGGGGGGGGGCGGAGGGAAGAGACACATCCATATACAGCCCCGTTTTACTGTCTCCTTTCAGGGTTTACCCAAAATGTGGTATTATTAAATATTGCATTAATTTAAATATTGTAACCATTCTTTCAATCCATTGCTTTGTGTTGGTTTTTCCTGATCTTCCATTTGGAGTTGATATGTTACCTGTTTTTTTAATTGTTCCCAATTTGGTGTTTCTTTTTTCCTCCAATTCCTTGCAATTAATATTTTTGTTGCTATTAACAAATGTATAAGTATGCATCTCTTTTTTTTCCCAATTTGTATCCATTCTAGGTGTAATAAAGCTACCCCTGGAGATAGTAGGATGTCTATCTGGAGTATTTCCCTTAGAATTAAAAAAAACTAAGTTCCATAACCTTTGTATTTCCCTACAGCTCCACCATATATGGATATAAGTACCTGACTGCTCTCCACATCTCCAGCACGTAGGATCTTGGTCTGGGTACATTTTGTTCATTCTAGTTGGGACTAAATATGTTCTATACATAATTTTATATTTCATTTCGATAACTTTTAAGCAATGAATATTTGTTTTAATATTTGGTATAATTTTGAGCCATACTTTGGGATCTATTCTAATTGCCAGCTCAGCTTCCCATTTATTTATGACCCTTCTTATGTCTTCATATATCTCTAGTTTCTGTCCTGTAAAAATAGTGTTTTTTTTAAAAAAAAGTACCTGTATTTCTACCCTGGGACAGCATCATCATGAGCCCAGCTATATCCTGATCTTCTCTACAGTTGTTTCTTGAGATATGGTTTCATCGATGTCAGACCATATCTTTGTGACAGTTCTGGGTATGGTATAATTTTCTGATCTTTTATTATGTCTGAAAGTTTTAATATACCTTTTTGTTCCCATTTAGATATATCCATATCTTCTATATTGTATTCCAATATTTTTAATGGATTTCCTATTCTTATATCATTATCCCAGTCTAGCCTATATACTTTTTTTAATCTGTCCCAGAAGTTCAGGATACCCTCCACGGTCTTGTTCTCTCTAATGTAAGGCACATTCCTAAGTGTTTTTGTTTTTATCCAAGGAAGTAGAGACAGATCAGAGATTTTTATCATGTGGGATTCTATAGCCATCCAGCCTTCCAAATTATATTTTTTTATCTAACCATTTACATATATGTTTTAATATGGAGGCATTTTTTTTATGTTTGGTATCGCTAGCCCACCACTGTTTACATCCCGGAATAAGAGTCTTTTTCTTGATTCTTGCTTTTTTTCTTCCTCCATACAAAAGCTAGGAAAATGTTTTGAAGTTCTTTTAAATAGGTGTTCGAGATATAGCATGGGAATGCTTCAAAGACATACATAAACTTTGGCATCACATAAGATTTAATTATATTTATACGACCCCACCAAGATATTTCAATATTCACCCAGGATTTAAGGCTTTCTCTAGTCTGGTTTGTTACTCTGTCCAGATTTATTTTCGATATTGTGTTTATGTTGGAAGAAATTAATATTCCCAAATGTTCTATGTTTTCCTTATTCCATTTGAAGTCGTATTTAGCATTTATCGCATCTTTATCCTCTATTCCAAGATTTAGACCGAGACTAATAGATTTAGAAACATTAAATTTGTAGTTTGAGATTTGCCCATAGGTCACTATCTCCTCCATCAGACTATCTACTGATTGGACTGGGTTTGTCATAATTAATGTAATGTCGTCTGCGTATAATATTATTTTATTAAAGAAACCACAATTTCAGGCTTTAAATTAAATTATGCATGTAAGCTGTGCAGCAGAATGTTTATCTATACCGTATTTGCTCGAATATAAGACAAGGTTTTTTTTATAGAAAATGTGCTGAAAAGGACCCCTCGTCTTATATTCGAGGTCGTCTTATAATCTGACCTCAAATTGAGGTCAGACTATAAGACTGGGATCCAGGTCCCCTGCAGAGCTGCAGGGGACCTGGATCCCCCTCACTAACAGCCGGTGGTTGTCTGTGCGATGCGAGCAGACATCCTCCGCTGCTGCCCGGCATGACCGCCAGGACTTCTATGATGAAGCCGTGTCCTTCTGGCTTCATCATAAAAGTCCCGGCGGAAGTGCCGGGCAGCAGCGGAGGATGTCTGCGCGTATCATGGGGATGTCTGCACGATATGTTTGGGCAGCCGGGCGATGTCTGCACTGGCTGTCCGTCATAATGGATGGAAGTGTTGGGCAGCATGGAGGATGTCTGCACATCCCCCGGCTGCCCGCACTAGCCACCAGGGAGAGACAAGGTGAGGTGGGGGGAGGGAGGGAGAGAGAGACACAAGGGGAGGGGGCATAGAGAGACAGAAGGGGAGGGAGTGGGGGAGAGAGACACACAAGGGGAGGAAGGGGGAGAGAGACACACAAGGGGGGGAGAGAGACACACAAGGTGAGGGGGAGAGAGAGAGAAAATGTTTAGGGGGAGGCGAGAGAAAATTTTGGGGGGAGAGAGAGACAAAATTTTGGGGGTGGATACAATGAGGGGGAGAGAGATAACGCTGGGGGAGAGACAGAGACAACACTAAGTGGGGGGGAGAGAGAGACAACACTGGGGGGAGAGAGACAAAGCTGTGGGAGGGGAAAGAGAGGCAGCATTGATACATAAAAGGAAATAAAAACAAGAAATGCATTTTTTATATAATAATTTTTATTAAATATTAAAAAGCAATTTACATGTGAATATATAAAAGTTGAACTTTTTTCCTATAGAGTAGTCTTATATTCAGGCTTTTAGTATTTTTCCTAAAGGAATATCCATACTTTGGGGGGTCGTCTTATAATCAGGGTCATCTTATATTCGAGCAAATACGGTATATCCTTTTCACCTCTAGTGAATAGTTCTGATTGGTTGCGCCAGCACGCAACAACCAGGAAATGGTCTCGCATGTGAGACACAGCAGTTAGTAAACCCGTGTGTATCTATTAAGATTCATTAAAGGAAGCAAGGGTTAAGCAAGTTGGAATGTCCCTTTAACATTGTCCTGAAGCCAAATTTTTACTGGCTTTCCAGTAAATTATCTGCCCAGGAGGCACTGGCAACCCTATTTGTAATGAATGCAAAATGTGACATCATAACTGGTGATTATGTATTCTAGTGTTTATAATAAGTTTCCTGGTAGATGAAATTCAATTATTACCTTGAACAATGCATATAATTTCTTTGTTTGCATAATTTCAAATTCATAGAACAAAAACAGTATATTAATGTAATCTGATTTACAATTTGCCTCACATAGTTTGAACTGTTTCCAGCATTTTGCTCAAAAATAGCAGTTTTTACAATTTATGTTAAAATAAAAATGATACAGATTGACATGATTATTTTATACTGGATTTCATAACCACTTCAAACTGACATCTGCTGTCGTCATAGCGCATTGTAAAATATAAATTTCATTTGAATTGCTTTATTGCCATTTTAAATTAATCATAAAGTATACAATGTGTTGTAACATTCTATATTATAGAAATTAGTAACCAGTATGTTGTGTAAATCCAATGAATTGTTTTCTTGTGTTTATTCTGTTACAGCTTCAGACTAGTTTGACTGAACCAATGACGTTGTCTAAGTCAATATCGCTTCCTCGGAGTGCTTACTGGCATCATATCACCAGACAGAACAGTGTTGGTGAGATCTACAGCTTACAAGGCAAGTGGGTTAAAATAAAACATTATCCCTTGCTGAGCAGAATTCTTTTAAATAGCTGTTTCCTTTGAGTTGGTTGTTTTCCTTTTATTTCAATTTATCAGCTGTCATAAACCTCAGTGGGAATGCTGATTTTTCAAATGGCAATTTTCTGCTATCATTTTAGAAACTAGTATAAAATCACTGTATTCCTTGTACAGGTCACATGAAACACAACTTTAGTACTTTCAATGTACAATTCCAATAAAAATAATAATTGTAATAATAATCTTTTAAGTCACTGAATCCTTAGACATCTAAATTATGTTATTGTGATATAGTTTTATGGTTGGTGAATATGTAGGATGCAACTGATTTTATGACATTTTTTAGATGGTCTGTTTTACAAACCATCAAATCAAAAAAGTTCTGCTAGTATTCTACTTGTGCTGCTAAGTCATAGAAGGGAGAAAAAACTGTAATCATAGTCTGAAAATGTTGTGGGGGAAAAAAATCTATAAAATGTAAATTCAAGTTTGATGCTTAATGTCTATGCATAGCAAATTCTTTTTATATAATTGTCATCACTAAGTCTGTGCTTTGTGCAAATTCAGTAAATTGTTCGTAATATTATTTTTTTTATTTAAACACCTCCATGTCTGACGTACAATGGTAGGTTTAACTCTTTTCCAAATTCATTAAATATTCCCCTTATAACAATTTAAAATGTTTCTTGGTATGACAAATACACAAATTAATTTTATAAAATAGCCTATTTACTATCCAATGGCAAACTGGCATGTGCTGACGATGTGGATCAGCCCCTGAAACGATACTCCACATATAGTGGGAATGCTCCCTCATTGCCCCATTCTGGAAACAAATGAATGCTACCCGTGGTGTAACACCAGATTAATATAAAACAGATTGCCCCATGAATCCAGGAGGTAGGCAAGGCATGGAGAGACTGACTTCAGATTGTTCATTCAATAGTTATATTGAATGGCTTGTGATGTCACTGGAGGTGTGCCCTCATTAACATATCAAAAGACAAATGTTGCACAGGAGAAGTTCAACTAAAAGCACTGACAACAGTTTGTCATGGCACCACAATACCTTTCACAGATTCACAGACCAGATCCCTCCATTCCAACCAGCCTCTCCTCTGCTACACCATACCACTTAACAATTCTCAGCATATAGAAAATCAGTGGTCAAGCACCTACTTAACACAGCAAAAGCCCCTATACCCCACTGGGGCAGCACCTTGCCCATCATTTCAGGAATGGATCACATCCGCACACTAGAAAACCTTAATGCTAGGTCAGAATGCCAGATGGAGCAGCACACTAAGATGTGGTTTTACTGGAAACAATTTGTGATGGACCCTAACACACAAACCCTATTTTTTTTTTTATTAAAACTATTGGATAGTGAACTCTTGCCATCTACCCCCTCACCCCCTACCCCCCAATTCTCCCCTCTACGAAAGAGTTGCCCCTGCAATACTTAATTTATATATGTGTTTTGGTAAACACACAGCCACATCACGCTACCTTCATTGATCACACACAAGCATACCATCTCATTTCGTTCTTACACAACTATTTTATTACTTTTTTTTTTTTTTTAAAGTATGACCACACGATCACACCACAAAGTTATAATTCATGTGATTCATTTTATATACGTCTTTGTTCTCATGTAGTCTTGATTCATTTCTATCATGTTTAAAATGTGAAAACAAAAAAACGTTGATTTACAAAAGAAAACAAATTAAAACTACATAATATAAAAATGACTAATTATGGACAAATAAACATCCCAAAAACTACAGCAACCATGGAATAGAAGTGGACTTAATGAACCTAATCTTAAAGTTAGGGCTGCCCTCCTGCACTTCACAATGGACTGGATCTTAGAAAATAAAAGATTTACTGACCCAATTCTTGATCAAAACACCTACCCATCCATAAATCTCAAAAGCCTCTTGCATACCCCAGTGGGACACCTGCCAAAGGTAAAAACAAAAAAAAACGAAGTATTATTTGGTCCAATCTGAGCTTGGCAACTTGTAAGTCTTCAGAATCACCAGGATTTTACTAAATATTTATACCTTCAATTCCTTAAAAACCCACAATTTTTTAACAGAAAGGAAGAACAATGGGCAAGGAAAGGAATTACCTCCATACGACCAATTGTAAATATTTCCCAGTACAAGCTGTTTAAACTAGGTACACTCAGGAGTAGATTGCCAGACATAGACATGACACTGATAACTGATCAACAGATACAGAATTATATAAATCATATAATCAACACATCTCCAGATAATATTTGGGAAAATCCCGGGTTGACTCTAATAGGCTCTGCAAATAGAACCCGGTATAGTACGGCAACCATACAAAAGGGGCTTTTATAGTCCACTGGATTTCTCTAAAACTAGTACTGGCTTAATCAAATTGTCTATATATCTTCAGCATTTTTCAAATCGACTATGTATAGAGATATGTTTTTTATAATACTCCATAGAGCCTATATGTCCCCAGGACATCCAAAAAATGCTAATATAACACAAAATGATTCCTGTTGTAAATGCAACCAGACAGGAGCAGACTTTCTTCATTGCATATGGCAATGTAAGGTGATATATCAGTTTCGGAATGTTATCCAGGGCTATGTGGAACAAACATTTGGCATTCATTTGGTCAACACCCTAGAATTCGCCCTCTTTGGCTATTCTAGCTTACCCATCAAACATGCCCGCTTTACAAGAATCATCTCTGCTGTAACAAACAAAAACATTTTACAATTCTGGATAAGCAGGGATAAGCCGTCCATGAAAATCTTCTAAGAAAAACTCCTTTATATCTTTCGTATGACTTGGCTCAACACCCAACAAAATAAGACTGGGGGAATAGAACGTGTTTTAAGATTGGGGCTAATACATCAACTCACTGTTTCTGGACCTAAAAGGAAAAATTAAACAAGCCTTTCAAACCTCACCTTGGTATATGAAGAAACCAAGATCCAATCTGTATACCATAACAACATACCAGAATGCGATTTTTTTGTCTGCACTATTGTACAAAATACCTTTTAAAATATTACGTGATGTTTTGTCTAATATCTGATGTGTTATAGTGTAAATGGTATATATAATACCAAGCCACCTTCGAAACATATAGAGTATATTATGATATCATTCTACTGGATGTACGGAAAACAAATACAAATGACATATTGAAAAAATGTTTCCTATAAATACAGGATACATCAAAAATCATAAAAAGTAATAAGTGCACTGCACCTTTAAGTGAGTGAAGACCAACTCCAAGTCTAGTTAGTGTTTTACCAACTAGATTAAAAAGACAATATAAGCATATATATTTGAAATGGTGCTCTCTCCTACACCTGGCACACTTGTTATCCTCTATTATGTGGTATAATGTTCCTCTCAGGTAAAAGTATCAAGAAATGGATTTAATGGATATATGAAAAGAAACATATAATGGTGCAGTAAATCAACACACTATAGAACTGAGAACTTATTAGTGACAATGATACACTCACTCTTTTCTCATCAGAATCTGCTCAGTTGAATACATGCAATAGGAGATCCCTGTGTTTTGCCTCACACAGAGGCTTTATCAAGTATCCCTTCTTCTGCTGACCCTCCAGTTTATAAAGTCTGTTGCTTGTAGTTACATTGCCGTAAACTCCTCCCCCTCCCGTGGCACTTGTGTTGTCAGCACATTCTGCTGAATGCTGTTGGACGATATGGTCACGTACGATAATATCAACTATCGCTAGATCTGTAAGGTTGAGTCTCAATATGCATTCTCCACATTTCCATATACACATAGTTGTTACCATGGGGACAGGATGCCATAATAGTAGAGAAATCATCATGACAAGTACATCAGCACATGGAAGAACAGAATATATTACAAACAGATACTAAAAATGAAATAAAAAGCTATTTAAAAACGAATTGTCTATCTCATAGGACAGTTCAGCATACAAATATATATATATATATATATATACATTAAACCGGCACTACAACAGGAAATGCACTATAATCTACAGTGGATTATACCATACAAAGCAGCATAAAAGAAATGGTAATGTAAACTGCATTACACCAAATAATGGAATATAATACAGAATGATGTAAAGTGCACTATAATATATTGTGCAACACATAGAGTGAATAACGCAAATCGACCATCCCATACACTGTCCATCACATATGGTGGCCACAGTATATACAGTAAATAGTCTATGGTGGACCACTATAGAAATCACAGATTGTTACATAGCTTGAAGTCAGTGAGTCCCTTAGGGGTCAGTGTCTGGAGCTCATAAAACCATTTAATTTCCAATTTCCCTAGATCCTTCCAAGTATCTCCCCTTGTTGCATCGTTTCTTATATTTTGTGAAGGCCATAAAGGTGAACATTTTGGGGTTATACGCATGTGTAAAGAAGTTTTTTGAAAGCTATACGTTATTATTACAGTGCTCCCCAATGTGTACACTTAGTCTCTTGGTGGGCCGGCCTATATAATGTAGGAATACACAAAGGGCTAGCAGTGGGAATCACTCACTAGCTCTACATATAAAAAGCAGAGTAATTTAGTATAGTGCTGGCAGCACTCCCAAGAGTGGCATCCAACCACTTAGGAATAAAAGTGAGAAAAAGAGCACACAATAGACTTATATGCAGGGAGGCACTCAAGGACTATTTTAATAAAGTAAGAAAAATGAAGAGATATACAAATGCAATTAGAAGAATATATCTTAATAGAAGACAGATATGAAACAGTAGTAGACAGTAATCCATAGGAATAAAAATTGCAGTAAAAATAGAGTCAGAAATAGCAAGAACCAGTTTGGATCTATAGGTCCACAGGAGACATACGATAAATAAAGTACAATATTAGCAACAGTGGTGGTAAAGATATACAAACACACAGTAGGCACTAAATATTATTTAGCAGCTCATCACTTTTCAAAATAGATCAGTGTTTTCTTATTATTATAATTTAGTAAGTGTGGTAAGTGTCTTTTTCCCTTTCTTTTTGTATTCCAAAAGTCTATCTCTATTTATTTCACCTATCTTCTCACATGCTTTATTAATCCCTCTCTCCGGATGATCCCACATTAGTAATTTCTCTGTGAGGTTTGATAGTTTACATTACAAACTACCCCCTGCCATTCCGCTTTAGCCTTAAAGCTGGATTCTTTGGGATATTATCCAATCACAGGGCATAGTGTCCACTATCCTGACCTATGAAACTATTACCGTAGCAAATTCTCTGAAAAAGACACCTCGTCTTATATTCTAGGTTGTCTAATAATCTGACCTCAAATCGAGGTCAGACTATAAGACTGGGATCCAGGTCCCACGCAGAGCTGCAGGGGACCTGGATCCCCCTCGCTAACAGCCGGTGGATGTCTGCGCGATGCACGCAGACATCCTCCGCTGCCGCCCGGCATGACCGCCGGGACTTCTATGATGAAGCCAGGTCCGATGTGTGCATTATACATACATCCTCCGGCTGCCCCCACTAGCAACCAGGAGATTTGGACAGCCGGGGGATGTCTGCACAATAGTGCAGACATCCTCCTTGCTGCCCGAGACATCCGTCTATTATGACGGGCCGGCTGTCCGTCATAATGGACAAAAGTGTCGGGCAGCATGAATATATACAAGTTAAACTTTTTTCCTATAGGGTAGTCTTATATTCAGGCTTTTAGTTTTTTCCTAAAGGAATATCCATAGTTTGGGGGGTCGTCTTATAATCAGGGTCGTCTTATATTCGAGCAAATAATATAAACCATTTAAGGAAGGTTTTAGTTTTTATACAACCACTTTCTATATAAATTTCCAGGTCTAGGAAGCGTACACTACGACTTTTATATTCCGTACTTAGCTTTATGCCCCAGTTGATGCTCAGATGTTTAAGGAACTATGGGTAGAATAGACAAATAATAATTTATGACATTAAATCTAGAGCAAAGGTCAGCCGTTGCTGATATCATGTAATATTATTTACAGTAAAGTTATTCATTAAGCATTGTGCTAAACTATAACCAACACAAACTACTTATTTCAGACCTCAACCCTCTTCCTTTTGATCTACAAAAGATTAAATCTAAACAACAACATTCAAGAATAAAGAGATGTAATTTGCAGTAGTATTAGAAATAGTATTACAACATTTTACAGAAACTGACCAGCCTTTACATGTGTTGGACCACATAAAAATAAATTATTATTAGTCAGCAGATGCGAAACGTGTGACTTGTCTGTTTTTTTCCCTTACCACTGGATAGTCTTTGTAACTTATTTATATATTTTTTATTCACATTAAGTAATCATTTTTTGGAACTTCAAGTGCCAGACTTTCTTTTACCTTGTCGTCTAAGTGACCATGGAATGTTTATGATTTTCTTTAGTTGTAAACTCTAAAAAAATCACTATGAAATCATAAAGGAGATTCTGCATATGTAACATATGTGTCAACATTTTTTTCTAATGTTAGTATAATGTTATAAAGCGTAAACCAGGAATATTGTTGGGTTTTGTATAATACTGAAGATATTTATATTACTTACCAACCTATACTTGAGACTCATCACTTTATCAGATTAATTAGCCATGTCCCTACATGAAGTACATTGCTGATATCACTGTCACAAAATCAAGCCAAGCGTGTATAAACAGTAGCTACTAATCCACAAACCAATGCTCTTTCCATATTTTTTTAGCTGGGGTATTGATTTTCTTATTCCAGTCAACATTTGTTTATTCCCATAAATGTTGCATATGTATTTAGGAAGATGAACTTCTGCACCATTCAGGATTTGTTTTTGGATAACTTTTGCATTTCCCATCACCCTTCATGTTTCAGCACAGATGGATCAATTTCCCATTTGCAGTAGGGGCTCATTATATATGCAAACATCTGTTCATGATAAAAGAAGGAAGGCATATTTGCTTGTAATCGTATACTGAACATGGATCCAATTCACATTTCCAAAAAGTTTGGTTATTTATTACAAATAAGGTTCAGAGAGGTCATACATTTTCTAGTGGTTCCTTTGGTTGATTTGTGCAGAGAGTCCTTACGTCTGCATCAAATATAAAAAAGAAACAGTGCTACTTCTCAGCCCAGAGCAAACATGACTAGGTCAAGAAGATTATATTACTAGAAATTCTGCATGTGGCTTACTGTTTGTAATCTTATCTTTCAGTTGTTTTATATGAACCACATGGAAGCCTAAGAATCATATATAATCCATTGTTTATATGTGGCAATTTATAAATGGAATGTAAACTATTTGTTGCCTCCAATATAACAGTATAGACAGAAAGCTCTCCAGACGTTTTGTAACTACAAATCCCTTGATGATTTCTTTCCTTCAGCTGAGAATCATGTTTGGTGGACGTCAACAACAGCTGGTGAGCTACTTCCACCCAATGATGTGGGGGAAATTATCCTATAAAAACTATACCCACTAGTGCATGACATGCCAGTATCAATATGCAATAAAAACCACTGATTATTTATTCCATGTTTCCTTTTCTTTTGGCTTTTATGCCAATTATAATATCCTCTTTTTACCATTTGAACAAAGGATAATGCATCAAGGACTGAGATTGACGTAATTAAGTTGTAGTTTGGTTTCCACATGGTGTTAGTATTGCCTTCTTGATTCTATATCATGTATTTGGTTTCTGTTTTCCACAGTAACATCTATTCAGGAGTTTCAGGATTATATTTACCTTTCATTTTAGTTGATATTATTTGTATATAATTGTTCTTTATGCATATGATTTTTGTTCAACATGGTGTTTTGCATTATAAAATAAAAAGTATTCTTTACTTTTTAGCCTCACCGTGTTGGGATTTTGCTTAGTCTCACTTTTATATTAGTTAGTATTACTTTACAACAAAATATTAGATTTTTTTAAAAATGTGTTTATCTTTATTGTTCAAATAATTATGCACCTGTCAGGGTTTAATAGAAAATAGCAAGGTAATACTTGTCCAGAAATTATTGGATGGTTACAAGACCTTGTCCAATTTCTTATAGGGCATAGTCAGGTTCTATGTACATTCAGTATATACATTACTAGTCCAGCCCAACAGGCTTGTGATACATAACAGGTGTATAACTAGGCCGCTTTACTGGATGTTGTGTGTCTCATACATACACACAAGTCATATGAACACATGAATGCAATGTAAAAGGCTGTGCATAGTCTTGTGTGATACTATCTGGACATAAGTGATAGTTTCAGGGACTAATTTTTGGATATAGATACTCATTCTGAAGAAGTCTGTGACCAGTGGGTGTGTGCTACTGTGTTTAAAGACTTTTTTCTAACTTTTGTTTTGTGCTTTGTGCCATTAATCCTTTGAGTAACAAGATGTAAGCACTTGTCCTATTTGTTATTGGGTTAATAAACTGCCCATAATACTTGTTTATAATAAAAAGAAAAACATATTTAAATTATATATTTCTTTTACAAACACATAACTTGAAACATATATTTTTCTTATCCCTGAGATGCAAGCTTAGTAATGTAATGGAACGTACGTCCTCCAAAACTCCAGTTTCCCACTTTTACATTATATTGAGCTCTATTCGTATTAGTGGCTTTACCTCAACATTTTCTATGATATTCACTGATTCAAAGAGATAAATTAACTCAGGTCATTGAATAGAACCCTTTGTTTTCCTACATATACAAAAATGGTTCCTCAAGTAATGTGCACATTTTATTTATAGTGGTATTCTTGATTCAGTGCTTCACACTTTTTATTTACCTCAAGCATGCCAACAGAAATTTCTCAACGTCTCTCCTTTTACATAGTGCATTAGAAAGTGCCATTTGCTATTGGTACCTTAGTGCTATCATAATATATCATAATAATTATACTAGCAAGTCTCCCTCAGACCAATATTAATGGATCATAAATATATATTATAAGTTATAGTTTATATATTTGCTCACTGTCACTAAATATCACCTCTAAGCTACGCGGTTAAATTTATTTTACTATAATCTGTTTCATGCCCAGATAATGTTCACTAAAATGATTTATATGTATCTGGTTGAAAGCAGATATCTTCCATTACACAGGAAATAGAAGTCTAGCAGTATATGCTGCAACATTTTAAATACACCACCCATTATTTTGCAGTTAAACATTGTTACTGTTGACTATGTTGTGTCAATATACTATGTTAAATCTGCTATTCTAAAAGTGTCTGCCTAATTCTAAACTGTTTCATTCAATTAAACACATTTTACAGGTGTAATTCATTGTAATTTGTGTCATGTAAAGCAGACATTTAAAATATTTGGAAAAAATGGGCAAGTTATGTAACCAAAGGAAATGTAAGATACGCCAGTAAAGCTACACAACAAAATACATTATAAATATTATAACTTAAATAACTTTTGGTTCATTTAATAATTAGAAAATCAAGTACTGATATATAGTAAAAAATTATTAAATTATATTTAGCATTTTATTTAATTGTTTTAATTTGAATGCCATGATGTGTACATGATTGCTGAAACTTATATAGATTTTATGCCACTTGACAACAGAAACATTTATTATAAATAATGCAAAATGTGTGCCGTTTTCACATTATGCTGAAATTGTAGAAAACACACTGTTTATTTGCGTTCTTCTTCCTTACTCTTTTTCTGTACTGCTGTAATGTGAAATAAAATCTAATAATGAACCACTCTCATTCGCTCTGTGCTGCAGGCATGTATAATCTGTTCTTTCTAGGCTGAATAAACCTAGTTGGCAGTTACATTAATAGTAGGCTTTCTGAGAGTCTCAGTCTGGCAGTCAATGTCAAGAGAGGAGGCCAGCTGGAAAGACACTCACTAAAATGTTTTGTAATGCAGAATTTCTGTTATCTGGCAGTGATTATTACTCTTCTGTGTACGCAACAGAAATAAATAAATGGTTAGTGTTTTCACAAAATTGATAAGACATTTATAAACTAATGTAAACAGCCAATCCAAGAATATACCACTGCCTATTTAACATTTTTTTTCATTAAATGTAACACAGTATTCCAGTAGACAGTATTTATGAAAACAAAATATACTTTTGATTGGTCTTATAGACTAGTATGACTGCCTATTTCTCAAATATTTGCCTTTAATTCCAATTCACTCAGAGTTATTATGAAATCCATCTAAAATGTATACATTTGAATTTGTATTAGTGTTTATACTTATAAAATAAACAAGCTAATAGCAATAGAAGTTATACTTTATATAGCACATGTTTGTAATTTGTTAGCAATTTACAGCACCATTTTATTTGCTGCATTAGGGTGTCTGATGGGAGATTCTTCAGACTTCTTGGTTTCTTGGTCAAGGACTGATGACATCAAACCAGGGATGCAGGTACACTATGCTCTATGTTCATAAATAATATCCTTGCTATAATTACATTGTTTAAATCTTTGGCTTATACCTATTCAATAGTATATTTAATTATACTAAAGGTTACATATTATTTAAGCTATCTTTATACTGGATAGAGATAGTTTGGGTCTATTTTAAAAGATTGAAATCATTGATCTGTAATAGAGGGGTTAATGAAAAAAATAGTAGGTATGTCCTCAGTGATCAGGAGTGAGAAAACTATTGGAGTGTGACAATATTTCAATATACATATGTCATTAGGTTAATTGGTGTGATGGTCCTGTGATCTGGTGTATATTCTGATTAATTGTAAAAGTCGTTATATTGTAATAAAAAACAATTCCTGGTTTCACTAAGCTTTCTATATCTCACTTTCTATAACAAAGTCATTTAAATTGATCTTACATCCTTAAGTACTTTTAGTGCATTACCTTCCAGTAAATAACAAACTACAGATATGAATATGGTTTAATAGTCACAGTCATCCTATGAGTTCTGTGTGAATGAGGATAATTTGTATTAAAAGGTGCTAATGTTCCTTTTTAAGGTTAATGTTGTTGTGCCAATAAAAAACCCCACCAAGAATCAACCAATGACATTTGTTCATCAATCATGTTAATAAAGCTTAGCAGCATATAATAGAGTGATATGTGAATTAATTTCAAAACATATGAAGTATAACCATTTATCACAATTTTGGTACATAATGTTAGGCAGGATAAACATTAGATGCAAAACAACTGCACTCATATTATTTAAGTCCAAATTTTATTTTGACACACTTGAATTCTACATTATGCAGGTAGGGTTGCCACTTTTTCTTCAAAACAATACCGGCCATGCTGTTACCTTTATAGAGGCCAATTTCTTTACTTGCCTGTCAGTAAAATACCAGCCGAGAGGGCAATTTTTTATGCAGGGAATCATGTAAAGGTTATGAGTTCAACAAGTGTACAACTGGTGGGCAATCCTGAATATATTTCAGTTAATATATGTTTCAAGAATAGTTATCATTTGGGATACTTTACTTTTTGATTTTTTTGAAACACTTTAAAAATTTCAGTGGAGCCTCAATGGTGCGTACTTGTTTGTCCAAAACATCCCACAGATGCTCGATTGGATTGAGATCTGGGGAATTTGGAGGCCAAGTCCACCTTGAACTTGTTGTGTTCCTCAAACCATTCCTGAACAATTGTTGCTTTGTGACAGGGCTCTTTACCCTGTTGAGAGAGGTCAATGACATCAGGGAATACCATTTCCATGAAACTGTGTACATAGTCTGCAACAATGTGTGGGTAGGTAGTATGTGTCAAAGTAACATCCACATGAATGGCAGGTCTCCCAGCAGAACATTGCTCAAATCATCACACTGCCTCCACCGGCTTGCCACCAGTCAGTGGTCATAATGTTATAGCGGATCAGTGTATGTATTATATTTAATGGTTTCAAATATGAATATAGTTGACCTTTTAAATAAAAGTGCACTCATTAAATTTTTGTTACATTGTATACAATATTTGTAGCTGCATTAGCTCCACATAGCTAGTGCAACATTATGGTCACAGTTTTTAACTGAAGAAAACACCACAATATTTTCTCCTATAACAAGCAGGTTTATATCATAAAAATGGCTAATTTAAATGTATCATTATAACTGCAAACTAAAAAACCTCAATACTAAAAATCTGTATATATATCTATATCTACATCTATATATATATATATATATATATATATATATATATATATATATATATATATATATATATATACATCCAATACAATAAGCCCAATAGCCTACTAATTAACCTAGACATTGAAGATATGTGTAACAAATCTCAATGCACTTTAAAAATGGTATTGTAGCTATCAATACAGTTTTTACCATGCAGCTTTGAGAAACAATTGTGTTTGAAAATAATTTATGTTAGTTATATATTATTATTATTATATACAATAATCAGTAGCATGAATGCTGTGTTTAAGTGACCATAAACATCTTTTAGAAAGTATGCTTTTTGAATTTATATTCAAGGATATTTTATTTTTTATATTGGAGCTCTGTGATACACACCGCATTTTATTGTCCGTTCTATTACTATTGCTCTGGCACTTTACAATACAGTTATGCAAACTGCAAATGTTGTCCATATAATAATTTATAAGCAGTAATAATAAGTATAATTTGAAATTCTCATATATTATAAATTCTCATATGCCATAAATACAATGCAATAAAACCTGGAAGATGCAGAAAAATCTCATTAATTTATTCTTAGATTTCTAGGGTGATATTTAAGCTAACATACAAAAAAAGTTACAAATATAGAATAGATGAGCAGAGACAATTTGTAAAAAGGTAGCGAAAACCCTGCTCGTAAGATTGCAATCTAGAGGGAGTGAGGCCAGAGTGATTTAAAAGACAAGGTAGGAGCAGTAAAAGTGCATTTGGGGACAGCTAGGCAGTCCTGATCAAACAGTACATTTTATAATTGTTAAATTGTTAGCCTCTTTGAAGAGGGAAGTTTTGAGGGAAAGTCTATACTAGGAATCTACTAGCTATGCAGCATCTGGTGATGCAATATACTGGTAGAAGAGCCGTTGGGGGCTTAAAACTTTAGATCTGTTGTTTTTTTTTTTTTTTCTAGCCATCAGAATCTTGTTTTGGAGTGTTAATCCGTATTGTCTCCACATCTCCTTCAAAGACATTTCATCTTTTGGCCTTAGGTTAGTGTTATTTCGTAGTTATTTTCTTTTCCTTTATCCTTCCTCTTCCTTTCACTACCCTTTCTCTTTATACGTGAACACTCCAATCTCTATATCTGTTGGCTAGTTGAGATGTCGCTATAAAATAGACGGCTTAAGTATCTTGTCTTTATTTCTCATAAACCCTAACCCATCCCACCCCAATAGATCAGATCACTATCCTGAATGATCATTTGGGGAGTTGGTCACCCCTATAAGCGACCTTATGTCACTCTGTAGGGCCACTGACCAACAAACTACACTATATGGACTCCAAAAACAAACCAAACAAAAAAGATACTAAAAAGGAAGAAGAGAAGAAAAAAAAAAAAATACAGAATGTCAATCCGGATCTGTTTTCTCTTTTAAATCCTCTCCCCACGACCTGCTCCAATATCAATAACAGTGGAACACTATCACACTATTTTTCCAATGCATTTAGACCAGATTTCCCTATTCTTTGGCGAATATCCGTATGATGAAGAGATACCTTTTTCCATCTTAAATTGGGCAAGCCCCAGAGCTTTGACTGTTTTCCAATCTGGAATAATTGGGGATTTCCAGTTTCTGGTTATCAAAGATTTTGCTGCGAGTAAGATGTGGATTATGAACCATCTGTTAACAGTAGATAACTCTCCTAGGTTCATGTGGAGGAGCATTGTGTCTGCCGAATTTACTAGTTTTAACCCGCATCTGTTGTTAATATTCGCTACAATTTCTTCTCAAAAGGTGTCCAGCATTTTGCAGTTCCAAAATATATGGAGGATATCTCCCCCACTCGCTCCACATCTCCAGCAGTTGTTGTTGTAGTCTCTATATATCTTTGCAAGCTTGCTCGGGACGTAGTACCATCTGTATAGAAGTTTAAAGAATCCTTCTCTTAGGTTTAGACAGTGGACACCCTTTGCTAGTTGGTTAAACAGACCATTCCATTCTACTCTAGAGATATTTCTCTTTAACTCTGATTCCCATTTAGTTATAACTGCTATCTCTTGAGACTGGTCTAATTCTAGCATTATTTGGTTACTTTTAGATAACAGCTGTTTTTGGTCTTGCCTTTGTATCATCTTCATTAATTTCTTATGTATAGTAGAGTTATTAAGGGAAATATTGAGTCTTAGGAAGTGCTTAACTCTGAGATATGAGAAGAGCTCCTCATTTTTGATCTGAAACTTAGATTGGATACTAGAAAAGGACATAATCATATCTTCATCATATAAGTCTTCTATATTAAGTATTCCTTGTTTTTCCCAAGGGATTAGACTGATGTCTTCAATATTATTTTGGATAATTTCAATGGGGAGGCCTTTCAAGATTTTTTTCTGAAGTTTAGCTTTCCTCTTAAATTTAAGCCAAAAGTGCAATATGTGATCTAAGATGAGTGAATCAGTACCTCTCTTTTGTTCAATTTGTCCTGTACTGTTAGTTCTCCAAAATATCGGGAGGAGTTTCTCGCCTCCACTCAAGTTACATTCTAAGTGATACCACTTTTCCACCTTGGAATAGACATTTTGTGTCATCAATGCATGTGCTAGCATGCTAGCTTCCTGATAATTTTGCAGGCATGGGGCTCCCATTCCTCCTTGCTTAGAAGGTAAGGAAATCACTCTTTTGTTTATACGAGGTTTTTTGCCTCTCCAAATGTATTTCGAGAAGGCTGTTTGTGCCATTTTAAGCCAGACTTTCGGAATATTTAATGGGATCAGCCTAAATAAGTATGTCCATTTCGGGAGTACATAAGCCTTCAGGACATTTATCCTGCCCCACCAAGAAACTTCCCTTTTTTTCCATTCACTTAGGTTTTTATTAGTTTGTTTTAATAGTGGGAGAAAATTATGTTCTATAATTCTCTTTGGGTCAGGAGTTATTTTTATCCCAAGATAATCAACATAGTCCTTTGCCCATTTAAATCCATATGTCTGAGCTAAATGGTTTTTTTCCTCTTGTTTCACGTACTTTACCATTGCTACTGACTTATCCAGGTTTAGTTTGTAATTGGAGACCATACTGTATCTGTCAATTTCTTTCATGACTGAAATAATTGATTTAGCTGGATTCTCTATGGTTATTAGAATGTCATCCGCGTACATATTAAGTTTGATGCTTCCTTTCCCCGTATTGATACCCCTGATGTCGTTGTTTGATCTTATGGCGATTGCTAAAGGTTCAATCGATAATAAGTAGAGAATAGGAGATAATGGGCATCCTTGTCGAGTACCATTTGTTATCCTGAAGTTATCTGATGAAAAGCCCATACTTTTAACTTTAGCTGTAGGAGAGGAATATAATGCCATAATTGCATCTAGGATTGAGCCTTCAAAGCCGAATGCCCTCAGTGTATTCTTCAAAAAAGGCCAGTTTACTCGGTCAAAAGCCTTTTCGGCATCTAGGGCCAACATCATCATGGGGCATTTCTTTTTTTGACACGAGTCTAGTATATCGATTATTCTACGAGTGTTATTCACAGACAGTCTACCTGGGATAAAACCCACCTGATCCGCATGAATTAGAGATGTTATAATTTTCTTTAATCTGTTGGCTAATACACCAGCATAGATCTTAATATCTACATTTAGTAATGAGATAGGCCTGTAGTTATTGACCAGGAGATGATCCTTACCCGGCTTTTCAATGGGGGCGATATTTGCCATAAGGAGTTCCTCAGGGATATTTCCTGATGTCCTAATCCAGTTAAACACATCTGTCAAGGCTCCTCCAATGTGTTCTTCCATCATTATAAAGAATTTGTTGTTAAAACCGTCTGGTCCTGGGGTCTTGCTATTTTTGAGTTTTTTAATGACTGCACTGACCTCTTCTACTCTGATCACTTCATTTAGGTTGCTGAGCTGAGTGGCAGATAGTTTCGGTAGATCTAACAACTCCAGATATTTTGTAATTTGCTCCTCTGACGGATTTTCTACGAGGTTGTATAAACTGGCATAATATTCCTTAAATGTTTCTCCAATTTTCTCGGGGTCCATTACTATTTTACCGTTTTTTTGTATCTTAGATATGGTTCTTCTGTATTTTTCCTTCATCAGTTTATTTGTCAGTAATTTGTCTGCTTTATTGCCTTTATAGTAATATTTAGTCTTAAGGTATTCTAAGTTTGTGTTTATCTTTGTGACCATAATCTCCCTAATCTCTTCCTTAACTCTTTGAATCTCAAGTGTGATTTCCTGTGAAGAGTTTAGTTTATTCTAGTTATTAAGAATATCTAGTTTCAGATTTAGTTCTTCTATTCTTGGTGCTCTATATTTCTTTTCATAGGTCCCAATCTTTATTAGGTGTCCTCTGATCACACTTTTATAAGTGCACCACGTTAGGGCAGGGTTGACTTCCCCATTACCGTTTTCTCTAAAGAACCATTGGGTAGTATCTATAATTTGAGCGCTATGTTGACTCTTATTTAATAACCTATCGTTCAATCTCCATTCTGGTCTAGTTGTTTTATATACAGTTTTCATTTCCATTATGATGGCATTATGGTCTGACCAGATGTAATCTTTTATTTCTACTTTGTTTATATATTGGAATATTGTCCTGTTTACTAAAATATAGTCTATTCTGGAATAGGACAAGTGAGCTTGGGAGAAGAAGGTGAAATCTTTTTCTTCTGGGTGTAGGGACCTCCACACATCCACTAGAGAATAATTTCTCAGTTGTCGTGAAAATTTTGCCGCGGTATTGATAACCCTTCTACCATATCTTCCATACGCTATTGGGGTTTTGTCAACCTGAGGGTCTGCGATACAGTTAAAATCGCCCATTATAATCAAAGCTCCTTGTCCTATCCTATGTATTTTTTTGAAGATCATTGTGAGAAATTTGACCGGAGTATCATTTGGTGCATATAAGTTTAAGATGGTATATATCCTGTTATTAATTTCCACAATTGCAATGATATATCTAGCTTCATCATCTAGTTCTGTAAATATAACGTTGATTGAGAGGTCTCCTGAAAACAGTAACGCTACCCCCTTTTTTTTTTGGTCTTGGAGAGATGCACTTATGACCAGTGGGAAGCATTTTGATACTAGGAATTGCTTATCGCTTGATTTCCAGTGAGTCTCCTGAAGAGCACATATCTGAATCCTTTCTTTCTTCATAAAACCGTAGAGTATGTTGCGTTTTTGTGGGGAGTTCAAACCCTGTACATTTATCGTAGCAAATTTAATCATCTTTTAGGGTTGATCCGAGCACTGATCAAAAAATGCAATGTGCTCCCATATACATGTTGATAAAATCCGGAAAGAAGAAGAAAAAAGAGAAAAAAGAGACACAAGAGAGAGAAAAAAAAAAAAAAAAAAAATTAAGGAGTCCATTGATGCCTAATAAGTCCCTAACCTTTCTTCTATTGTCAATACAGCTGCTGTATAGAAGAAAGCCGATTTCTATGAATGTCTCAATGTTATTCTGGATCTATACCAGGTGCCGCGGTCGCGGCGAGGGGGGCGAGGGACGGATAACCTCTCGAGAGGGGAATAAAACGGAAAAATAGAGAGAGGGAGAATGGAGGAGAGCGGCGAAAAAAAAAAAAAAAAAAAATGAGTTGCGTGTGACAAAATAAGGCTTCTGGAACTTCAGAGTTGTAGGACTTGGCCAGACCGTGATCTAGTGTATAAAACAAAAAAAAAGACAACACACCAACAAAAAACAAAAAAAAAAAAAAAAAAAAAAACAACAAGTACAAAGTGCAAGTTATGTGTATATTGTGTATAATGTGC
Source organism: Pelodytes ibericus (assembly GCA_036172795.1). Classification (NCBI taxonomy): domain Eukaryota; kingdom Metazoa; phylum Chordata; class Amphibia; order Anura; family Pelodytidae; genus Pelodytes; species Pelodytes ibericus. Next base: position 82,767,359 of record CM069859.1, read on the forward strand.
AGAGTACTACAAGATGACTTGGGTCTCTATCAAAAAGTAATTCTAATGTGGGGGGTAGAGAAAAAAAAAAATAAAAAAGTGGAAAAACCACCAGTACAATGTGCGAGTTATGTGTATATTGTGTATAATGTGAGGAGAACTACAAGATGACTTAGGTCTCTCTCCAAAAGTGATTTTTATGTGGGGGAAAGAAAGAAAAAAAAAAAAAAATGAATTACATGCAACAAAGATACGGCATCTAGAACTTCAGAGTTTTAGAGCTTGGCCAAACCGTGATCTAGTGTATAAAAAAAAAAAAAAAAGACAGCACTCAGAAAAAAAAAAAAAAAAAAAAAAATTGTGGAAAAACCACAAGTACAATGTACGTGTTATGTGTATATTGTGCATAGTGTGAGTAAAACTGCCAGATAACTTAAATCTCTATCTAAGAGTGATTCTAATGTGTGGGAGAAGAAGGAGAGAAAAAAAAATGTGGGCAAACCACAGGTAGAATGTGCATGTTATATGTATATTGTGCTTGATGTGGAGAGAACTACAAGATGACTTGGGTCTCTATCAAAGAGTGATTCTAATGTGGGGGGAGGGGAAAAAAAAAACACAAAGGGAAAATGTTAATAAAACCACGGGAACACTGTGTGTGTTATGTGTGTATTGTGACTAATATAAAGGGAAGTACAAAATGGCATCGCTATCAGGAAAGTGCTTCTAATTGACACCACCAAGAGGTGACCCTATTGGGAAAAAAAAAAAAACAACACCCTCTCCTTTATCACCCCCCTTCACCCCTTTCTAGCTAAGTATCTTATAGCCTTAGCCTTGTCTTTGGCAAAGAATGTCTTACAGTAAATTTTATGGAAAATGATATGGTCAAACTGTAATAAGACCTTTGGAGGAGAGCCAAGTCTCTAGTTTTTCAGGAATATCAAATGTTTCTCTAAGGCCTTCAAAGCTCAAAATGACCCTACAGGGGAAGCCCCACGAATATTTAATATTGTTTGATCTTAAGATTGCTGTGAATTTGGAAAAATTTCTTCTAGATTTCCTGGTATTAAAGGATAGATCTGGAAATATTTTTATGTCCTCATATGCTGTGTCTTTTACCGATTTTAGATAAAGATTACCCATTATCGCAGATCTTATACGGAAGGATTTGCAGCATATGACCACATCTCTTGGCAAGTGATTCGGAACACCTTGAGCTTTGGGTACACGGTGGAATCTCTCCAGGGCTGCCTCTTTTCTGTCCCACTGTATGTCGAGGAAGTTAAGAAGACCTATCAAGAAGTCTTCCAGTAAATTGTTTGTAATATCTTCTGAGATTCCTCTAATTCGGAGATTATTCCTACGGGATCTATCCTCTAGGTCATTAATTTTGGCTTCTAGCGCCTGAGTCTTTCTTTCCAAATCTTTTGTTATATCTTGTTGTACATTTAGTTGAAATAAGAGGGCCTCTTCCTTCTGTTCAACCATTTTTATCCTCTCACCCATCGCACTAATCTCATTTTTGATTTCTAGAGTAATATTCTGCGTTATTTGAATTTCATCCTTTATTTGTATAAACTGTGCCGCCAAGCAGGCTTTAAGGTATTCTGGAGAAATCGTTTGCATTTCGGTCCCTGTGGAGTCAGTATAACTCTCAGTGCTCTCTTCCCCTCCAGCTTGGGGGTATTGACCTTGGTCTTGACTATTCAGGTTGGTCTTTGTCGGATCTATCCTATCTGCTAATGGGGAGAAGAAATTTGAATATCGTTTGTCAATTTTATTTTCTTTTTCTTGTTTACTCTCTGTTTTATCAAGTTTTCTTCTCCTATCTTTTTCAGACTTATCCTGTCTCATCTCCATGTTTTTTTTGGAGGCCATTGAGACTTGTTTGGGGAAGTACTTACTTAATAACTTGCTATTGGATTTATGGGTATGCAAACTCTCTATTCCCTAGGTCTGTGCGGTTCCAATAGGTGACAATGTTCCCACCCCTTTTGGGCTCGTTTCACCTAATTATAATTGGAGTGCTTTACACTGAGATGTTTGTAGTTTAATTAATTGAGCACTGAGGTGTGTTAGCTCATCATTGAGGCAAGTACTAATCACTGTTCATCTTATATTCTGTAGGATCGGATCAAATAGTTATTAAATCTCTTTTTTTTTTTTTTCCCTTTTCTCCTCTTCCCCTTAATCTCCCTCTTCCTCCTCTCAAACTGTGAAATCCTATGCAGTAAGCTTGCCCCCTCTGTGATAGCTACAACTTAGTGGTATAAAATAGGACACAAACGCGGGGTTGATCCTAGATAATCCACATGGAACAATCTTTAACTGGACAACACCTCTGCTTTATCTCTTTGGGGTATTAAACTGTATATCTTGGGGTTTGCCAGGATATCAGCCAACTTGATATAGAGATAGGCAAATTTTCACTCTCCGGTTAGCCAACTTCTTCAGGCATAGAGTGAAATAGACAATATATATCAACAATTGAGAGGCTAGCTCCAGCGTTCCTATAATTATAACAATTATTATGAATAGTACTTAGCTTTATCTTCCTGTTTAATGCACTCATCGGATACGAGTCGCGTCACCGCTGATCTCCATGTAGCTCAATAGCCAGTTTTCCCTTTAACAGCACGGCAGCCCCTCCGAGCGGCAATTAAGCTTACACTCTCCTCTGTGTTTTCACCACCGTTCACTGTTCGGACAAAGCGCAGTTTCATCTATCTCCGTTCCCTCTGCCCTGCTCCCTCAGCCATTTTGCGGCACCTGGCGTCTCTCCGCACGCCTCCGCCCACCTACGTCATCACGCTGCCCTAGATCTGTTGTTTTAAATGTGATCCTAGAAGGAACACGTAGACAATTTAGGGCTTTAAAAAGCAGATCAGACAAAGCATGGCAAATGAAAAGACGAGCCTGGCAGCAGCATTCTGGATAGATTGCAGGGCCAAATTAAACCTTTTTTATTATTATTATTACAGTGGTAATTTACAGCATAAAAACAAATCATGTTGTTACTTAGATTTACAGAAGATGGGATAGTATGCTGTGGTATTGAAGTAGTTTATTCACACATGAGGCCACAAGCTGATGTCATCAAGTAAAATACACATTCTCTTAATCTCTGCATCTGCCAAAGTACATTTTATACTCTTATTGAGTGAATACAATCAGTACCTATCAAAAAGATGTGATTTCAGATAATAATAATTAAAAGATGAACAAAGTTATAGCCTTCATGCATGTAATTTTTTTCCATCCACATAAACCTAATGTAAATGCAGGTTTTAAAGGTCCTTTTTTTTGACAGCACAATGTATCATGCTTGCTGCAGCTAAAGGCTTTTGGCACCATTCCCAGTAACTTGTTGCTATGGCAATGACTGCCCAGCTTAGAAGCTAATCGGTAACATAGAATACAAAATTCCCAAATATTATTTGAAAAATGTACCTAAACATCTGTATTCAACCGTAAATATAGAATGTAGACTAATGTGCAATAAGACACTAATTTACTTTTTAATTAAAATGCTTGTTGACTCAATGCTACAATCTTCCTTTCTAGTTAAATATGCTATTATGCACTTATAGCTCTTAATGTGGCCAGGTCAGGAGGAAAGGAATATTACATATTGTATCATATGGTTCTTAAAGGATTTGGTATTCCTGTAACCAAATTCAAGCCAATCTCTTAGAATAACATGACTGCCTCACATGATGCACCTTTCCAACGTTTGAAAAGACAAAGTTAGAGGGTCTATGTTTAGCCCATTGATCATTGTGAGAATATGTTATGAACTGTGATGTCATTTGTATCACAACTGTTCTTTGTTATGCTAATATAGACAAAATAAAAAGCTTTAGGAAAATTACAATGTACTGAAATGTATAGTGATTGGATCATATTAAGGAATGGCTACCTGAAGTAAAATTGTTTTCTTATTGCATAGATTTTCTACAACAAATTAATATTGCAAATTAACCATCTGCTAATTTTATCCTGTTCTATATTTAACTTTTTGTCAAGGTGTATAGAATGTTGACACTTTTAGTTTTTCAGCCAACTTAATTGAAATGTGGTAAAAAAAAAAAAAAAATAGAAATATTTAGGGATTATAACAAATGAGTTAAACTTTTGATAGGCATACTGGACAATTAAACATATTATACTGCATCCCAGATAGTTTCCAAAGGGGTTAATTTAACTCACATATACTGTATCTTATTGTACATATGTATTGCAAGTAAATATTAACAAATCTTTTTTTTCCATTGTTGATTCTAGACACATACATTTTTCTGTAAAGGTAATTGACAAAGTATATTGCAGCACAGCAATAATGCAGATGTCAATAAATGGCTTGGTGCAATCTAGAAGACACATTTCTCAATCTGCCTAGCAATACATTAACATTAGTGTCAAAAAAGCAGATTTTGCTTGCCAAGCCAACTTCCTTAAATGTAAAGTGAAATAACTAAAAATGGATGCACCATTCATCATTAAAGATTGAACTGCCAATGATTGCATATTTTACACTTTTTGATGAATAAACATCTAAAGGAGGACTGTGGCAAATTAGTCTATTTATATTCTGTAAATGCAACATATTCTTATATAGAACACCAACCAATACACTTAATACATTCTCAAATTCCATTTAATAACTTATGTATGTTATTATTATACAAAAAAAGCAATATATACCTTTTGATGCATTTTATAATTAGCTATTGATTGAAAAAGCCTTTTAAATTTGTTTGTAGAATTTTCACTTGTCTTTATTTATCTATGACATTACATACTTACATACTGAGATTACATGAATTACATACTAAGCAATACTGAGAATGCCTTGCTGGTCTGGTAACATCCTGCCTATGTCAACCCATACTATGTGGTGAAATTAAATGTCATTTTTACCCTAGTCACGCACTACCCAGGACTTTGTCCATTTCCTTATGCATGGTGCAGTGGCCCTTACTTAGAGTAACTTGTAAAAATTGGAACATAGATCAGAAGGGTAGTTGACCAGTAACAAGTAGTACAGTATATTTAATACAAGACTAGAAAATAGAAAAAAAATGTCCCCTAAATTCAAAAATCTGCATTTATTTTCTCTTTTACTAAGTTTGAGTATGCTCCTGTGCATGGTTCAGTTTCACTTACAGTGGATATAAAAAGTCTACACACCCCTGTTAAAATGTCAGGTTTCTGTGCTGTAAAAAAATGAGACAAAGATAAATCATTTCAGAACTTTTTCCACCTTTAATGTGACCTATAAACTGAACAACTCAATTGCAAAACAAACTGAAATCTTTTAGATAGAGGGAAGAAAAAATATAAAAATAAAATAATGTGGTTACATAAGTGTGCACACCCTCTTATAACTGGGGATGTATCTGGGTTCAGAATAGAGCAATCACATTCCAAATCATGTTAAATAGGAGTCAGCATACAACTGCCATCATTTAAAGTGCCTCTGATTAACCCCAAATAAAGTTCAGCTGCTCTAGTTGGTCTTTCCTGAAATTTTCTTAGTCGCATCCCACTGCAAAAGCCATGGTCCACAGAGAGCTTCCAAAGCATCAGAGGGATCTCATTGTTAAAAGGTATCAGTCAGGAGAAGGGTGCAAAAGAATTTCCAAGGCATTAGATATACCTTGGAACACAGTGAAGACAGTCATGATCAAGTGAAGAAAATATGGCACAACAGTGACATTACCAAGAACTGGAGCTCCCTCCAAAATTGATGAAAAGACAAGCTGGTCTGGGAGGCTACCAAGAGGCCTACAGCAACATTAAAGGAGCTGCAGGAATATCTGGCAAGTACTGGCTGTGTTGTACATGTGACAACAATCTCCTGTATTATTCATATGTCTGGGCTATGGGGTAGAGTGGCAAGACAAAAGCCTTTTCTTACGGAGAAAAACTTTCAAGCCAGGCTACATTTTGCAAAAACACATCTGAAGTCTCCCAAAAGCATGTGGGAAAAGGTGTTATGGTCTGATGAAATCAAGGTTGAACTTTTTGGCCATAATTCCAAAAGATATGTTTGGCGCAAAAACAACACTGCACATCACCAAAAGAACACCATACCCACAGTGAAGCATGGTGGTGGCAGCATCATGGTTTAGGGCTGTTTTTCTTCAGCTGAAACTGGGGCCTTAGTTAAGATAGAGGGAGTTATGAACAGTTCCAAATACCAGTCAATATTGGCACTAAACCTTCAGGCTTCTGCTAGAAAGCTGAACATGAAGAGGAACTTCATCTTTCAGCATGACAACGACCCAAAGCATACATCCAAATCAACAAAGGAATGGCTTCACCAGAAGAAGATTAAAGTTTTGGAATGACCTAGCCAGAGCCCAGACCTGAATCCGATTGAAAATCTGTAGGGTGATCTGAAGAGGGCTGTGCACAGGAGATGCCCTCGCAATCTGACAAATTTGGAGTGTTTTTGCAAAGAAGAGTGGGCAAATCTTGCCAAATCAAAATGTGCCTTGCTGATAGACTCATACCCCAAAAAAAGTGCTGTAATAAAATCAAAAGGTGCTTCAACAAAGTATTAGTTTAAGGGTGTGCACACCTACATTATTTTATTTTTATATTTTTTCTTCCCTCTACCTAAAAGATTTCAGTTTGTTTTTCAATTAAGTTGTACAGTTTATAGGTCACATTAAAGGTGGAAAAAGTTCTGAAATGATTTATCTTTGTCTCATTTTGTTACAGCACAGAAACCTGACATTTTAACAGGGGTGTGTAGACTTTTTATATCCACTGTACATATGTGACAGAGAGAATATAGACCAAAAGGTTTTATGTTTAAATATAACATGAAAGAGTAGTGAATTGCCACTTGCTGAGGAGGAATCCATCCAGAGGAGTTATATGCCCAATGAGGAAGAGGGCATTCAAAAATACCCCCAAAAATGTAGCTTTAATAAGGATTTCACATAATTCAGAAAAACTGCAAACTGGAATAAGATTAATTAGATTTTTTCCTGCTTTGCTGAACTAAATGAAACCCTCAATAAAGCATGCATAAAGTATTATGTTTTTGGCTTTTATTTATTGACTCTATTTTTGATTGTAGGCACTTTCTCACTGAAAATTTTTAAGGGTTAAATGGAGACATGTTTTCAAAAAAAGGTTTTTAAAAATACAGTGCTTTTCAAATAACAAAAAAGGTACTTTTTTTGTTTATATTTTTTGTTCCTAGAAATAATATTTGCCCATGTCTAGTAATATTTGAATAAGGGGTCTGTCTGTTAGTAACATGTTCAGACCTATTGACAAACTACAGGAAGCAAATATACTACTATGGTTTCTTCCCTACATAACAATGGATATTTTTCAAGCAAAACATGATAATACTACAAAATAACAGTTTAAAAACCAGTTAGATAAGCAGAACAGGGCAAATATATTAAACATTTTTACATGTTTGTCATTAAGCTCCATTTATGAGTGTAATGATGAAGATATTATATACACACAACTATGTGCGACTGTTAATAGTCAGAATTAACTTTCAATAATTTTTAAGGTTTTCAAAACCACAAGTAACACAGAAATATGTATTTACTGCATGTGTATAATAGTTTCCAAGCTGTGATATGTTCTCTTATTATACAGAAAGATGTTTTCTGTAAAGCCCTTTTATATTGGAGTGGTGACCTATAGAACAAAATACCTTATAGTATTATAAAAAAAATACCTTAGTGGACAGACATGACTGTCCGCTGAGGAAGATGGCCACTAAAATGTGTAGCTCTCTGGACTCCCCTCACAATACAATGCAACCCATGTAATCCACTAGCATCCAATGCAATGGGGTGAAATAAAAAGAATGTACCTGAGCCCCCAACCCATGAAGGTAGAAAAAGATCTTCCCTGGCTACCCTATGAGAGTTTTTTATAACCCCTGTGGCTTTCACCTATCAGACACTGGAGGATCACATGGCGCACTCTCAGGCCAGTTCTTTCTTCACAGACAATGGGAGAATGGCCCTTACACAAAATCAAATACAAGACACGGTGTCAGCCACAACTGTGCAGCAAATATTCTCTTCAGCACCCTGGCAGGACGACTTCAGTAAGATGATAACGGAATTAAAACAGGTGGTGCGTGAGGCAGTCACAACAATGAGAACAGATATTAATGCTGTTGAACAATGAGTCACAAAGCAAGAGGAGACTGCTGAACAACATGCGAAAAGACCAGAATTGTGTCCCAACATGAATTCTACCTTGTTGAATATTGGCATACAAAATACACGTATAGCAACAATAAAACTATTACATAATAACACTGTGATGAGGACTTTTTCCAGTTACTGTTCATACGGAAGGAACTGGCAACAATACTAAAGTTACAAGGAGCTTTACTCTAATTAAAACTTTCTACCTTGAACATTGAGATAAACCAGGGAAGTTTCTGGCTAGGGCTCTACTTAAACGTAAACGGTCATACACACTCAAAACTCCATTTGGAAATTACAGTTGAATGTGTCACATATTATTCGTAACTCTACAATCTAACCCCCTACTATGAGAAAAACATCCCAAAGAAAAAAACATAAAATTGAAATTAAAAAATACCTTTTAAATATATCTTCTTTATTAATAAGGGTTTTCTTTATACATATTAAACATAAAACATTAAAAATTACCTAACCTTAAACACAAATTCAATCTTTAGAATGCAGAATACTGACCAGGACCAGATGATCTCCCCAAATAATATAAGAAATTCCACCACACATAAAGCCATTATTTATTTAACGTCATGAATTCAATTCTAGATGGTACATAAATCCACCACCACACACTGACAGCCACAATCACTCCCATTCTGAAGGGGGACAGAGACTTGGAGCAGTTCAGCAACCACAGGCAAACTCCCCTCATCCACGTAGAGCTAAAGCTATTATACAAAGCTATAACCACATAGATTAAGTGTGTGGTCACCCTCCTGGTACACCATGACCAGGTGGACTTTGTGCCAGGAGGACAACAATTTGTGCTATAAATCTCATCCATCAGGTACAACATTCCAGATCTCCGATGATACTGCTTTCCATTGAAACTGAGAAGGCATTGGATTGAACATATATGTTGAAAGTACTTAATCAAATAGGCTTCAGCCCAAATATTCAGTCCTGGGTTGCGTCCCTCTACTCTAACTAGACAGGGTAGCCCGCTGTCCCCACTACTCTTTGACCAGTCTCTAGAGCTTTGTATGGTAGTCATTTTTCACAACCAAGATAAAATACTGTACTTCACCAATACCTATTATTCACACTCACAAAACCACATCTGTCCCTGCCAGTTTTCCTACAAGCATTTCTGTAATATCACAGTTTCTTCTAGCTGTAAGTATTTTATATTGTAACCCCTTAGTGACAGAGTTATATGCTGCATATGATGTGCCTTGTAGACCAGAATTCCATTATCAAGTTCATAGGTTTGCTTAATTGTGATTTCTTTCTTTATATTCATACACCCACACAAATTAAAAATCATTTTTTAAAGAACAGACAGGGCTTTCTTTTGATGCTATTATTTTCATCATATGATATCATTTACTATTACAAAATATATAAAATATGATGAAAATATGCCAAAAAAAAACCCACATTTTCTATCTTTGACCTGATTTTTTTTAAACAATTAAAAACGATAAAAAGACCCCATCTATATAGTTTACATATACTTTGTCCTGAGTTTAGAAATACCAATGTTTCCATGTTTTTCTGTGTTTTGTTTCAAGTAATAGGGCAATAACCAATAGTAGTGTTTTTGTTTCCTAACCATTTTCTTCAACAGTGAACTTTTGACCCTAACCCTAAATGTTACCCTAACCCTAAATCTACCCTCACTCCTTAATCTAACCCTAATTCTCGCTGCAACCCACCTGTAACCCTAATTCTAATCCTAACCCTAACTGTAACCAGTCAAGCAACAATTTCAGAGCCACAGAAGATATTTTTTTATCATGAGGCATCATGTAGAGGCATCATTGTAACACCTTTAAAGCATAGCCAGTTAAATCTGATTACTGCCTATGCTCGTTTTAACATATATGATCATATGATACATATGCGCGGGAGGGGGAATGCACTCTTGGAGGCTGCTTCGGATCAAAAGCAGCCTCTGAGAAAAACTGCCGGCATGTAGCATTGCATTAAGGAGCGCAAAGCTACATTAAAACTCACAACGTATTGAGGCGCGTTAAGGAATTAAGCAATGCAAAGTACTTTTTAAGCACATTAATATGCATTCATATTTGGAAGATGCATTTTGGGCACTAGCCAGTAGACATGTGCAAAACTAAAATTTTCGTTTCCGTCCATTCGGACGAAAAGTTTATTTATTTCGTCTAAAACGAATTTCGTTCATTACTGCATTCGTTTCAGACGAAATTCGTTCATTATTTTCGTTTAGTTTAATTTTATTCGTTCATTTTATAGAATACGTGTAATACTATTGGCTTTCTATAAACCGAACGAGAGCCCCATTCATAAGAAATTCTTATGAATGGGGCTCTCGTTCGGTTCATAGAAAGGCAATAGTACTACATGTTTTCTATAAGCCAAAAGTCTATAAACCGAACGTTCGGTTTATAGACTTTCGGCTTATGGAATACATGTAATCCTATTGCTATTCTATAAACCGAATGTTCGGTTTAAAGAAAATAGCAATAGGATTACATTTTTTCCATAAGCCGACAGCCTATAAACCGAACGTTCGGTTTATGGGCTGTCGGCATTTCACTACACGGAGACAGAGTCTCCATTCATAAATTTCTCTGTATAGTTAAATGCCGACAGCCTATAAACCGAACGTTAGGTTTATAGGCTGTCGGCATTTTACTATACAGAGACAGAGTCTCCATTCATTATGAATGGAGACTTTGTCTCCGTATAGTTAAATGCCGACAGCCTATAAACCGAACGTTCGGTTTATAGGCTGTCGGCATTTAACTATACGGAGACAGAGTTTCAATTCATTATGAATGGAGACTTTGTCTCCGTATAGTGAAATGCCGACAGCCTATAAACCAAACGTTTGGTTTATAGGCTGTCGGCTTATGGAATACATGTATTAATATTGCTATTCTATAAACCGAACGTTCGGTTTATAGAATAGCAATAGGATAACATGTATTACATAAGCCGACAGCCTATAAACCGAACGTTCGGTTTATAGGCTGTCGGCATTTTACTACACGGAGACAGAGTCTCCATTCATAAATTTATGAATGGAGACTTTGTCTCCGTGTAGTGAAATGCTATTGTATTCTTTAAACCGACTCTATTTCGGCTTATAGAATGCAATAGTACTACGAATGGAACGAATGAACGAATGATTTTCGTTTATTAACCATTCGTTCATTCGGCTTTCGTTAGCTTAGCATTTTCATTCTTCGTTTTTCGGACGAATGGACGAAAATGCATTCGTCCGAAAACCAATGCACATGTCTACTAGCCAGTCCCTTTAAAGACAGTTCCACATAAAGTATACAAAAACATTTTTTAGATAAGTGCTGCATAATGTAAAGAAAACAGAAAGAAACATATCCATCACATTTTTCCTGAACTCTTTCTAAAACTGCAAATAATATGTGACAGATTTACTGCTGTCACAATTATTATTATATAGATACGTGAAACTGTTGCAGAACTGGCATTTTTTTTAAAGAAACAATAAGTTGGTTGGTGCTGCCTTTTTAAAGATCATATTTATTCTTCATATACAATTTTGAAACCGAATGAAAAATGTGTTTACAAATGAGTTTGAAAAAAAAATATTTTATGAAAGTCAGTTGGGAAAATCTGTGAATTTTTTTATTTGTTGTGATTGTTTATCCTGTCCAAAACCAGGTGCATAGCACTAACAATAAACTTTATAACTTTTGTCAGGGGCATACAAACTAAAAATAGAAATTGCATAACAGTATAAAATAAAAAAATAAAATAATATAGAATACTGTTAATCACCAACTGAAATGAAATAGAATTTCTTTTTTATTAGCAACAGGATAGTCTAATATAACTAGTTATTAAAACATGAACTATAATTACTTTGTTATAACAGAACCGAAGCCTTTGTAAACAATTGAATCTCTGGCTGGGAATAATTTACTGAAGGGAAAAATGAAATGTCACACCAATTATTTGGCTGTTGAAAGTGTGAAAAAAGCTGACTAAGATTATGGCTCAAATCCCAATGATTGAATTACACAGATTTTATCTCCTTTCTTTCCTTGCAGTCATGCCAACATTTTCCAAAAAGTTCAGTAAAGTTGAAATTTTAGTTTTGTTAAAACTACAAGAAGACTATGCAAAAGTTAGTTTTCATTGTTTAAAATGTTAGTAATCCATGTTTCTGTTTCACAAATGAATAAAGAAAAGTATGTGTGTATATATATATATATATATATATATATATATATATATATATATACATATATATATATATATATATATATAGACAGACAAATATTTATAGTGGGTTAGGAGAACAGTTGATCAATGACACAATAGCATTAATATAAGACGTAAAAAACCCAGCCTATTTAGTATATAATACAATATATCTACAGTCATATTCTATTGTACAATGGCATAATGGCATGTTCTTGTATTAATGCTATTGTGAAAATATATTATTGATTATTGTTGTCTTTCATCTACGTCTTGTATTAAAATTGTTGTCTCTGATAAACTGAATATATATATATATACTGTGACAAACTTACTTTCCTGCGTGTGTTTGTCCAGGATCTTTTGGCAACCGCACAGCCCTCTAGGGTAAGAAAAACCAGGTCCAAACAAAGTCCAGTTTCAAAAAGGCCTCTGGCCTGTTTATTTTCTGTTGTTATGAAGTACAGGATACAACAAACAGCAACCTTCTTTCTCCTCCAAAGCACTTCCTGTCTCCTCCAAAACACTTCCTCTTTCCTTCAAAACACTTCCTGTTTTCACTCTGCTTTAACTGCAGTTATATAGCTGCTCACAGTCCCTACAGGTGAGGCTAATGACCTCGTTAGGCAGTGAGCCAGAACTCTTTAGAAAACCTGGGCTGGACTCATGCACAACCACTCTGACAGTGGGTGGAGAATCGGCCCACCCTGCTCTTCCGAATACTCCACCCCAGGGACCCAAAATAACAACAAAGGAAAAAAAAACTACATTTAAACTTAACTTTCCCTGGGGCTGCATGTGCTTACCCACATGTCAGAATAGTGGCTGTGTAAAAGTCTGGGTGCCAGATATACACCCCTGACCACCATCCCCAACACTTACATATGTCACATATCCTCCCCCCAGCTCAGACCTAGTGGGGTGAGCGACCACAGAAAACAAATTTTCTCGTGACAAACTGTCAGCATTTCCATGTTTAGAACCCGGCCTATGTTCAACTGTAAAATAAAAAGGAACCACCTCGTCACCCTGGCATTATTATCTTTGTTTTGACTCATCCAGGTTAAGGGGGCATGGTCTGTGACCAACCTAAATTTCCTACCCAGCAGATAATATTTTAATGAGTCTAAGGCCTCTTCACCCTGAATTTCCTGAGACAGAACAGCCCCTAACCCAATCTCTGATGCATCGGTTTGGACAATAAACTCTTTAGTAAAATCCGGGGTTATCAGATCCGGTTAGGTGCACAAAGCCTCTTTCAAAGTTACAAACGATTTTTTTGCCTCTAATGACCACTTAACCACTAGTGGCACTTTTCCTTTTGTGAGATCCGTTAAAGGAGCTGCTAATGTAGCAAAACCAGGAGTAAATCCTCTGTAATACCCAATAAGTCCTAGGAAAGTCCTGACTTGCTTTTTGGTGAGGGGGCGTGGCCAACTTTGTATGGCCTCCACTTTTGCTGCTTGGGGATTAACTAGTCCTCTCCCAATCAAATAACCCAGATATTTTGCCTCTTCCAAACCTATAGTACATTTAGATGGGTTAGCAGTTAAACCAGCTAGGCGGACAGAGTCCAGTACTGCCTGCACTTTGGGAAGATGCGAAGCCCAGTCGGAACTGTGAATGACTATGTCATCTAAGTATGCAGCCGCATAATGGCTGTGAGGCTTCAAAATCCTATCAATTAGTCTTTGAAAAGTGTCAGGGGCCCCATGTAACCCAAATGGTAGCACCTTGTATTGGAATAACCCCTGATGTCGAAAAAGCTGTCTTTTCATTTGCTCTGTCTGTAAGAGGTACTTACCAATAACCCTTCGTCAGGTCTAAAGTAGTCAGGTAACGAGCTTTACCCAGTCTCTCTATCAGTTCATCAACTCTAGGCATTGGATAAGCATCAAACTTTGACACACTATTTAATTTACGAAAATCATTACAAAATCTTAACGAGCCATCAGGTTTTGGCACCAGTACTATAGGGCTGTTCCACTCGCTTTGTGATTCCTCAATAATATCAAGAGCTAACATTTTCTTAATTTCTGCAGCTACCGGCTCTTTCTGTGCTTCTGGGATTCTGTACGGTTTAAGACTTATCTTCACCCCTGGTTCTGTAACAATATCATGCTTGATAACGTTAGTCCTGCCCGGAACTACCGAAAATCCCGGGTTCTACCAATAAAGTCCCTTACTTCCTGTTTCTGGTGGGGGGACAGGGTGTCTGGTATATTTACTTCAAGTTCACTACCAGTCTTATTAGTGACAATTGAAGTAGTTAAGACCTCTCTGTCCTTCCAGGGTTTTAGTAAATGTATATGATATAATTGCTCGGGTTTCCTCCTATTGGGTTGTCTCACTTTATAAGTAACTTCCCCAACCTGTTCAATAACCTCATATGGGCCATGCCAAGATGCTAGAAATGTATTTTCTACTGTAGGGACCAAAACCAGTACCCTGTCTCCTGGGTGAAAAACTCTCAGCCTGGCATTTTTATTATAACTGTTTTTCTGGGCCTCTTGGGCTTTCTGCATATGTTCTTTAACTATTGGCATAACAGCTGCCATCCTATCTTGCATTTGAGCTATGTGCTCAATTACACTACGGTACGGAATGGACTCCTGTTCCCAGGTTTCTTTTGCTATATCTAGCAGACCTCTGGGATGATGGGCATATAGAAGCTCAAAAGGAGAGAAGCCCCTAGAAGCTTGTGGCACCTCCCTTATGGAGAACATTAGATAGGGTAGTAAGCAGTCCCAATTCTTACCATCTTTGTCAATTACTTTCCTTAACATACTTTTTAAGGTCTTGTTAAACCGTTCTACCAGTCCGTCTGTCTGGGGATGATAAACAGAGGTCCTAAGATGTTTAATTTGAAGTAGTTTGCATAACTCCTTTGTAACTTTAGACATAAATGGTGTACCCTGATCTGTCAAAATTTCTTTTGGTATGCCTACCCGGCTAAACATGAGCATGAGCTCTCTCGCTATTGTCTTTGCAGACGTGTTACGTAGGGGTACTGCTTCCGGGTACTTGGTAGCATAATCCAGAATCACCAATATATACTGATGCCCCCTTGCAGACTTTACCAGAGGACCTACCAAGTCCATTGCAATCCTTTCAAAAGGTATTTCTATTATAGGCAATGGTACCTGTCACGACAGCACTGTCACACTGCCAATTACTCCCTCCTCACCAACCTCCTTACCTGCTCAGAACTCCCCGGAAATCTGTCTCACTGCAATCTGGTCTCCATTAACAGGTCTTTCATGAGTAATCCTAGGTTACTGTTCTGCACATGTGCAGTTCTATGTTTGGCTTCCTGCCCTTACTCATCCTTAAAGGGCCAGGTTTAAACATTACTTTTCCTGTGATTCTCATTGGTTGATTGTTTGGTAGGAGGGCTATTTAAACCTCATTTGTGCACTTGCTCCTTGCCTGAAATAGTGCTCCAAGCCTTTTCTAGCGTTCTCAGACTACCTTTGACTCCTGTTGCTAATTTTGCCTGTTTTTGAGTCTGCCTGTTTGCCGCCTGTCTTGACTCTTTGCCTTCCTCCTGACTTCGATCGTTTGCTGCCAGCTTTGATTCCTGCTTGTTGACCATTCTCCTGCCTAGCCCTCCTGTACCTTTGTTTTTGGTATTTTGCTCCCGTGTCAGTTTTATTCTGGTTACGTTTCATTACTCTAGTAAGTGTCAGAGTGCTAAAGTCCTGGAGGAAAGAAACCTGAGGCTCAACCGTAGAGTGGAATTCCTTCAGGCAGAAGAATTCTGTTCACTTGCCTGGGTTTGTTACGTATACCATACCTACTTCTGCACAGTGGTTCCAGCTTCGCATCAACCTTACAGTAACAGAGGACTGTGATACGCCTTAAAAGGGGCGGTGTGTTGGCATTCAGGACAAGAAGAACAATAATTTGCCACTGAAGCAAATACCCCAGGCCAATAAAACCTCTGTAAGACTCTTTCTTTTGTCTTTTCTATGCCTAAATGTCCCCCCAGTATATGGCTGTGTGCAAGATTTAGGTCTGTATGTCTGAAGGGCTTAGGAACAATTAGTTGTTTTACAACATCCATCCCCTTTTTCTCTACTCCTATATATCAAATCATTCTGTACCTCAAAGTAAGGAAAAGAAGGGGTTCTATTTAGTTGTACTGGATCATCAGTTGAAACCTGGATATTTTTACGGGCCTCTGCAAGAGTGTGGTCTTCCCATTGCGCTTTCCTGAAGTTACCAGGACTGACTTCTAACTCAGGGAAGTAAATGCCTTGATCCTGATCGTTATCGGACTCCTGACTATCGTGACCCGGGTCATCTCCTACTAAAGCTGGCCTGTGAGTTGGGGCTTCAGCCTTCTCTGGTCTTATGTATAGTTCTTCCCATTCTATGTCAGAAAAAGGGAACACATTTCCAGAATCATCATCATTTGCTATACAATCATGAGCTACTTTTCCTGGAGACCCCCACAAGTCTAAAAATTGTGGAAAATCTCTTCCCAACACCACATCATAAGCCAATTTATCCACTACCCCCACTCTATGATTAACAGTACCAAAAAGGCTTTCAAATTTTAGCAAAACTGTAGGATATTCACGTTTGTCACCATGAACACAAATTATACCAATTTTCTGAAATGCATCAACATCGGCTTCAGGTACAAGGCATTTTGTTATCAATGTCGCCATACTTCCGGAGTCTAATAGAGCTCTAACCCCTTTCCCGGTCTCTGAGAATATGTCTCTTGTTCCTCTGTGTCTCTGAAACCTTGAAAAATCTTACCAGGTCCTTCAGCAGCTGGAGTCTTAACTCTCTGCTTAGCCTTTGTGTTGTTGAGCCACTGTCTGTCATCTGCAGCAACATATCTTTCCACCAAACCAATTAACTCATCAGCTGTTTGTGGATCATTCTGACTGACCCATCGAAGCAGCGAAGCAGGCAAGCCCCACAGGAACCTGTCCATCACAAGAAGTTCCGTGATATGGCTTGCCGTATTTATTTCTGGTTGTAACCACTTTCTAGCAAGATGTATCAGGTCAAACATCTGGGAGCGGATAGGTTTCTCTTGGTTAAAAGTCCAGTCATGAAATCTTTGGGCACGAACTGCCATAGTCACACCAAGTCGTGCAAGGATCTCAGCTTTCAGTTTGGAGTAGTCCCCTGCCTGTGCTGGTTCCAGGTCATAGAAAGCCTTCTGGGGCGCCAGTACGCTTGCCCACTCACTCACCGGCCACTCTTCTCTCTCAGCTGTCCGCTCAAAAGCTAGCAGATATGCTTCCACATCATCTGTAGGTGTCATCTTCTGCTGGTAACGGCTGGCTCTGATCATTTTAACCTCGGACTGCGTCCCATCCGAGACTCTGGTCAGTCCCTTGGTCAAAGTCTGTATCTCCTTCTGTATCATACTGGTGGCCTGGTGTTGCTCCTCCCTGAGCAGGCGGTTTGCCTCAGCTTGGGCGGCCATAACCTGCTGGATCATAGCATCTCTGTTGGCCTTTTGCGTAATTACCAGTTGCTGTAGGGCTGTAATATTTTCCTGTAGTGCGGCTGTGGCCTCCTGCTGTACGGCTGTAGCCTTTTGCTGTGCCTCTGTAGTTTGCAACAAAACTTTCACAACTTCCTCCATATTTCTCCAGGCTTGTTTAGTGCAGTGCCCGCATTCTCCACCATATGTGACAAACTTACTTTCCTGCGTGTGTTTGTCCAGGATCTTTTGGCAACCGCACAGCCCTCTAGGGTAAGTAAAACCAGGTCCAAATGAAGTCCAGTTTCAAAAAGGCCTCTGGCCTGTTTATTTTCTGTTGTTATGAAGTACAGGATACAACAAACAGCAACCTTCTTTCTCCTCCAAAGCACTTCCTGTCTCCTCCAAAACACTTCCTCTTTCCTCCAAAACACTTCCTGTTTTCACTCTGCTTTAACTGCAGTTATATAGTTGCTCACAGTCCCTACAGGTGAGGCTAATGACCTCGTTAGGCAGTGAGCCAGAACTCTTTAGAAAACCTGGGCTGGACTCATGCACAACCACGCTGACAGTGGGTGGAGAATCGGCCCACCCTGCTCTTCCGAATACTCCACCCCAGGGACCCAAAATAACAACAAATGAAAAAAAACTACATTTAAACTTAACTTTCCCTGGGGCTGCATGTGCTTACCCACATGTCAGGATAGTGGCTGTGCAAAAGTCTGGGTGCCAGATATACACCCCTGACCACCATCCCCAACACTCTGTCACAATACATATATATATATATATATATATATATATATATATATATATATATATATGCTTTTTATTCTGCAGCTATGAAATATATATATATATATATATATATATATATATATATATATATATATCTTAATAGTTTATTTTTATCCATTAACAAAATGCAAAGTGAGTGAACAGAAGAAACATCCAAATCAAATCAATATTTGGCGTGACCACCCTTTGCCTTCAAAACAGCATACATTTTTCTAGGAATACTTACAGAAAGTCAGGGATTTTGTAGGCATATAGTTAGGTGCATGGTTAAATTATTATACTTATTTCCCATTATAATTAGAAGATATGTAGCAGTGCCATTAACTCAGAATTTGCAGAAAACAGTGGGACACTGGTACACCCAACTTCTGTCTGGAGAGGTCTGGTCATGAAGTGGTCTTCATGGAAGCCTTGCAGCAAAAAAGCTGTGTAAATAAGGCCAAGCAACTTAACCATGCATAGGAACTGGGGTGTAGAAAATGGCAGCAAGCACTCTGGACTGATGAGTACATTATAAATAGTTGGCTATTTCGTTGTGACGCCGCTGGTCTCCTCAATTCTTAAGAGTACATACTCTTAGATAATGATCATACAATACCATCAGAGTGGCGTCTGATTCCCACCCCAAAAGTTCTGAAGTATGCCAATGACTCCTAACATATAGCCAAATTGATTAAGTACTATCTCCAGCATAAAGAAATACAAGGATTCCTGGAATTAATAGTATGGTCCCCACAGAGCCCTAATCTCAACATCGTCAAGCCTGTCTGGGATTACATGAAGAGATAGAAGCAACTGAGGTTGCCTAAATCCATAATAGAACTGTGGTTAGTTCTCCAAGATGTTTGGAACAACATACCTGCCAAGTTCTTTAAAAAAAAAAAACTATGTGCAAGTTTACCTATCAGAAATGATGCTGTTTTGAAGTCACACCAAATATTGATTTGATTTAGATATTTCTTCTGTTTATTCGCTTTGCAATTTGTTAATTAATAATAATAATAAACTATTAACATGTATATTTTAAAAGCATGGCAGCTCGAAAGGCGTATTCAAGAAGAGGTCTTGAGAGAGGAGGAGCATTAGACCACATGATGAACATAGATGCCGTTCATGGTATTACTCATGGTAGATAATTGTGCAAGACTTTGTATATTAAAGTCTTCATTTTTAATTTGATGCTAGAAGTAATGGCAAGTCAGTGGAGGTATTTACAACACTGAAAAGCATATAACGAGTGACTGAGAAAAATTAGTCTGGTAGTAGAAATTTTGATAGTAGAATTGCTTGCAAAAGCAAAAATAAGAGAAAAATGTTTCCAATTGACAATTAGATCATATGCATATCAAACAAATAGGTAATGTCATGAACAGAAGATACCCTTATAGGTTTAAAACATTGTTTTGTTTTTTTATTTGGGCATTTGCATGAAGCACTGCTAACACAAAATATAGATGATGCATTTTTTTTTTTATTTACATTCACAGTATAAACACAATTTAGAGTCCCTTTAAGAAAGTATTACTTTTATTGTTGAAATAAAGCTTTTCGAAAATAAAAAAGGAACAAATATACAGTATATACTGTAATAAATACATTATTGGAGGGTTAAACACCCATTGGAAAAATACTTTTCACAATTTTTGAGGGTTCACGGCATATACATAAGAATTGATATTACCCCGGGGGGAACAGATTTAATAAACATAATTAACAACATTCAGATAAAAGATAACACTTGGGCCGACCATAGCTTATATATTTTGACCTAATGACAAGGGCCCAGAAATAAGCAGATCCAATTGGAAATTAGACGATTCCCTACTATATAAAGAAGAACATAGAGAATTTCTAAGTGAACAGATACATTTCTTTAAAGAAAACGTGCGCCCGGAGATATCTGCCACTTCAACCAGGTGCGCTTTCAAAGCAGTAATAAGAGGGTATCTGATTTAACTCAAAAGTAAATTCCAAAAAGCGCAAGGAGCTACTCTTTCTCAGCTATATATACACAATACTATAATCTATCCGCAGATATTAAAAAAATTCCGACCCAGATAAGATCTCCCAGTTAAAAAAAAATACGAGCCAAGATTAACCCATATGAATTGGATAAAATCAATAAAAACATGGAATGATTAAGATTAAAATATTACTATAGAGACAATAGAACTGATAGGATTCTGTCCAAAAAAAACTTAAAGAAAATAAGTTAAGAGATAAAATCTGCTCTATAATTGATGTGGAATGGACCCACCTATCACCACAATTAATTGGCGAGGCCTTCTTAAAATACTATCAAGGCCTTTACAAACTTCCCTCCATTCCATCTAAAAACAAGATTCAAGGGTATTTCTCCAATATTAATTTATCAAAGATAACATCAGATCAAAGAGAAATATTAAATAAGCAAATTGATCTTCAAGAAATCAATATAGCAGTTGACAACCTAGCAAACTATAAAATTTTGGGCCCAGATGTTATGGTAACTTCTTCTATAAGACCTTTAAAAAAATCAATAAACAGCTGGAGGCTACATATAATGAGATTGCAACCCAAGGACAATGCCCAGAGGAGTTGCTCAGAGAAAATATCATTCCCATTCTCAAACCAAATAAAAACCCAACCAATACTACAGTCCTATTTCGCTTATCAATGTCAATATGAAATTTGTATGATTTCATCCATTTTCATTTTCCAAGTTCATTTTACCGTGTCTGATTCATCCTGACGAAATTGGGTTCATCCCGGAAAGACAAACATTCACCTAGCGGACCCCCTCCTGACCCTGTCGCTAGATGCCGAGAAGGTGTTTGACAGGGTCGGGTGAGGGTTCTTGTTTGAATCCCTGAATTTAGCGGGTATTGTCCGTCAGCTAGGGTAGTAGAGAGTGATGTCTGCTCTCCCCGATCTTATATGTGTTAACGAGTGAACCCTTGGCATGTAAAATCAGAAACAACGATGGAATACATGGTTATAGAGATCTCAAAATAATTTTATATGCGGATGATGTTTTTTTTTCTTTTTTGTTTTTTATTATAAATATACAAAAAGACATACATAAAGATTTAAATTACCTTCCAGATTCACGTTAAAAAGAGAAAACTGCGGCAGTATTATTGTTAGCTTCTTTACAAAAGCTCTATCAGTGAATGTATACCATATGTATGCCATGTGACATATACTTCTAATATACTATCTACCTATGTCCTATGGAGTTTTCCCCTCCTCCCGCCGCTCTATTTTTTAGGAGGGCTAGTCTAATTCACCTTTGATTTTTTTGTCCCCATATGTGGCTGTAAAGATTTTTACGAGTTACCTGCACATCAATAAATCCCTTTTGCATCATTTTCTGTGAGTGCCATTTTCTCGGACTCTTCTGCTCTTCATTGTTTACTAGGTGTCAGCCAGACACCAGCAGAAAGCACTCAGATCTAATACTGGAGCTGAACACTTTACCGTATGGCTTTTGGTCTGTGAGCCCACATCTTGTTTTGTTTTCCTCTAGTCTAATTCTCCACCTTTGAGGGTCTGATACCATTTATTCCAATATTCCTCTCTTCTTCGATTGTATTTGTTTTGAGCACCGATTCCTTTCTCCATAGCACAGTGGCATTCTGAGGGGGGTGCGGGGGGTGCAGACCGCACCGGGTGACACCTCCAGCATGGCACAATATTCCTGGCATCTGAATGGCACAATATTCCTGGTATCTGACTGGCACAATATTACTGGGCACTGAATGGCACAATATTCC
Source organism: Pelodytes ibericus (assembly GCA_036172795.1). Classification (NCBI taxonomy): domain Eukaryota; kingdom Metazoa; phylum Chordata; class Amphibia; order Anura; family Pelodytidae; genus Pelodytes; species Pelodytes ibericus. The sequence goes on from CM069859.1 coordinate 82,789,774, forward strand.
TGGTATCTGACTGGCACAATATTACTGGGCACTGAATGGCACAATATTCCTGGTATCTGACTGGAACAATATTACTGGGCTCGGAATGGCACAATATTCCTGGTATCTGACTTGCACAATATTACTGGGCTCTGAATGGCACAATATTCCTGGTATCTGACTGGCACAATAATACTGGGCTCTGAATGACACAATGTTACTGGGCTCTGAATGGCACAATATTACTGGGCTCTGAATGGCACAATATTACTGGTATCTGAATGGCACAATATTACTGGACTCTGAATGGCATACTATTACTGGTATCTGAATGGCACGATATTACTGGTATCTGAATGGCACAATATTACTGGCATCTGAATGGCACAATAATTATGGCATCTGAATGGCACAAAATGACTGGTATCTGGCTGGCACAATAATACTGGGCTCTGAATGGCACAATCTTACTGGGCTGTGAATGACACAATCTTACTGGGCTCTGAATGGCACAATATTACTGGTATTTGAATGGCACAATATTACTGGGCTCTGAATGGCATAATATTACTGGTATTCGAATGGCACAATATTACTGGTATTTGAATGGCACACTATTACTGGTATCTGAATCACACAATATTACTGGCCTATGAATGGCACAATAATACTGACATCTTAATGGCACAATGGTATTGGCATCTGGCACAATAATACTGGGATATTAGTGGGCAAATTGGCCAAGTTATAGAGAGAGAGAGATGTCTGTAGGTATAGATATGTATTGTTTTAGAATTGTACAACTGTCACCTCGTGGGGCTCCTGTGTATTGCATAATTAATGGTGGTTCCATGTGTGCATAATTATGGGGCGCTTGTGTGTGGCATATTTTTTGGGCCCCATGTGTGGCACAATTAAGGGACTCTTTTGTGTGGCATAATTGAGGGACTCTTTTGTGTGGCAGAATTATGGGGCACCTGTGTGTGTGTGTTGCATAATTATGGGGCAACTGTGTGTGTGGCATAATTAATTGGGCAGAGGTGAGGAATAAATAGTGGGGCTCTGGTGTGCCATAATTTATGGGGCTCTGGTGTGGCATAGTTTATGGGGCTCTGGTGTGGCATAATTTATGGGGCTCCTGTGTGTGGCATAGTTATGGGGCTCCTGTGTGTGGCATAGTTATGGGGCTCCTGTGTGTGGCATAGTTCTTAGGCCATCTAACTGGCATTACTAAGGAATCTGTTTGGCATTGTATTGGAGGAAATCCAGGGGGTGACACCATGAGTTTCCTCACCGGGTGACACCAACCCTAGTGACGCCCCTGCCATAGCACATTGATGGATCAGTTGTACTTTGATCTTTGACCATGTAATACCCTCTGGAGGGATGATGTTTTAAAAACTTCTACTAATCCTGAGAATTCATTAACATATCTTATGAAAGAAATAGAAGATTTTACAAGTGTCTCTGATTACGGCTTGAATATCCATAAAACTGTAGCCCAATTCAGTAATATGTCTATCCAAGAAATAGATCTCCTGAAAAAGAAATTCAATTTCAAATTTACAGAAATAGAATTTAGCTACCTAGTAGTCCTTATACCTTCTAACGTAGATCAAATAGTCCAATTAAATGTTATGAATTTACTGAAAGAATCAAATTCCAACTTGGCTAAATGGAAAACTATGGGAATCTCCTGGTGGGGAAGATCCAATGTTGTTAAATCATATTTAATTCCAAAGTGGACATACCTTTTTAGATTAATCCCATTAAACATTCCGAAGTGCTGTATCCAGATGATGCAAGACTCATTTGATTACTTTATAGGGGGTGAGAAAAGATCCAGGATATGCATAAAAAAATGAAGATACAAAATCTCCCAAGGAGGAATGGCCTATCCTGATTTGTTCCAACACTAGTAGAATATTTCATATTTCCAACCTCCCCTATGGCCCCTCCAAAAAAGAAGGTTTGTTCCAACTAGAACAGAGGTTAGTGTCAACCATAGATTTAAACCACCTCACATGGAGTCTATCAATCCAGAGTATAACAATTACAAGGGCAATAGTTTGGTTTTGGATCAAGATTAAAAAAAAAAAAAATTTGGCCAACAAGATCCCAGCCTCCCTCAATCTTGACACTATTAGCCCTCTGTTGGAGGATTTCCCAATAAAAAGATGTTCGAAAGAAGGAATAACAAACCTGACAAGCTTGTTAAATGGAGATAAAATTAAACCATTCCCAGTTCTTGTCCAGCAGAATTCACTTCTAAGCTCAGATCTATTCCCCTATCTAAGAATAAAACATTTACTTGAAAAGGTGCTAATTAAGGACAATGATCCAAAAATCCATTTACTGGAACAAATCTTCACTAAAGAAAATTGTAAAATATTATTGGCTATATGCTACCAAGTACTCTTGTTGCCTAATATACCAAATAAAAAAATACTATTTTATAAATGGGAAGTAGACCTAAACATCCAGATATCAGTTAAACAATGGGGAAATGCCCTAAAAAAAAAGTAAACAACACAGTTTATCATTTGAATCTAGTTGAAACTTTTTTAAATGTGTAAATAGATGGTACTTAGTCCCCACTAGGCTTAACAAAATATCCCCGCAAAATACTAACACATGCTGGGGCTGTGGAACACAAGTGGGGACATACCTACATACCTGATGGGGTTGTTATAGGACAAAGGAACTGTGGGACTTAGCTTTTGACTTACTAGAAATGGTGTACGGTATTGTGGTAAATAGATCCCCTGCAGTGGCCCCTTTACACCTAGTCAGAACATTCCGCTTGTATGATACATTGTTTTATGGCAGTTAAAATAATGATCACAAGGAACTGGGAAAAGAGCACAGAACTAAAGAGGCAATTATTAGTAAATCAACTACACTTACAACTAAGGATGTACCTGGGAGTCATCTGGTCAACAAACCCTTCACCACAAAAAATAGATAGTGTGGCAAAAGATAATAGACAAAATCTCGAGAAATCTCTAAGAGCTATTATTGCTAGGGGCATTTTATAGATAAAAAATACACTGATAATGGTATTAATATAACCCTTGTTGAATTACATAACAATAACAATCTTCGCCAAAATGTATGCATGTTTGTTAATATGTCTTGCTTAGTATGTCAAAGGTGGTAAAGCATTTGGTCTGATCTTGTTAATTGTTAATTATCTGTGGTATACCACCAAGTCTGTACTAGATGTATAGTGTTAGGCATACCACTATAGTTATGCTTTGAATGGGAGAGGGAAGTTACCCTCCTCTCAATCACAAACACATAAAACAGAAATTGGGTTACGGCTATAGGAATGTTTGTCATATCCTTTTGTAATGTTTTCACTTCTTCTTTCTTCCGGAAAAAAAAAATATTACTAAAAAAAATATATATATACATTATTTATTGTTTCAATAATCTTTTTTATTATGTATCATTCAATTACATAAAAACAAGACAACACTGAGTCTCAGTCATTTGTATCTTTCCTGAAATACATAATATCCAAGTTCAAATCTAGACTCTATACATATAATACCACAATAAAAAAAATCTAATAATTGTATGTGCACTACATGGGGATGGAAAAAGGGGGAGGGACCTCTACCTATTATCTTTCTTAATCCATTGGTCCATTTCCTGCCTTAGCTAGCATTGCTCTCTAATAATTCTATACACTCTTTGGCTATATTAGCATTTCTAAGGGCTCTGGCATTCGCCCATCCCAGGCCTTGTTCCATACGTAACTGGAATAGTACCTGCTCCCTGCCACCAGAGGATAGAAAATAGAATTATTCTCCAAATATGATCTATCCCTTTCACCTTTCAGACCTTCAGGGATACATTTTGAACATTTGACTTTATATTGTCTAATTTCAGGGTCTCTCTTATCTGTTTATGCATACCTAATTTTTTCTTGATGTTTCCCATGCCGACATCTGGCTTTTTTATAAGTAACTACAAATCCAGCCATGCTTCTTAGATTTCCAAGGGGAGATGACAGAAGACGTATAGCACCTTGGGCAGGACATACACCTTTACAGCATTTATCCTGCCTACCTATGAAAGAATCTTATTCCGCCACACCTTTAGCAAATAATTAGTATCTTCCAGTAAGGCCAATAAATTCCTACCCACTATATCTTCTATTTTGGGTGTTATTTTAATATCCAGGTACGTAAGTTCTTTAATTGTCCATTCAAATTTATAATGCTCCTCTAGAATTTTAATAGTTTGTTTACTAACTTTGATTGGCATAATCATTGATTTACTTATATTTATTTTATAACTGGCTATGTCTGAATATTTATCAAATAATTCCATCAGTGCAGGCAGAGATTTCAAGGGATCAGAAAGTGTCAACATCACATCATCTGCGTACATGCAGACTTTATGTTCCTTTTGAGCAACGGGAAAACCGCTTATGGAGTTATCCGCTCTTATACATAATGCCATAATTTCTATAGTAATAATATATAATAAGGGTGACAGCGGGCATCCTTAATGTGTCCTGTTGCGCAATCAGAACCAGTATGCACAAATATTTTGACCTATTTTCCTAGCGGATGGGTTACTATATAAAGTCCTAAACGCTTTCAAGAAATACACTTCAAAACCAAAAGCTTTTAAGGATTCCATCATAAATGTCCAATTAACATAATCAAACGCTTTTTTGCATCCACTGCCAGCAGCACCATTTCTTTGTCCATATATGATGTTGCATCAATGAAATCAATTAGTTTCCTTATATTGTGTATTGAATTGCGGCCAGGAACAAAGCCTATCTGATCCTCTGCTATTATGTGGCTTATCACATTCTTCATTCAGTATGCCAGTACTGAAGCTAATATATTAGCATCTGAGTTAATTAGTAATATTGGACGGTAACTAGTAACCAATGATGGATTTTTATTTTGTTTCAGGATTGGAAGAATATTTGCTCTTAAAAATTCCATTGGGCATTCAGCTTGCTGGTACATTACATTATATGCCTCCGTCAACTGTGTGACTATATCATCCTTTAAACATTTATAAAAATATCCAGTGAACCCATCTGAGCCTTATTTTTTTCATAATATTTATGGCTTTATAATCTTCAGACTCTTGTATCCGACTATTCAACATGTCCTGTGCTCCCCTCGGAACCTGCGGAATACTCAAATTGTCAAATTGTCTATGAAAGGCCTTCATCTGGTTAAATCTTGCCACTGTCCTTTTGTATACTCCTTAATGTAATAAAAGGAGCTATAATAATCATTAAACACATGGCCTATCTCTTCGGGTGTTCTACTTATCCCATTCATATACTCTATCTCGTCAATTCTATTGCTGCCTTTTTTAAAGTTTACTGGTTGGGAGCTTGTCAACTCTATTATTTTTAATATACCAGGATTGTTTTAACCTTTCTAGGTTCCTGTAATTTTTTTCCATGATACTCTTATTTATTTTTATTCTTAAATTTACAATTTCCCTAGCTCTTAATTCATTTGGTTCTCTTGATTCATTTTTTCTAATTTATACAGCTCCACCTGTAAGGCAGGAAAGTCTTTCTCCCATTTTTTATTGAGCTCAATGACCAATTTGATCAAGTGTCCCCTTAAAACTGCCTTATAAGCACACCATCTTGTACTCGCAATAGTTTCTTGAGTCTCCTTAAAATAATACTGTGTCATTTGTTTGATATACAAACTATTTGCCTCCCTTTCAGAATACCATAATTTAGTCTCCACTCTTTAGGGTATTCTTTTTTTTACTATCAACCACCTCCCATGACTGCTGAGTGATCAGCCCATGTTACTAATCTAATAAGAATATTTCAGAGAATATTACCTTGGAGGTCCTTTCCTTCAGTTTATTTCCTAGTTCTCTAAAATCATTTTTAAGGACCCCCCCACCTACCATTAACTTTGTCATTAGTATCAAAGTGTACTAAGACCACTGGATCATCCACAGCCCCTCCCAACAATCTGTCTACACGGTCCGCAACATGCCAAACCCGAGCACTCAGGAGACAACCTACAGTCGTCATTCGGGGCCTTGGTGACAGATTACCTTATCTATCTTCTTAATAATATAATTCTCTACCAGCCATACCTGTCTAGCCCTCCTTGTATCCTGGTTCCCAGCTGTGCTGGGGAGGCTACTCACCTGGCTGCTAGGAGAGTCAGCCTGCCCCAGAAATGCCTCTTCTGTGTTAATCTCCCCAGCATCCTCACACAAGCTGGCAAACATGTTGGGGTGAACTAGCCCAGAACAAGCCTCCCTAGCTCTCCGACAGCTACTTCCCCTTACACAGCTAACCCAGCTCTCTACCCTAGAAACCTTTTCTCCTCCATCATCACCCTCCTCTACAGCCAATGTCTTCTCTGTGACCAGTAAACTCATGTTGTTTATGTCCCTCAGTGTTGCCAGTTGCCTCTTTAGATCTAGTATTATATTCTCCAAAGCAGGAACCTGTTCACATCTGCAGCAGCTGTATGGACCCTGGGGAATTTGCTCCAAGACATGCACTTAGCGGCATTATCCAACATGCTCTCTAATGTAAAACACACAATATAAATAGAATAAACAAGGATTTATACTTGACCCTCTTTCTTGCCTTTTAACTCATTATTTGCTTCTAATTCCAACACTTGAGAAGCTTGGTCAATTTAGAAGCTGCTCACCTGAATTCGCATGGTTCAGTATTAGCCTGCTCCTTTCAGATAAATGGCTTTCCTTCAAAGTATCAATAGAAATAAAAGTATCAAGAAAAATAAAATGCTCATGCCTTACGTGACCTAGCTGTGATGAACTAAAAACATTTTTACTGTATTAATTGTTTTAAGACTTATGCAAAGTCTTGGTAATGATTTATAGACTTTGTGAGCTCACCAATTCCCATTTTTTGGAACTATTTGGTTAGATGGCAGTGATGTCCTATAAAAGGAGAACATTTTTATTTTGCAGAAAAAAAACTATGGAAATTATTTGTAGTCACAGAAAATCCAATCATAATCTTATTAAAAAAAAATTCAAAAATAATTAGGATACGGAAATTATTTTTTTCAAATTAGAAGTTTATTTGATGTAAACTAGGAAAACATTTAGTATTCTATTTAAAACATCTTCACTATAAATTAAATTATTGCAGACAATAATAGGACAAATAGTCTAAGAAAACATTTCAATAATATTAAATGCAGAAGTTGTCAAATAATGCAATGTATACTATTATTTTATATTATCAAGTAATATACTGACAAGATTCAAGAAGTCTTGCAGGGAAAACAAATAAGTTGCTATTAGCAACAGAAAGACACAATCCAGAGATAAAAATGTTAGAACAGACTGTTCTGCTAAAGTAAAGCATAACAGAAGTAATAAGGATAGAATATGTGGGCAGTCTGTAAACATCCATGCAAAAAATTATATAAACAAAATCTTAAAGTGACCATGTCACCTAAAAAAATGTCTGTACTTTAAATGTAGAAAATGTAAAATGATCTGCTTTGTTCCCTATTTATGACATCACTTTGCTTGATATGCAAATTACACATGTCCCATTAAAAATGATGATGTCATAAACAGGACACTCCACAGACACATTTAAAACACATTGCACAAATTACAGTTATACTATCACAATGTATGGATCATTTTTGTTCTCTATATTCACAGACCAAACATTGTTTTAGCTTAGGCACTAAACTTATTAAGCTTAAAGGGTTTAGGGTGAGGAAACTGGTTGAGAACATTTATGAAAAAATAGATTAGTATGATAGAAAATGTTCTATCCAGATACTTTTTTAATCTACAAAATGGCTGCTTTATTTGTGCTTTAGAATATCCAACCACTGTAAACAGAGAAAACGATAGGTAATATTATGAGTTTGTCCATACATATAATAGCACAAAAAAAATTGTATTTCCCACCTGAAGTAGGCCATGACCATACTTTGTGCAGGAGAGTCACTATTGGGTCAGTGGGACTCTGTCCTGCTGTCCCACTGAGATCTACCTCTGTGAGCTGAGCTTTACCGCTTGTCAAGGCCGCTTTCTGGAACAGAGGAAGAGCTCAAAGGGACAGCGGGATTCAGGACAAAAATCCTGCAGTCCCGATCAAATTCTCCAGTGTCAGACACACTCGACCTCTCAAGCTGTGCTCCACCCTGGCATTCTGATTCACCGGAGTCAGGAGTTGAGAGGTATGGATGCCATCCCCTTAGGCTGCAGGGTATCACTGTTTGTAGCACATATGTGCACAAACAATGAAGCAGCTAGATGCCAGACTCAATGTGCTGCATCACAGACAAAGCTTTCACATTAAGAAATGTGGTTGTTTCAAATGCTTTTACAACATGTGCGATAAGAGCACTATGTATAATGACGGCATGCACTTCAGTTGGGTCAGTAAAGAATTTGGTGTATAAAATGCCAGCTGCTGCTAGACAGGGAAAATGGGATACAAATATTACTTTTGTTTAGGCAAATTTTTGTTAAGATACAAAACCCACTGTTTTATCAGCTTATCATCAGTTCTGCCACATTTGTTGACTAACAAGAAATTAACAAGGAACTAACAAGGAAAACAACTGTTAAAAAGTGTAAACTAATCATAATGTTTGATATTACAACTCACAGAATATGTCAGCATTGTGGAATCCAGTTATTAATTCATAATAGTTCATTGTAATGCATTGTAGTTCATCAATAGCACAAAAAATGTGACCTAATATATTCTAAAATTGAATAATGGTAAAAATATTTTTTTCTTTTGATCCTGAATAACTGAATCCATTAAGATGAATATAATTATTTTTGAATATTCTTTCTATCATGAATCTTTCATGATCAACAGAGGTTCCATTTGAAAATGTTTGCTTACATAGAGATTTTTCAGGTTTCCGGATAATCCTTAACACATTCAGCTCAAAGTACATTTACATTTGAAAGTCCTATTTAATATATTATGTGAAAAGGCCATCATCCATTAAAACCAAATGTACCCCAGGTACATTTGTGGATTTTGATACGTTGCAAGTTCATTGGGATCATAAAGCTGTTTATTGACAAACTCTTTACCTCAGAGCACAGCAGTCAAATGAAGCCCTCCAAGTAGAAGAAAATCCAGTAAAAGTTAAGAATCCCATTAATTATAAATAGTGTTGAGCGAACCCGAACCGCACTGTTTGGGTTCGTACAAAACATTACGGTGTCCGTGCCACAAACCCGAACCCGGACATTTCAATTGACCTATTCTTATGAATGGGGACTCGATTTCGGTTTATAGAATAGCAATAGCATTACATGTATTCCATAAACCGAAAGTCTATGAACCGAAAGACATTCGGTTTATAGACTTTCGCTTTATAGAATACATGTAATGCTATTGGCTATTCTATAAACCAAAAGTCTATAAACCGAACGACATTCGGTTTATTGACTTTCTTTTTATAGAATAGCAATAGCATTACATGTATTCTATAAAACGAAAGTCTATAAACCGAATGTCTTTCGGTTTATAGACTTTCGGTTTATGGAATACATGTAATGCTATTGCTATTCTATAAACCGAAATCGAGTCCCCATTCATAAGAATAGGTCAAGTGACCTATTCTTATGAATGGGGACTCTATTTTGGTTTATAGAATAGCAATAGCATTACATGTATTACATCTGAGACTCAAATAGAACCATCAAATACTGTGCTTACAGCGCACTTTGAAAAATTCTAATAGTTTTGGGTGCTAAATAGTACATTTGCGTCTTGCGGTGCACTTCAAATCTGAGAGTCAAATAGAACCGTCAAATACTGTGCTTACAGCGCACTTTGAAAAATTCTGGCTACCTCCTCCTCCTCCAGCGCCGCTTCCACCTGCACCGCCACGGTCACCGCCTTCTCAACCTATGGGTCACTTAGTATAAACTGAAAGAGAATACCCTGCACTCCAACCCTCTCTCAAATGGATAATTCTGTTGATCCTCCTGGCAGCCATGCTTTAGATTTATGTTCTTCCAAAGCTAAAATCAAAGATTCCATCTAGTGCTATTTTATGGCTCAGCTGTATTTTTAATTTGTATGTATTTTATGTTATTTGAAGTTATTTCCCTATCAACATTTGCTTGCAGGGCACTTGTCCTACTCTTACCCACATTTTACTTCCTTTTGCAGCCCTCTAGCCCTTTCCATGACTTTTTCAGAGGCATTTTAGTGGCCAAAAGTTCATGTCCCCATTGACTTCAAGCAAGGACCCGGACTTTTTTCCAAAGTTCGGTCGAACCTCTCGAACCCGAACATCCAGGTGTCCGCTCAACTCTAATTATAAACCATAGGCTCAAATTATTATATTTTTTTTACTCAACTTAGAGTCCTTTCACTTAAGAGTATGTATTTTTTGCCTTTACTCCCTTTTTAACAAATAAATTACATTTTAAACAGCTTATTCATTTCAGCTTATTTATGATTCCCAATTATTGTTTATTTTAACATGTCCATTGCTCACATCAGATGTTCCTGAACAGTCTTTTTTTGCACTCTCTGGTCTAATAAATTATACAGACATGAGAAAAACAATTCAACCTAGTTCAGCAAACTGTCAAATTAACATTTTATAGTGTCTAGCTCTATTAAAACCCTCAGAGTGTAAAAGGATGCCTGGATAGTAGAGGAGCTCTTGTTCTATGATAGGAGAAGGTATATTATATATGAATATGTTCATGACTGTCTTATTGGAAGCTGTGTGGATTTATTAATACCAGATGCTACAATGAAATATCAAGTTAAAACAGATTGTCATAATAAGTATCCAAAAATGATTCCTAGCTCCAAAAAATCCTATAATTAAAGTTATTCTAAAGCAGGATAAAATATAATACTAAAAGATATTGGCAGCCGGACACAATTAAAGATTTTTTCTAATAGACACACATTTTCTAAATACAGTGACAAATTAAATTCTAAATACAGATAATTCACATTTTATTAAGTACTTTTTAAAAGCATATAAAATATTTTAATGGTGCTTTATAATTAAGGTCATAAATCATATTTTCACATTAAGAATTACTTTTAGTTAAATTTCACTGTTTAATAATGAATATTTTCCTTAAAATGTGAAGTGAAATAAAATATAGAGTATGAATAACTAAATGTAAGATTACATTTGTTTAGGTTTATGCAGCTCTTTTGATATAGTACTGCTTTTGTTAGTTTTATGTAGTTTGCATGGGGACCCCCACTATTATATTATTCTGCTTTACCTGCATTCCATACTCTTACATGATAAAAACACAGTTGTGGCTATTCACTAAAAGATGAGTTGCAGGTAAGTTGACGTGAGTTCAAATGTTCATCTCACATCAACTCACCTGCAACTCATCTTTTAGCTATAAATTAGCAATACAATCTAGGTGAGTTTGTTTAGTGGAGGAAACTCACCAGGTTTGTCTCTGCACAATGTATAGCTAAACCGATGAAATGAAATGTTCATCTCAGCTCAATTCACCTCATCTTAACGCACTTGCAACTCACATTTAGTGAATAGCCACGAGAGACACACAGCGAATCCCTATCTGACGCAAACACACTATTAGGGAGCTATTCACTGCAAGTGAGGTGTATAGCTAAAGATGTAATTATGTGTTATACAGGGCCAATTAAGTTCTTCTACATAATTAAGTCAGTGATATGAAGTGTTTGTCTCACCTCAGCTCACCTGCAACTTACCTGTATGTCAGTTACCTGCAAATATCAGTTGTTTCTAAAGCAAGGTGTGTGGTTGTTTTGCAACTTGTGCTCTTTATTAGGTTGTCCTTATTTGTAACAGATAATTGACTCGAGTAATGGGGTTATGAGATTATGCTTGTGCAATTTGACTTCTGCTTTTGTTCTTGACTAATTTAATGTTAACCCTGACCAGAATAAGGTATGATGCTAAAAATTGCTGGTGAATAAAGGTAACTGAGAAATTCTTCATTTTATTTTCATATTGGTCAGGCCTTTCTATTTGGACCCTTATATTTTGTGATTCTGTGTTACAACACCCTAAATAGTGACTAGTAAAGAACATAATCCCCAATTTTAAAACACTGTGCAGTTAATTGCCCTTCAAAGTATAGTGTCCTGGTTGCAGTTGATCTGAAAATGTACTTGAGAGCAAGACATGTTGTGTTATGGCGCTGCCACATATGGGCTACTGGATTAACTACTATTTTTGTGGCATGTGACATTGAATGCCAATTTGAAATCAGAAAATAAATGTTTGTTTTTACTCTGAAAAAACTTGAATCTCTTGCATTTCTTAGATATCCCCAACTAGGATCATTTCTAAATCAATACTTAAATTACAATATATCCCTTTAATTTGAAACCTGGTCACAATCTATAGAAATATGAACTAAATCACTAAAATCAATACTCCGAGTATTACATTCATTTTTAACTTTTAAACATCTTATTTTAGCTTGTTTTAGTCCCAAGCATAACATCGTATGTTAAGCTACATGACAATTGTACTAATTTATAATTTTAAGCATTAAATGAAAGGCTAACTGTTGATGCTATCATTGTAAATGTCTGCTTGTGGTCCAATTAAACACTTTAAAACTCTAATTAAAATATTACAAAATCAATGTAGACAAAAATTCAATTTGCGCGCAATCTCATTACATAATGAGATTATTATCTTATTGAATTAAGTGATAAGTCAGTAAGTATTTTCAGAGACCAAGTCATGAAAGGTCTTTTACATCAAAGATACATAAACTGATCCTGCCAGCTTGGCAGTGGGTTTCTGCTGAATGAACTACATTTTAATGGTTGTTGTCACTATAAAGAGCTTGTAATGGATGTCTAGAAGTATACATTTTCTATCTATTTTGAGCTCCAGACATTATATTTTCTGCATCAATCCTACTATATTACACCTTGTCCACTCTCTTAAAGTAAAAGGTGTCATTCTTAGAATACAATCCTATTATATTCTTTAGGCTTTTGTGTTTTTAATTAAGATGCAGAGTACATTATTTTGGACTCTGTTTTACACCCAGTGGCGTAGCGTGGGGGGTGCAGGGGGGGCCGGCCGCACCGGGCGCAATATCTGGGGGGGCGCACTAGCCCTATGCGGCCGCCAGGGCCGTCTTTAACGCGGGGCAAACGGGGCAGCTGCCCTGGGCCCATTTACTCCTGGGGGGCCCCAAGGCAGCTGTCCCGTGGGCCCCCAGCCCCTGCTGCCGCGTTCACAGCGCATTGCGCTTGTGAACGCTTTTTTCCGGCAAGCCGCATCCGATGGATGCGACGGCCGGAAAAAAAAAAAAAAAAAAACTGCCGCCGGATGTGACGTCGCGTCACATCCGGTTTCTGTTTCCCTCCTCCGTGCAAGAGGGAAGACTGCACGGAGGAGACATCCGGCGGGGGACACGGAGCAGCTTCATGTAAGTACGGGGGGGGGGGGGCTGGCTGGCACAATATTCCTGGTATCTGACTGGCACTATATTACTGGGTATCTGATTGGCACTATATTACTGGGTATCTGATTGGCACTATATTACTTGGCATCTGATTGGCACTATATTACTGGGTATCTGATTGGCACTATATTACTGGGTATCTGATTGGCACTATATTACTTGGCATCTGATTGGCACTATATTACTGGGTATCTGATTGGCACTATATTACTGGGTATCTGATTGGCACTATATTACTTGGCATCTGATTGGCACTATATTACTGGGTATCTGATTGGCACTATATTACTGGGTATCTGATTGGCACTATATTACTGGGTATCTGACTGGCACTATATTACTGGGTATCTGATTGGCACTATATTACTTGGCATCTGATTGGCACTATATTACTGGGTATCTGATTGGCACTATATTACTTGGCATCTGACTGGCACTATATTACTGGGTATCTGAATGGCACAATATTACTGGGCATCTGATTGGCACTATATTACTGGGTATCTGATTGGCACTATATTACTGGGTATCTGATTGGCACTATATTACTGGGCATCTGATTGGCACTATATTACTGGGTATCTGATTGGCACTATATTACTTGGCATCTGATTGGCACTATATTCCTGGTATCTGACTGGCACTATATTACTGGGCATCTGATTGGCACTATATTACTGGGTATCTGACTGGCACTATATTACTTGGCATCTGACTGGCACTATATTACTGGGCATCTGATTGGCACTATATTACTGGGTATCTGATTGGCACTATATTACTTGGCATCTGATTGGCACTATATTACTGGGCATCTGATTGGCACTATATTACTGGGTATCTGATTGGCACTATATTACTTGGCATCTGATTGGCACTATATTACTGGGCATCTGACTGGCACTATATTACTGGGCATCTGGCTGGCACAATAATACTGGGCATCTGACTGGCACAATAATACTGGGCATCTGACTGGCACTATATTACTGGGCATCTGGCTGGCACAATAATACTGGGCATCTGGCTGGCATAATATTACAGGCATCTGGCTGGCACTATATTACTGGGCTCTGACTGGCACAATATTACAGGCATCTGGCTGGCATAATATTACAGGCATCTGACTGGCACAATATTACAGGCATCTGACTGGCACAATATTACAGGCCTCTGACTGGCACAATATTCCTGGCCTCTGACTGGCACACTATTACAAGCATCTGACTGGCACACTATTACAAGCATCTGACTGGCACAATATTACAGGCATCTGACTGGCACAATATTACAGGCATCTGACTGGCACAATATTCCTGGCCTCTGACTGCACACTATTACAGGCATCTGACTGGCATAATATTACAGGCATCTGACAGGCACCATATTCCTGGGCTCTGACAGGCACAATATTCCTGGGCTCTGACAGGCACAATATTCCTGGGCTCTGACAGGCACAATATTCCTGGTATCTGATTGGCACAATATTATTGGTATCTGACTGGCACAATATTACTGGTATCTGACTGGCACATTATTACTGGGCTCTGACTGGCACAATATTGCAGGCATCTGACTGGCACAATATTACTAGGCTCTGACTGGCACAATATTACTGGGCTCTGACTGGCACAATATTACTGGCATCCGAAAGTTACAATATTACTGGCATCTGACTGGCACAACAATTATGGCATATGTGTGTGTGTGTGGGGGGGGGGGGTAACATTAGAGGTACAGGATTGAGGAAGTTGGCTCCATCTAGCCCAGTCTTGGATCATCTCCATGTTATGGTTCCATTTTGATGTTTAGTTTTTGTTCTTGATATTTTTTGTCGTTTACGATGGTTGTGAGACGACATATAATAGCATGGCCCATGCTAGGTTACTACATGTGTATATTTGTATTCATAGACCTGCTGAAAATGTGGAGAATGTGTGTAATGCATGTTCGCACTCAATAAAGTGTTGGAAAATAAACTTGTATTTAGATGCATTTTACTTTAATTACATAAGTATTTTCATAACAAACAATACATGTCCTTGGGGGGTAAGGGTTTCTTTAACTAATCTAGTAGAAGAGACTCGAGTGCTAAAATCCACGGGTTAGGGGGCGCAAATTACTTGCCTTGCCCCGGGTGCTGACAACCCACGCTACGCCACTGTTTACACCTCCTGTCATTTATAAAAGATAGCTTGAGGTCACAAAGCACACATATTCATCAATAGTTTCTTATTTTATATTGGTGAAAACTAACCTACTAAAATATGTCAAATAGACTTTTCATGTCAAGATTATAATGAAGGGCTTTGTGTTGCATGTATATTCAGATAATTTAATTGTATTCCCTCTGGTCGCTCCTGGACGTTACTTTAATCCACATTTGAGTATTGCATGTGTTTTCAGAAAAAATCTACTGTATGTCAAAAAATGCGAAGTGGTTATTTTGGGTTATGTTAACATCCACGGATAACAGTAAAGTCAGAAATAGTAAGAACCCCAAGATGTATATGAAAACGAGTGAATGTCTCAGCTTACTTAGTTAAACATTTTGTTATTATTATCACTAAGTTCAGCAATAGTACAGAACACAAAGAGCAATGCATTTATGAATATATCAAAGGTCTGGCGTATTGTTCTTTTCTGGTCATAAGGGCAAAGGCCTAAGTACCAAAGAAGTGCCAACTCAAAATGCCTCATTACAGAATTTGACAATAAAAAGATCCTTTGAGTTTTTTTAGGTCACTTTTTTTGTTTCTTAGGGAACAATGTTGTTTATCTTTAATCCACACACCTACATTGTGTCATTTAGAGGTCCTCCACAGTTACTTGGCTTAGTAAATCACAAGCTCCAAGTGTTCATCAACTAAACTTAAAATGAAAACACATTTCTAACAAAACTGCTTCTTAGCTTCATTTTTCGAAGATGACCTTGGATTAAGATACAACTACAACAGGCAGTGAACAGTGAAATGTATTGTAGATTGTATCAATCGAGTGGATATTATACAAGTCAGCAAATCATAACTATTATTGACATTTTTTAAACCTTAATTTGAAGCACACAATGATCACAGACTTTCTCAGAATATCTATCATCATCAGTAAGGGGGCATTTTGGGAGTTTGCTAGCACTGACCCAAATTAAGAGACTACTCTTGCCGGGAAAAAACATTTGTTTTTAAATTGATTAAGCGTTGTAATACGCGAAACGCGTAAGGTGCAGGTTTTTTTGTTTGTCCTTTCGTTGTTCACGTACCTACTTTTTGGTCTCGTTTTATTATTCAATAAAGCACTTTATTATATCGCTTACTGGAGTGGAGTGCACATCATCTTTTCGTCCATTTTCCTATTTGTTTTTAAAAGACAAATGCACTAATCAGTTAACCTTAAATAAAGTAGAATGTTATACTTTGCTGGTATTTGTTGTGGGTTTTGTCCATGTGGATGTCAGATCCACCTCTGACATTGTTGGAAAATAAGGTTGATACTCCCTTGGAATTTAAACTGTGAAAATAAAACTTTCATTAGTTTGTTTAGAAGGGAGTATAAATAAAACAATAAAATGTGTGTGCTCAAGGGACACAAAAAAGAAAAAGTAAAATATCATAATAAAACCAAAGTGTTTGGGGTGATTACATTTAAGGAGGACTATAGTTATGCCTCCAAATCTTATCTTATTGAGCCTAAATTATTAGTAGCTCACAAGCTTTTCTTAGTATGTACCCGATGTGAGAAACCATAAAAATATATTTGAAAAAGAGGGGATCTGCTATATTGCTGAAATAATGGTTTTAACTGTTAAACACGTATTACTCAACAGCTGGATGGAGCCTACCATTCATTTGTAGGCTATGATAGTGTGTGTGTGTTAGCTATAACCACACCAAGATTTCACAAAAACCCACTGTAACTGACAGACTGAAAATTCCCTTATTTGATTTGGCTCTCTGCCAGTTTGCATAGCAACATCACATGGATCAGTCAGTAAAAAAAAAACATGATATATTATATCTTTTGTGATGTTGTTAGATACTGTGTTTAATAATCACTGTAAATTTTTCTGAGGCAAAGGCAGAGCCGATTTCAGCTAGGTTGCATATCATATGGATCCTAATAGTGCCAGAACAGACACAATTAATACCAGGGCTATTGTCAAGTCAAGTGAAGGTGACTCGCAACTGTGGTGGCAAAAAAAAAATGACACTGGAATACTGAAGTGCAAAAATATCAAAAAATTGTGAAAATACTAGAACTAGAGTTCCTATGAGATTTAACAGGGGATGGGTGTGGTGGCATAACAAACTGTTGTCAATGTATATATATATATATATATATTCCATTTTTTGTAGATTCTTGTAGCGGTGTTGATGCTCTCTTTCCTGGTTACTAGTGCAATAATGTTATTATATTATACATCTTTCTGGTACATTGACTATAACTGTGCTATTCTGATTTCTGTGTATACATGTATATTTTTTCTGCTTTACCTCTAATTGAAATATAATTAATATGTTAACATTTCATTTATTTGCTTATGCCAAATACATGTCTGTGTTCAAAAAAGGATACATTTATTTATCTTTGTCTGCCATATATAGTTAACTACTTTCTCATGATATTGAGAGTTATTTATGAGTGTTATTGGTATACTTTTCTTTTATCACGTGTGGGGAATCACCTAAGACAATTGTTTGTTTTTGGGTAGTTCCCCATGTCCTGGGAGGTGTCTATGATCAGTGGCGTCCCGAGGGGGGTGCGGACCGCACTGGGTGACACCTCCAGTGGGGGTGGCACCCGTGCTGCCAGCACCCCCCCCCCGCACCGCATCGCGCTGCTTAACTTTTTTTTTTTATGGCAGCCGCATCCGCTGGATTCAGCCACCAGAAAAAAAAGAAAGAAAAAAAAAACTTTACATCACATCCGGTGACTGTGTTTCCCTCCTCCGTGCAGGAGGGAACACTGCACGGAGACGTCTGGCCGGGTGTACGGAGCAGCAGCCAGGCGGTACGTACTGGGGAAGAGGGGAGGTATAATGAGCATAGGAACTGGGCAAATTCGCTGGGGCATCTGAATGGCCCAATATTCCTGGTATCTAAATGGCACAATATTACTGCCATCTGAATGGCACAACATTACTGACATCTTAATGGCACAATATTACTGGTATTTGAATGGCACAATATTACTGGCATCTGAATGGCACAATATTACTGGCATCTGAATGGCACAATATCACTGGCATCTGAATGGCACAATATTACTGGTATCTGAATGGCATAATATTACTGGGCTCTGAATGGCATAATATTACTGGGCTCTGAATGGCACAATATTACTGGGCTCTGAATGGCACAATATTACTGGTTTTTTAATGGCACAATATTACTGGCATCTGAATGGCACAATACTACTGGGCTCTGAATGGCACAATATTACTAGCATCTGAATGGCACAATAATTATGGCATCTGAATGGCACAATATTACTGGGCTCTGAATGGCACAATATTCCTGGCATCTGAATGGCACAATATTCCTGGCATCTGAATGGCACAATATTCCTGGCATCTGAATGGCACAATATTCCTGGTATCTGAATGCCACAATATTACTGGTATTTGAATGGCACAATATTCCTGGTATCTGAATGCCACAATATTACTGGTATTTGAATGGCACAATATTACTAGTATTTGAGTGGCACAATATTACTGGTATTTGAATGGCACAATATTAATAGTATTTGAGTGGCACAATATTCCTGGTATCTGAATGGCACAATATTACTGGTATTTGAGTGGCATAATATTCCTGGTATCTGAATGGCACAATATTCCTGGTATTTGAATGTCACTATATTACTGGCATATGAATGACACAATAATACTGGCATCTTAATGGCACAATGGGATTGACATCTGAATGGCACAATAATACTGGCATATTAATGTGCAAATTGGCTGTGGCTTATTAATGACAAAATGATACTGGCATATAATTGGGCAAATTGGCTGTTATAGAGAGAGAGAGATGTCTGTATGTATAGATATGTATTGTTTTAGAATTGTACAAATGTCACCTTGAGGGGATCCTGTGTGTTGCATAATTGATGGTGGTCCCATGTGTGCATAATTATGTGTAGCTTGTGTGTAGCATATTTATTGAGCCCCATGTGTGGCATAATTAAGGGACTCTTTTGTGTGGCATAATTATAGGGCACCTGTGTGTGGCATAATTATGGGGCACCTGTGTGTGTGGCATAATTAATTGGGCAGAGGTGAGGCATAAATAGTGGGGCTCTGGTGTGGCATAATTTATGGGCCTCCTGTGTGTGTCATAGTTAATAGGCCATCTAACTGGCATTGCTAAGGAATCTGTTTGGCATTGTATTGGAGGAAATACAGGGGGGGTGACACCATGAGTTTCCGCCCCGGGTGACACCAACCCTAGTCATGACGCCTCTGTCTATGATTAAGCCTCGTGGCAAAACGTGTGCGACTGCTCTTTCTCTAGCTATGTTTTTATTTTGGACTAGTAAATAAGAAGTTTTACTCCATTAGATTCCTGTGGATAACTATATTATTTGGATTCTGGTGGTGCATGCTCAGTACTTTCCCCATTTTTGTATCATGCGGCAGGATCACCATTTGTGCGGTGATGCCCTTATTATGGAAAATGCAGGACACGATTGTTTAAAGCCACACTAATAGAAGTGTTGACTGTGTGTTCGTGTGTCAGGCTAAAACAAATAATGACTGTAAAGGGCTTGAAATTTAGAGAAAATTCTAAGGGGGCTTTGATAGAAGCTTTTGGCTTTAAATTTACTCACTGATGTCCCTTGTTAAGTGTTCCATAAATGGATTGATGTTAAGCCAAAGACACACTAGACTTTGTTGAAAGGGTGGTAACAGCGAGTGGTGGTCTGGGAAGATGAGATGGGGCTAAAATTATTGAACGTGCAGTTTTCTTGATTACTGCCCGAAATGTACGGCATGTTAGATCTTACTCCACATGGATAAAGCAATATATATTAAGTGCCGTGTAACAACTTTAGTGCCAATGTCCTGCCCATAAAATGTAATAGACTGCCGTGTTAAGCTGTTTCCCGATCTAATGTACTGCTGATTTGAGTTCACCTGCCTTGTTAGGTGTAACACAGTAGTAGCATTGTCACTTTGGCTTTGGTAAGGTGATTAGCTGAAAACAGATTAGCAGACCTCACTATTAAACTCTGACATTGTAGCTGAAACAAGAAACCTCAGGCACCTCTCCACCGCCAGTTTGATGCCTCAGGGAGGTGATTTAGTACTCATAAGGTGCATATGAACCTTATCAGAGACTCACACATGTGCTTTGGATTTCTACATCCCTCTCTACCTAGTGATATCTTCTCAATTAAATATTATGGTGGAAAAATAATAATAATGGAAAAAGTCATACCATCAGTAAAACAGAGCCATATTTTAACATTTGGGCATTGCTCCTACTGACATTTTTAGATAAAATTTGTTTAGAAAGAATATAACAACAGTACAAATATACAGTATACGATTTCTGATTATTTGAGATTTAAATTGGTAAAAAACAATAAGGAGAGGAAAAAGAAACCTTCATAACACATCATTTCATGTGATTGATATAAAACGATTTCAATTTGCTTTGTATGGCCACTAAATGTATTTGTAGC
The DNA here is from genome assembly GCA_036172795.1 of Pelodytes ibericus. Lineage (NCBI taxonomy): Eukaryota > Metazoa > Chordata > Amphibia > Anura > Pelodytidae > Pelodytes > Pelodytes ibericus. The sequence continues at coordinate 82,810,909 of CM069859.1, forward strand.
TATAAAAATTCAATAGACCATTTCTCTCTGTCCATACGGTTTTTCTTTCCTTTTAACCTCCCTGGAGTTCTGGTGCTTTTACATTACTTTATTTTTTGCCCTTTCACCTTCTGCTTTCTATTGTGAAATAGAATTATTCACCCATGATTGCCTGTTCCCCCTTGTTCTGTTTCAGTCTTTAATTTAAATACGGACATTGCCCATCATCTGTGAGACAAAAATATGATTAGGAATATATTAACAATTTCCACACTATAACAACATCTATTCAATATAATGAAGTGAACTGTTATTTCAATAGATACATATTTATGTTACAGGCAGGATGTTTTTACCAGTAGTATTATACAATAATTTTTACTCTGGCAGTTGCCCATGTCTAGCAAAATAGTTTGCCATTCTTGGGCGTTGTACTTTTTCATGCTGAGTACTAATTTATTAGAAGTTCAGGGTCGCTGAATGCATAGTGTAAAAGAGGACCCTTCAAATTTAAATTACACATCTGGCTGCATTTAACATTTTTTAATACAGTAATGAAATACATGTTAATAGACTGCGTAATGCTCAAAAACATTTGCATTATCATTTTGTACAGTTGAAGTAAATGTCAAGATTGCTTTGGAGTGCACAAAATGACTTGCTCAATTAACTGCTGCACTTCTCACTGTATTATATATTTCATTTCACATGAATAAATAATGGCATTCATTTTAAATATATGATTTACGCTCCTACCGCTACACTGAAATTATTAACAAATCCATATGGTCTATTCACTAAAATTTGAGAATAGCTCAAGGAGGTCAACTTTGAAGGTCTTTCAGCACCCAAGTTTGACTTTTTAAGAAAAAAAGAAAAAGCCTAAAACTGATTACCCTATTTAAAAAAAAGTTTTATTAGTAAATATGTGTTCACACATAAACTGTTTTCATTTATCATTTTAAAAATAATTGAAAAAATGTATTTCTTGTTTTTATTTCCTTTTTCTGTCTACCGTCATTTCAGTTCTTCGGCTCATCTATAGAAAAAAGTGTTATTAGTAAATATTCCTTCACATGTACAATGTTGTTTTCATAGTTAATTTTAAAAAATGATTGAAAAAATGTATCATCTTTCATTATTGCTGATAACAACCAGATTTGCCAATGTGTCCAGGGACTTGCAACATGTTCCCAGGCTTGTAAATATGGCCCATTACATTCCAATGTGTCTCCAGACTTGCCAATATGCCCTCGGATTGCCAATTTGTCCCCAGACTTGCTGATATGCCCTCAGACTTGCCAATATGCCCTCAGACTTGCCAATGCCCCATCCATTCACAGCTGCTTAAATGTACCCCCTTCACCACAGGTCATCACAGGACAGTTTATCGCCTTGTACACAGGCTTGTGTACCAGGTGAGTATTATTAATATAAGGGGTTAGTATTAGGGCTTAGTGTTAGGATTAGGGGTTAGTGTTAGTATTAGTATTAGTATTAGTGTTAGTATTATGAGTTAGTACTAGGGGTATGAGTGTTTGGGTTTTGGGGTTAGTATTAGTATGGGGGTTCTGGGGGCTTAGTATGGAGGTTTGGGGTAACTTTTAGGGGGTTCATTTATTAGCGGGTTTACTGTGATTGTAAACGCTGACAGTTCTACCCTGAACTATTACATTGCTGCAGTCAAACAACAGTTTAGCCCTGAAACTGCAGCACTGCACTATCAGCAGTGAAACGGCCACAATGAACTGCTCCATAATTACCAGTGCAGCTCCAGGCTTGCCAGTGTAACCCCAGGACTCAGATCATACTCCCTGTTGTTAAGTGGGATAGCTGGAGGATGTCTGTATACTTCTTTTTGTGCACAGTCATCCTCCAATGATGTCTGACACGTCTGCCAGGTCTTCTGATTCAGAAAACCAGGAGGTCACGTGAACCCCAACATTCCATCTCAGGAGCTTCGGCAGAAGTGTAGGACAGCATTGGAGGATGTCTGTGTGCCTCTGGCTGCTTCCCAGGAGGATCCAGGTCCCCTGAAACTCTGTGGGAACCTAGATCATAGTTTTAGCGTCAGACCTCATATTCGAGGTAGTCTTATAATCAGACCTTAAATAAAGACAAGGGGTGTTTTTCAAAAAACATGTCTTATATTAAAGCAAGTACAGTACTATTTAAATAGTGGCAACAGGAGAAACATAAGAAGGGAATCAGGAGATAGACCGCCTATGTGTTTCTCACCTTATAGCGCTTAGTTCCATTCTCATAAGGATTCCTAATTAAAACTGCAATTTTTATATATTGTTGTGATATATTTATTATGTTTTACTGTTTTTGAATTCACAACATTCTGTCCATTGTTAAATTATTTTATGCAGGTTAAAATAAAAATGCTATATTTATCACGCCTAAAAGATTATTAATCACCCTTTATTTTTGCAGTAACAATTTTCTCATTTATTCTGTCTGTGCAATTGCAATAGGAATTTACTTCATGGATCCCAGAGGAAATTAAGAAAGAATCCTAATCTAATGCCCAAAATAAAAGTCCAGGGAAGTCACTAAAACTTTTGAAGATACCTAGAGATGAGAATGTTTGATGTGTAAAACTTAAATTCACATAAGAGCTCCAATTGACAGTTTGGAGGGAAAAAATAATGAACAAACCTTCTGGCAATACAGCCAAACTTACTGTAATAATAAAAAAAAAATTCAAAAGATAGAAAATCCCACTTAAACATCAATGCTTCTGAGGTGACAAGCAAACTATATATTTAGATAGTGAAATAGAAAAATATTTCTAAAGGGATGAGGTTCCTGTGAAGAAAGACTTTCTTATTTCTAAAAGTAATGAAAACAATTGAAGATGATTTCAGTTATTGTTAAGACATATAAAGAAAAAAAATAGGCAAAGAATAATCATTCTGGAAGCGATTGCAATTTCAGCAATCTCCATTTGTCGTTCATGCTGGTACTATTTGTCAATTTCTAAAGGGTCTACTCAATAAAGAAATACTTGCAGGGAATTGCAATGGGAATTTCAAATATTTGGCCAATGGAAAAGTTGGAAAAAATCTTCAATGCAGCTGAATGGGAGAAATTTTCCAACTCAGCTGGTTTGACCTTAAGTTTGACATTCCCATCTCAATGCCCTGCAATTCTGTCTATATTGAGTAGACCTTTAAGACTTTAAAGCAGGGTAATACAAGATATTGTCTGATCATGGACTGGGTTATTTCAAAAGTATTTAGAATGTGAATGTGGAGCATAAACTTCAATTATGTATTGTGCTGTGTGTATTGCAAGAAAATGTAACAGCAAATATTACATAAAAAAAAATACAAAAAATAACCCAAACTTCAACAGGAATAATAGAAAAAAGAGCGCACCTTGTATGTAGACGTCTGGTCCCTTTAAACAGTTGGAGTAATCCTGAAGGTAAAGGCTCAATCCAGTAAAATTCACAAAAATAGGAAAACTGCAATGACTTGTAGTGGGTACTCAATAAAATATAAATTTTTAATTCACATGATTAAAAAGCAGCACGTCATGAAAAATACATAGAAAAAAGATATACAAAAATGAGAGGATGACTAGCTTGACGCGTTTCATGCTCTTGAGCACATAGTCATAAGCTAAAGTAGACAGCTGAAAGCACGACTTTAAAGGTTACCTCTAATTAGAAGAAAAGGAGGAGGGGGGAGATTTGTAAACACCACACCTGAACTGATCTTGTTAAAAGAATGTCAGCAACAGCAAAACCTTTAAATCGCTAGTGAAATATGTGGATTCTAGAAACTGTAACATAGTAACCACATAATTAAACACATTATACTGACTTACATAGATAGTTTAAAAACAACATATATACATAGAGTTATTCAAAACAACAGGAAAACAAGTATCAATATAAGAATAAAGATTTAGTAGGAAATCACAGGGCAAATGTGTAAAGTCAAGTGGTTTAAAAATAAGTATTTCTCTATTTTATATTAAGGTCCAAACCTTATCACATCCAGTAATTAGCCACAAAAGGAGTTAGTGGATAAACCAACATGTACACAGATGCCCTTTTGTATGCATTTCAAAGTATATTAAATTACATCAGTTTAATAGGGAGTATTGAAGCCAAGTTAACTAAGTGATCTTTAACCCTAAAAAGACACCCATTGAAGTAAGAAAAACAGAGAGAAAGTATGAAAATGCGCAGTGTACATCAGAAAATAACAGTAATATTCATTGTACAAAATGAGAGACATCAAATTCGGCATTTAAACCCAGAGGTTTCCTTGTCTGGAGATAAAAGATCCACTTTACCTCCAGTCTAGATAGAATATTAGATATATCTCCACCTCTTATAGGCAGAATGGCTCTCTCTGAACCCTGAACTTTACATTGTGTTACATCAGAGTTATTACATGTAAAAAAGTGAGCACCTATGGGAGAGCTGAGGGGGTTATCACAGGAAATCGATGCTAGATGCTCTCTTATTCTGCATTTTAGTTTACGGAATGTTTTTCCTACATACTGTTTTGAGCAGGTATTACAGGTAAGTAGATAAATTGCATTTCTTGAATTACAGTTAATATATTGTTTATTTTTATAAACCTTCTGACTAACTGTAGATTTAAACATTGTACTGATATTTTATTACATCACCTTTGCAGTCCCATATTCAAATGAATTAGACTTCATAGTTGTAGTTAATTTGTTTATGGGAAGCAACTAGGATTAAAATAATGATACATGTAAAATGATACCATCTACGCGGGCAGCATAAGTAAGGGCATGATTAGTGATGATAATACCCTGCATTATCACTGCATGTGGGGAGTGCGAGCAGCACTTACTTATACTGCACGAGCCTCCCAGTAAAGCAGACACCTCTCTGCTTCACAGGGTGGGGGTGAACTTTCACCTCTCACCCAGTGAGGTCCACCCCCTCCCTGAATCCTCTAGTGCTGCGGAGCCTCTACCGGCAAACTTTTTTTTTTTTTTTAGTGGAGGGTGCCGTCTGGTCGCACAGGTCGCACACCTCTAAGGCCGGCCCTGGGAACAGATATATGTAAATCAGTGATATTTGTGGTAAATGTGAACACACTGAGCACTTAACTTGAACTGGGTGGTTGACACACTAGTCTGAACCATTCCTCACATGCTCACAGGTTTCCTGCTCTAGCTCTTACCACTCATTCTGCCTGTTTTATCTCAGCAGAGAAGATGGCTAGAGTTTAAAATTTGAAAGAGATTAATAAAGAATGCCTGCCTGCAAATGTATGCCTACAAACTGCTCAACCTACTGGTTAAACTCTACTGGATACATCAGACTTAGTTTAATGCTTGGTGTGCCTCGGTGGGAGAATAGGTGTAATTTTAGAAACTCCAGTTGTGATTTAGATTATCTGAGTTTGTATTTAACATTTGATTTATCAACCCAACATGTTAGTGAAAATTAACGCTGTTGCTGACAAAGGATGTGCCTGGCAAGTCCTGTGGTGGAAAGAAGCGGTTTTCGTGATCAACGATCGAGAAAATCGCTCTGGCAGTGCTGCTCTATTGCCTTGATGTCGAGGCATTAGGCAGCACCAACATTTTTAATCTGGGGCACCCACAATCGCTTTGTGGTGCGATCGTGGGTGCCATATTGGAGAGCAGCATGCTCCTCCAATGTGGCTGATGCCGTCTTGTGGGTAGAGCGTTCAAAGTGAAAAAAATTCACTTCCGTCACTACTAAAATCTAGTGTTAGGTTTAGAATAATGGTTAGGGTTACAATTAAATTAGGGTTAGCATAGGCGATTGGGTTACAATTAAATTTAAATTACAATAAATTAAGGGTTAGCATAAGGGTTAGAGTTAGGGTTAAATTTAGGGTTAGGGTTGGGGTCAAAAGGTCACTGTACTGAAAACCCTTCACTATTTTTGCCCTGTATCTTGCAAAAAACTGCAGAAAAACCTAGAAGCAAGTATATTTCTGAATTTGGGACAAAATTTAGAAACTATTTAGATGGTGTCTTTTTTAATGATTGTATTTGTGTAAATTATTTCTTAGGTTAAAGTTAGAAAAAGTTTGTTTGTTTTTCATAATATTTTATGTTTTTTATGTAGTAAAAATTAGAAGATATGATGAACATAATGGTATCTAACGAATGCCCTTCTTATGGCAATAAAAGCAACATATAATTTGTGTGGGTGCAGTATGCGACAAAGAATAAAATTACAGCTAAACACAAACACCCCAGAAATGTCAAAACACCCCTTGTCACCAAGGGAAAGAAAAAGGTCAAAAGGCCATGTTACTAAAGGGTATAGGTAATATCTCTGCTCAAACATCTTATGCAGGTGACTTTTAACCGAGAACAATGTTGTTTCCCAAACAGACTAAGCTGAAACAAATACAATAGTTTGGGTTATGAATAAGGCATCTTCATTATAATACAGATATGTTTTGAAAGAATATACATCCGCCCTCGTACTGTATTGACCCAATTACATCACATTTACTTATTAGTTCTTTGTGTTGTGATAAGCACAAATTCCAATATCTCTGAGGCTGTGTATTTGGTACATTCACTCAATTCAATTTATCTCCATTCAGTGAAAAGACTATTGTTTAGACCAAGTAGCAAGATGTGAGTGTCTTTTTCAGCAAAGTGGAAGTAAACAATAGATCCAAACACTTAATTAAAAAGTAATTTGTGCAGAAAAATTTAGTTTATAGAATGTAACTTCTACATTACTCCCAAAACTATTTTACTGGCCTTTGTTCAAGGATTAACAAGATAATACACTTTAATCATGAACTGCCCCTTTAATTTGTCTACATGCAATGCAATTGATTTTTAATCCATGGTCAGTTTTAGTTCAATACATTTTTAATTAAACAGTACGCTTCACAATGTATGTTTTATGAGGTTATATTTTACTTTAATTGTGTTTTAGTATGGACATGTTGTTTAGTAGACACATTCCATTTTTTAATGATCTTTTGTTATGAGGCTGAGAAATTAATTAATAGAAAACTTACAAAGAAAGCTCATAATGATATCAGGGGGTCCATTATGAGTCACTTAGCCTTGACTGAACAATCATACAAGCTAATTTTTCAGAAACAGGTTCTCTAAGAGCATTAAATGAAATATACTAATTCAAGTAACGCTTGCTTGGTGACTCTTAGAATTATGTATAACAAATGAGGAAATAAGTACATGTAGGTAAAATGAAATTATAATTCTACCACCGCCTTTGATTTCTAATTGAATTATATATTTATCCAACAAACCTGTGGATATTTAGCTTATCATAACATAAAATGATGAAGGGAATGAAGTATAGTATGTGGATAATAGTTTGTACCGGCTTATAGAAGTGCAGATCTAATCCTTCTTTCTTCTTGCATTGACATTCATACCATCATAGTAGATTTTAATGTTCGCTATTTTTTTTATTATAAATTATTTATAAAGCACCAACATGTTCTATTCTATGCAGCTGTCACTTCTGTAACTGTGCTGACATATTGTGCTGTAACTCAAATAATGACTTTTTTTCCACATGCCACACTATGTGTCATCAAAATAGTCTACAAAGGCATTTTCCTCTTTTTTTTTTTTAAATAATTCTTTATTAGTCCTTTTATTATTCATTGCAAATCCTTTTGTGTTGACTTAATTAGTCTTTTTGGTCAATCCAAATGTGGTTTATCACTACACAAACATAACTTATTAGATGCTAACGGAAACGGTATATGATCATAACTTTGTAAGTGAACTAACCTCTAGATACTTAGACATTTTATTCCTTCATTAAAGCTTTCTCAACCTTTTACTGCACATCTGGGAAATATATATATGTCATTTGTTGTACTTTTTTTTGTAAAACATCAACATATTCTACTGCAATGCTAAAAGAAAAGAGAAACTGAAGACATTATGTATCAGTATATTATCATGGTAAATGTCAATTAAAACTTTTCAAAATTAAAGTAGATACGAGACACGCTTTTGAGAGGAAATCCTTTTGTTTTGTTGCAGTCTGTTACTTCTGGTGAGTTCAGGATCCAATAACTCACTTCACAATCTAAACAGGATCCTGATGTGAGTCTTGAGATCTTGCTAAACGTCCACTTGAATGTGGAAATTATAGCGCAATCCGGTGCCCTGATAGCTCTGTAGGAGAATCTCACCACCTGGGTGAAAGCAGAAGGCTCAGGGCAGGTAGGGACACATCAGGTAAGTAAGTTGGAATGAGGGATAAGTGCAGGGCAGATTCCTGTAATAAACTACTTGAGCTTGAACCTACATCCTCCACTGCATCAATGGATGAGAGGCCTGTAATAATGTTTCTTGCTAGGATGGGCCATACATGGATTACCAATAAAACATTTTAGCACTGCTTTTTTTCAATAATAATTAACAAAATAATTAACATAGATCATTTTAAAACATTATACAAAACATACAGTATGTTAGCTTCTGTTTTGATCAAGAACACATCAAAAGTAAATACTGTTTGTTGTAAGAAATAATGCTACTGGCTGGGCTTACTGCTCAGCTGCCTGTCAGAGTCCTGTATCGTAAGAGACTATAGAAAAATCAGAAGAAAGAAATCTGTTTGGCTGATGTAGATGGGTGTCAGACTGTAGCAGCAAGAAAAGTCTTCTTTATTGGTTAAGACAGTTGGGGGAAGATGTGAACCAGTGTGCAACCATCTGTTCATCATATCTAAGCGATTTCTACCAATTTTTCAATTGAAAAAGAAAAACTCTAACCTCTATTATTATAGATTTCCTTCACCCCCTTAAGTAAATTGTAGTGTTGCCCATCAGGCAGTTAAATATCTAGACCCCATAGCAGCTCCATCTCTTCATGGTACTGCTTTCTCTAAGAGAGCTTTTGGTAACTAATATGTTTTATGCACTTCATACATCTTTGTTAGCAAAGCAGTTACTGGCATGTAGGTTAGCCTAAGTTGTTGCCAATAACATTTGGACAGACAGATGTGATATCAAACCAGGTTAGCATGACACAAAGGCATAAAGTAGGGGGATAGAGGACTGAAAGCAACCCCTTTTTATATATTTTATTTTCTGACCTCACTGTTTACTATATGCAGCCTTAAAAATGTTTTGAGTCAATTGGCTCTATGTAATGATGTGAGTTATCACTTGTTACTATTCTTTAACTAACAATGTTATATTGTAGACAACGCTATTAAAAGCGTCATGATTTGTTCAGTAACAGCTTTTATATGATTTTGAATTTCCATTCCATATTGTAAGCATAAATTAAAATTATTCGTATGTTATTGTTTTTTATTTCTTGTGGCTTTTCAAAATTAATTTTGGATTGTCTATCATAAATATTGTGGGAAAAGGCAAAGAGCTTGTACATTTGTACTTATCTATTTGCTCTAATTTGAGGTTCCATTATTGGTTTATTTTTTCCTTAATTTGATTATAAATAGTAAACATAACTAGGATATTGGTATGTGTGAGAGTTAAGCCTGCATACCTTTCCTATTTTTTTTTATTAGTTCTTAAACAAAGACTTACACCTAGGCTCAACATTGTACATAAGAGATCTGAGTTACATTATTATGTTAATACATTTTTTTAAGACCAACAACAAAGACTTCTATAACACATATGTTTACCATTTTTTGTGAAAAAGGTTATCTAAAATGCAGGGAGCTACACTGCAAAAAATGAGCTGATTCACTCATGGAATCCTGGGACTATCTCTATATCAGCTCAACAAAGAAATCTACATACAGACATTAATACAAAGATGTATCTTTTTATATGCTACAAAAAGTTAGCACATTGTTTTTTGCATATAGATATATTTCTTTCTATTTGATTTTCCTGCACCAGATTGATAAAACTATAGCTACCACCATAAGTAACATATAAAGAGCATTATAATATGTAATAAGATAATATGTGTGGTAGTACTACATGTGTATATGATGAATTAAACATTTGTTTGAGTCATTGAATTAGGATGTTGAATGAAGTAATCACTACAGGAAAAATAACTAATGAACTGTTAATGTATGTCTAAAACAAATTGTATAAAGTTTTGCAGTTTTAAAACTGAAAATTAAACAATCTTGTTGTGGGTAGTTTTATAAAAATGCTTATAGAATTTTCTATAATAAATAATTCCTAATATGAAGATTGTCAAATATATTACAGTACAGTAGCATGCAGAATTCACAAGCAATCATGTTTCTGACTATTAGTTTCCTAGAATAAAGTACTTCTCATAGCTAAGTTTTATGCAACTCAATGCTACTTAATACGTCTTCTGAAAAAATGACTTTAATTCAATGTAAAACAATAGCATGGTATTTTATAACTCTAATCCGCCAAGAGTTTTAAGATTGCCTCATTCTGTTGATCTCGAACTGTCAGAAAATGACCAATTGCTCAATCATCTCACGTTTATGTCATTTTTATGTCACCATTCCATTTCAATTGGTAGATAAATTGTCTTGGACTCATTCCCCCTTTCAACTGCACTTTTATTTCAACTGCTCCATTTTCTTTTATCCACAATCCCAACCACACCTCACTAATCATTCCGAAGTCCAATTTCAGATATATTACTTTGTTGATACAAAATCAATATCTCACAAAACTATATAGGTCCAGGAGATGGCATCTTAGAGTTTTCTAGAATTTTCATTTTCTTCATGTAACATATTCAGGCAGAACCACATAGATGCTTTGTCCAAAGTTTTAAATTTTGTTGTTGTAAAAAGATAAAAACATTGATTAAAGCACATTAAACTAATCCTAAATTACAATATCTGCTGCTCCTTTACAGTGTACCATCCAAAATAGTATCCATAATGTATATAAAATCAAAAAGTGAACAAGGAAAGTGCACAAATAAATGATATAGCCTTGTGTATAAAATACATTAAAGTCAATACTTAATTTTCCACAATATTATGGATAAGGAACAAAACTTTTTCACCTTTTCATAAAACATCAGGAAAACATGAAAAAGAAAACGGTATGGACATAAAGTACTTTGTATACTTATTCCAAAGGTCTGTTTACATAAATATGAATTGGCTCCATAGTGACATTTTAAAATGGTTTCCAGTCGATAGCTACATTGCATTGAGTCCAATCACACTATGATGGACCACATGTCTGCTATTTAAGCCCTATAGCTGTAACTTCTTTTACTTCACTTGCTAGGGTGAATTATAGGAGACTTTTTTTATATTTTGTTTTTACTTCTTCGATAACTTAGCAGTATGACCCCATTTCTTAAGGTATTGCCCAGGTTCCCTTAGCTCCTCCCCACTACCATTATTTCTCCTTTTGGCAATAAACCATGTCTCCTATCTATCTTTCATCCTATTTGCATCTTCATTTGGATTCTACCTGATAATGTTTCCCTTTCATCCTATTGGCCTCTCCCTCTCATTCATGCTGACTTCTTTACAGGGCCGTTTTTAATGCAGGGCAAACAGGGCAGCTGCCCCGGGCCCTGTTACTCCTGGGGGGCCCAAAGCAGCTCCCCCATGGGCCCTCTGCCCATCGCACTGCTGATGATTGCCACCGTATATGACAGTACGTCATATTGGGTGGCTGTATTTCCCTCCTCCATGCAGGAGGGAAGACTGCACGGAGGAGATGTCCAGGGCAGCCAGGAGGTGTGTACCGCGGAACGGGAGGAGGAGGGGGATATATAATGAGCAGATTAAAATTGGCATATTATTAAAGAAAAAATTAACTGTGGCATCTTGAAGGGCAAATTGGCTGTGGCATCTGAATGGTACAATAATACTGGCATCTGAATGGCACAATAATACTGGCATCTCAATGGTACAATAATACTGGCTCCTTAATGGCACGATAATACTGGCATCTCAATGGCACAATAAGACCGGTATCTTAATGTCACAATAATACTGGCATCTGAATGGCACAATAATTCTGGCATCTTAATGGCACAATAATACTGGTATCTGAATGCCACAATATTACTGTGGCTTATTTAATGGACAATTGGTGGCATATTTTTAGGCAAACTGGCTGTTGCATATGTTAATTGAAAAAGTGATGCTGTGACATGTTCTGTGGGGCAAAATAAAATGTACTATGGGGGAAAAGTGACATGTGGCATGCCAAATTGTGTGGGCGCAATATGGGTGCAATATGAGTGCAAGGCAAGTGCTGTGGCTAATCTATGGGGCTGTGTTAAGTCCTTTTGGTGCAATGTGGGTGCAGAAAAAGGGAATAAAAACAAGAAATGCAACTCTTCAATAACATTTTTATTACATATGAAAATAGTTGAATATAATATTAAGATGTTCATATAAGTATAAATGCAACTAGTGAGAGAGAGATGTGCATAGATATTTAAAAATATAAATGAACATTTGTAACTGCTCTATAATATCCGTGTATACATTTGTAATTTAGGCAATGAGTAGTTGCATTGCAGTGTTGCATAGTGAGAAGGCATGCATGTTGCAGCCATATATACACATTTTGATCTATATACACATTTTATACACTGCAATAAAAGTCCAATTGTCTGTGTGCTTATTTTTGTGGGGGTGTGTGTGTGTGTGTGGGTAATATTGCGATGGAGGGCTTAATTGCAAGCCGGGGAGGGGGGCGTGGTCCAGGGAGCCCAAGCAAATGCTTGCCCAGGGTCTAATCAATATTGAAGACGGCAATGCTTCCTTAATGTGCATTGGCTGGCTTCTATTTGTTCCCTCCCCTTTATTCATATTCCTTTTTCTCTGCCTGTCTGGGAACATTTATATTCCCTCCCTCTGCTGCTGTAATGTTAAGCATGTTACTGGTGAGAGGATCTTTTTTTAAACCCTTTTAATTTCAATGGGGGGGGGGGGGATTACACACCCTATTGGAAAATAAAGAGCTGAAGTAGACTAATTTGAAATATGGTTCAGTGTGTTTACCATCTGAGGAGTGTGAGATGAGCACACATCACATGCACAAGCTCATGTGATAAAACCTGACAAATCAGAATCTATTATTGTTCTCATTAGTCACATCTTCTCCTTGAAAATGTGAACAACAGTATCTGCTCATCAGCCCAGCTTGACAAGCCTTTTACTAACGGAACAATTACGTTCTGCAATAAATAATTCAGTCCCTACTTTTCAGCAATAATGCTTCAGTGATTTTTAGTATAGATTTACCTTGAAAGAGCTTGTGCACAAACTTTAATTACTTGTATGGTGTACTAGTTTCTGCACTATTTTTTTTTTTTTTTTTATCCATAGAAAGTAATTATAAACCATTAATAATATAGCACATCACAATCCATTTTAAGATATGATTAGATCAACCACTTTGTTTCTAAATTTACTAATAAGCATTATAAAAGCGTTGGCAACGGACACATTAATTAGGAACAGCCAAGCGACGGCTCATTTATACAGAAGCATTTATGTTTATTTAGCACGATATGATGATGAACCATGTCAAAGGCCTTTGCAAAGTCTAGAAAAAGTATTCCAGTAAACTCACCTCAGTGACACTCTGGATAGCATTCTTCAGTTTTAAAAGGGCCGTAACTGTAGAGTGATTGGAAAAACCAGGTTGAAGCGTGGTTAGGAAATAGGAATGTTGATAATACTTGCACAGTTGCTAGTGGACACATTTCAACACATTTTTAGAGAGCATAGGTAGCAGTGAAATAGACCTGAAACTATGTTTACATCATCTCTTTTGTGGACTCTAGTTATGTCCCAGTCTTTGGGAACATAACCAGATGACAGGGATGCATTGATTAAGTAGGCAATGGGAAGGGCAGTTATCAGAGCACTGAGACTCAGTTGAAGTTATGGAAGTAGGTCTGACCCACATTGTAATTTTATTTTTTGATCGAGGAGATGTGCTGCTATTCCACTATTTGATACTGGTACAAAATCAAAGTCTGGAAGATGTTTGGCCTGGGGTAATATTTGGCGGATTGGTCAGCAATAGAAACAGTGCCGTAATCATAATTTTTGTGTTTTGTGTACTCAGCAGTATTACAAAAACAAAGTAGTTATATAATTAATTTGCTATTGTCATTTTATAGTGTAAAACTTCAGTGGATGGTTTGGAAGGTAATGAATGTTTTTAATGACACTCCAGAAGAGTTGGATTGGCTAGATTTATATTCAGCGTATTAATTAAATAAGTTGTCTTGGCTTGTTTGGTTATTCCGTATATTGTGGATGTGTCAATAAGTAATACGATCATGCTCTGTGCCAGTTTGCTTACATCTTGACCATAATTCATCCCTAAAATACAATAACGCAAGGAGGTTTGCTGAGACCCAGGGTAGATTTGCAAACCTTACACTCACCCCAAGATAAATTTAGTATTCCTCTATAAAACTAACTTTTAAAACTGGTTATGTTGGCTTCCATCAATTTACTATAAATTATAGGTTTGTGTTTGCATTGAAATGTTTTGTCCATATTTGTGCAATATACGTTTCCAAGTCATTCATAATCTTATAACATAATTGAAGGAATAATATATGATGTAAAGTACAATACACACATAATAAAAATAGGCTCAATCAACTTGGCAAAATGCCTTTGTTAATAGAATTGTATAACACATGTTTAATTAATGATTTGATTAAGAGATCAACTTTTTTATGACAAAAGTTTGTAAAGCAAGCACGTTTTTTCAGAGTCCCTCAGCAAATGAGCTGAATAAGAGTTAACCTCAGGAGTTCTGTTCCTAGTTGATTCAGGGGGTAAGAAGTTTGCAATTATTATAAATATTAACCCGTTAGTGACAAGACATTTTGACTTTGACTTTCCTTGGTGACAAGGGCTGTTTTTACATTTCTGGGGTGTTTGTCTTTAGCTGTAATTCTCTTCTCTCTCACATACTGTGCCCACATAAATTATATGTTGTTTTTATCGTCATAAAAGGGCTTTCATTAGATACCATTATGTTCATCATATCTTATAATTTACTACAAGAAATCATAAAATATGATAAAAAAAAATGTAAAAACACACTTTTTTACACAAATACAATCATTAAAAAAGACCCCATCTACATCGTTTCTAAATGTTGTCCCAAGTTCATATATATGCTTGTTTCCATGTTTTTCTGCAGTTTTTTGCAAGTTATGGGGCAAAAATAGTGTGTTTTTTTTCCTATATTGACCTTTTGACCCCAACCCGAACCCTAAATTTAACCCTAACCCTAAATTTAACCCAAACTCTAACCCTTTTGCTAACCCATAATATATTTTAATTTAATTTTAACCCTTTATCCCTAATGGTAACCCTAATTTAATTTTAACCCTAACGGCTATTCTAATCCTGATCCTAGATTTAAGATAATCAATTATTTTGTTTCCTTGCAATGTTGCAACATATTCAGAGCGAAGGAAGTGAATTTTTTTTCACTTCCGAAGCTCTGACGACAAGAGGGCACATCCATATTTCCAGAGCATGATGCTCCGTCAATATTGCTCCGCCAATATTGCTCCGCGATTGTGGGTGCCCCAGAGTCCAAATTTCGGTGCTGGCTATTGCCTCGACATTGAGACCAGCACCGTCAGAGCAGTTTTTGCAATTGTTGATCGCGAAAAACTGCTTGTTTCACCACAGGACGTGTCAGGACATGTCCCATGTCGCAAAGGGGTTAATTCAAAAAACACTAATAACAAATTTATTGAAACACTTTGAAATGTTGCCATTTTTACCTCCAAAGCTCCTGTAGAAACTGCAAAGCTGAAATTTGTGAGTAAACAACATATTTAGAATAGAGATATTCAACTCTTAATGAATACTTGTTTGTAATTATTAAACTTTAGTATTAAAGGGAAATAAGAATTATGTAGTGTACTGGTTGCTGCAAGTGTGGGTAAAATTGCTGCAGTCTTCATCACAGGTTCAAAGAGTTTTGTTTAGACGTCTTGTGCCAGATGTTTCTGTTTCAAAGGTTTCAGATGCATTTGCATTCTATACATTGAATAACACTACATCAGCTGAATTCAAATAAAAATATGTTGACATGCTTTCAATGTTTCTGTTTAATAATGTGTATAAAAAAGATGAAAAGCTTATCACTGTCACAGGGCCGTCTTTAATATTGACCTGGACTCTGCCCTTCTCCCCCGCATGCAATCACACCCTCGCCTCAATTCCCTTTAAAAAACACACAAAAAATAAATACACTCACAATTGCAGTGTACTAAATGCGTATAAACATACAGTTGCAGTTTATAAAATGTTTATATGGAATACAACGTATAAATGGCTGCAAAATATACGTTCTTATAATGCAACACTGCAATAAAAGTACTTTTTATTAGTAGTTTATGTTACAAAAGTATAGCACTTACATGTAGTAGGCAGCTATTAAAATTAAAATACAGCTGTGTTACAGTAATGATCTATAGCACTGATATTACACAGGGCAAATATTGTACAGTGGGGGATAACCATATTATCATATAGAACACATTCCCATCAGACAAGAGGAATGAATGATAAGGTTTCAAGAGGTGGAGGGAGAGAGAGAATAATATTTACATAACATATATGCAAGGCTGGTTTATATATATTATACATATTGAATAAACTAGCCATATGACGTATAGGTGGCTTGGGGGGACTATATATATATGGCTGGGTGGGCAGGATAGCTATCTGTGTAGCGCCGTATATATGGCTGGGGGTCATATTGTTTGTTCCCCCCCAATCGTTTACCTTTTATTTGCATAGCGGGGGATTGTTCCAAGTGTTTGTTTGAAAGATCCCTGCAGTCGCATGTCTTCGCACTCTCACAGAGTCAGAGCACCAGGGGGCATAGCTTTTACCTGTTATAGTGCCAGATGTCACTGACACTGCGCTCTTTCACCCGTTCCACAGCACAAAACAGGATGCGGCCAGCAGGCCCACGGGGCTGCTGCCTTGGTTGCCCCGCATTAAAGATAGCCCTGCACTGCCGACACTAAAATCATATCAGAAATATAATGTGATTATCGATTTCTATTCTTGAAAAAGCAAATACAGTCAACAAATACTCTCCTTTAATGGACCTATTCTCCAAGGACTCCTCCTGTCCTAAAAAGCTGGAAGAGAGAGGTATCCTATTCAACTCCAACAGGTAGAAACAGGAGTGACTTGTCTTATGTAAGACATAGGAGAAGATAAGCCAGCCCTGTTTCTACTTAATGTAGTTGAATAGTAGCCCTCTCTTTTCCATCTACGTGTACTATTTCTATTCATTACCTACCAAAATTTAGAGGTGTTGACGTCAGTGAGTGAGGAATATGAATCTCACAGCAGAATTGAGTATAGATTATAGATTAAAAAACAAAGATGTTGAATCCCTCTCAGCGAGAACGTGCAAAATCTGAAATAGCCAGTCCTATAGGATGTAACGTACTCAGGATAGAAATCACAGTTTTTGCGCACTTGCACTATTACAGCGGAAATCTCTCCATTAGCTTGTCAGACTGGTCCCACCCATAAGGGCAATGCAGATCCAAACTGCCTGGCAGGTCTCCTCTACACGAAGAATACAGCAACCACAGACATAAGTTATGGTGTTCATTGGCCTTGTTAGTGTGGTACAGCTGGTATCCCTCTAGGTGCAGTGAGCTTGGGACCCATGTCTGGACATAACCCCAATAACTTGTTGAGACAAAAAACAAAGCTGATATAGCCAGCCCTATAGGATGTAATCTACTCAAGAGAGGAATCACCATTTTTGCTTGCTTGCACCATTACAGAGGAAACCTCTCCATTAGCATATAAGACTGGTCCCACCCATAAGGGCAGTTCAGATCTAAATTGCCTGGTAGGTCTCCTCTTCATGAAGAATACAGCAAGCACAGATGTACGTAGATTATATTATTAGTATGAGAGAGGTAGGTACAGAATTACCGCTAACAGAACAGCCAGTCCTACTGATTATATAACCATTATTTAATACATGCATTTACATGTTTATGTGTTGCTGCAATGATACTGATGTTAGCAGGTTTTGGAGACCAGCAGCCAGATCACAAAGTCTTCTACCAGAAGCAGCCACTCGTTACCCAGGTCATTGAGTCCCAGAGTTTTGAGTGACAAATTGGTCTTTAGCAGAGCTGAGAGGCTGGAACAAACAGTAGAAGCGTAGTCAGGCAAATTGAGATCAGACGATCCAAAATTGGTAGCAGGTAAATAGAGATCACGAGCAGGCTTGACTATAATGCAGGCAGGAACCACAATAATCTGGCAAATGTATAGTGACAGGAAGTGGCTTTTATGGGCAGAGAGTCACCACATGACCAGACACAGCTGAGGAGAGTTGACAATGATACCAAGGCTTTCTGGATTCATGGTTACTAGAACAGAGGGTTACATGCAAAAAGCAGGCTGGTGAACTGATAAAGAAGAGAGCTAGACACTTGGAAGTCAGGGTTCAAGTCCAGGTACAGTCAGTTTCTGGAAGTTACCCTCTATTCGTTTTTGTGACATGAGGTTGCTTCTTTGTTTTACACATCAATAAAGGCTTGCAATATTTTGATACATTTAAAGGCCACTTCTCCGTACTGATCCTCTTAGATATCTTTGCTGCATTTGGCACTGTTGACCACCATCTCCTTCTTAACAGATGAGCCATGATGGGCATAGGTGTCAAGGCTCTGTCTTGGATTGAGTGTTCTTTATCTGAGTGCTCCATGTCTGTGTCACTTGCTGGTACAACGTCTTCACCCGTTCTGCTCTCTGTTGGTGTTCTGCAACAGTTGGCCCTCTGTTGTTTTCCCTGTACAACTAATTTCTAGGAAAACTCTTTTGGTTACCAATGTCACTTATATCTACCTCTCCTTCCCTGACCATTCTATCTACTGTATATACTGTTAAAACCACTTATCTTATGTGTCTCCTGTCCCCCACTCCCTCTAGATTTGAGCTTATGAGCTGGGCTCTCTACCTTGTTTAAGATAGTATGTAGTTCCCTTTGATGCTCTCTACTAAGGGCTACAAAAATTGTTAGTGCTATATAAGTAATTCTTAATTGTATGTATTTTATTATGCAAATACCTCTTATATAAACTAATTCTAAATGAAAAAAATATCATTGTTTATTTCAAGTGCATAATCCAGTTTTGATGAATCTAGAAAACATATTTTATAGTTAAAATAAGTTTAAATATGACTGTAAAATGTATTTCTTAATTTGTTTTCTATTCATCGATGAATAGAAATCTAACACCAGCATATTTAACAGTTTCATAAAATGTGCTACTGAAAGACATTTTTAAGCAACAGGTACAGTACATTGTATGTTGTCTCAAATTTATAGTTGGAAACAAACACTATTAACACTAAATATTAATAAAGGTTAAAATTATTTCAAATGTATTTACAAATGAATGTTCTTACTTTTAACATTTTCCAAAAAAGATTATGTAACATTTTTACGCTATTTATGTTTGTTCACAAGTTGTGTGACTATAGTGCTTTTTTAAAAAGTATATATGTTTTACTTACATATGAAATATAATTCTGTTAAGATCTTCTACCACAGTGCTTTCCAACCAGGAGATCATACACAGGGCATGTGATATCTCTTCAGTATACTTTACTGTTCCAGTAATAGACTCACAAGCAGAAGGATCTAAGTGCAGAGGGCAAACAAAACTGAAAACATATTTTAATACCAAAGTGACGGATGACTAATCAGTCTATTCACTAAAATTACCTTTTGGAAGTCAAATTTGGCACCAGAGTTTCAAAGCTTCGAGGCAAAATGATTTAAGCTATTTTTGAGACTAAGTCAAACTCGGGCACCGGATTTGACTTAGTCTCAAAAAAGCATTAATCATTTCACCTCAGATTAATTTCAGTGGGGAAGATTCAAACTTGGGTGCCGAATTTGATTTAGTCTCAAAATGAAAGTTGACTTCCAAAGTCGAATTTTAGTGAATAGACCATTTTAGTTCTTGAAGCATCTGAGGTCACATTTCAGACTAACAGAAAAAATGCACATGTACCTACACTTAGTATATAATGCTATGACTGGTTTTACTGGTTTTAAACTTCTGTTGGCTACTTCCATTGTTGATTAAAATGCATAGATATATAAAATCTGAAGTTGCAAATAACCTTCAATGCATACTGTGTTTTCTCTAGGTAACTGTTTCAGTGCAACAAAGGTGTTTGGTACACAGACGTTTTCCCGCTACTCCACTGAGCCGTGCACGAAGTACCAGCAGTCCCTGCCGTTGTTTAGCCGGTATGAACCCATCTACTGTTCGTGCATCCTCTAATGATATTCACAAGGCTGTAGACCACAGGGACAATATAAACTGGAACTTAAAAGTTGGGTCCGCTAGTCATTTGTACCCAATGCATTCACGAAAGATGAATTACAACGAAGACAGAGATAGAGTTTTTCAAATAGACAAATAAAGAACTACTTGCAGAGATGTTGAGGTTTTTTGCTTCAGTCTGCTAGTCTGCCTGTTAAACATTCTGTCATATACATTTCTGCTATTTCTGGATGCTGTGAATATTCACTGTTGAATCTGGTGGATAATTGAGATCAGTTCTTTTTTTCCCACTGTGCCCATTGACATTACAACACAAAAATGATTAAATATGAAGAAGACATGTTATGGACATATTTCATCTTTTCAAGACTCCTCCCATACTATTTCTATTTAAACTTTTGGGTGACACTAATTGACGTCTGCAATTTGCAACAACATATTCTGTTTTAGTATATTTTTCCATTGCAAGAATATCCATTTTAAAATCATTCTGAATTTTAGAAATATGTACTTTATTATATGATCTATGTATATAATTATTTGCTGATTTCTGTTTCAAAAAAGGTTTTGTTATGTCATATTTCATTAAGTATGAAATAACTGTTTTTGAAGAACGTTGACAGAAGCACTTTTCAAGGCACTGTTTAGATTGTGCTAACGGACGCATTAAAAATGAGTAACTAGACACAAAAAAATGGCATTTCAAATTTACACTCAACTAAATTGGTTAAAAATAATAATATGCAAATTACAGAATAGTATTTTGTGATTATTTAAATATATATATATATTTATAGGACATTTAAAGTTTTGGTTCCAAAACATTACAGCTATGGAGAGGGCTATTATTTTCACTGCTAAAACATATTCTGTAATTTGTATTAACCGTATGTAAAGCACACAGGTTAGCCTTCATAAATAATCTTAAGTATGTTTTGACTTCAGTAAGAATGCTGAACACACTCCTAGGAGATATGAAAACAACATAATAATTTAATGTATTTCAACCACAGACACTATTTTTTTAATAAATGTATTTCATAAGGAAAGAACAAACAATGAAAAAAGTAGGATAAAAATTATAATGCAAAATAGTTGCTATACATCTTTTATGTCACTTGCTAGGATAAAAAGAAACATTCAGACAGTCAGCAATACCACTAAAAGGTGAGCAGTGAATGAAAGATCCTATATGGATGGAAAAAATAGATGATGCCGGTGCATTATAAATAATTGAAAATAGTGTTAAGGTTAATCTGTCACATGAAGGTTATCGGTGATGTGTGTGTTCCCACTTAAGTATTAATATATGCTGTTAAGTATTAATATGTGCATTGCTGTTTCTCAATACACTATTTGTTTTTACACAATTTGGAGTGGGATACATAGCTACCCAAAGCTACTTAAATTTTGTGTATATGAGGGTCTACTCAATAAAGAGAGAATTGCAGGGAATTTCAAACTTAAGACCAAAATAGCTGAGTTGGAAAAAGTCTCCCATTCAGCTGCATTGGAGAATGTTTCCAACTCAGCTACATTGACCTAAAATGTGAAATTCTCAATTCACTACAGTTCCCTCTTTATTGAGTAGACCCTATGGTAGATGGCACAACCCTGTAGAAAATGTTACATATGATAATGTGTAGGAAAACAAAATTAAACCTTAGATTGAACATTCTCAGCTGATCAGACTAAGTTATTTGAAAACGTTTTAGCATGCACATCTACCAACAATACACTATGCAACTGTTGATAGTGTTTGACTATTGATTTAAAAATAATTTGATCAATATTTATTCACACGTATCGTGCAGACATCCTCCGGCTGCCCCCGTTAGCCACCAGCGATATATTTGGGCAGTCGGACAGACATCATCCATGCTGCCCGACACTTCTGTCTATTATGACGGACCGGCTGTCTGTCATAATGGACGGAAGTGTCGGGCATCATGGAGGATGTCTGCACGTATCATGCAGACATCTCCTGGCTGCCTCCACTAGCCACCAGGGAGATATGGGCAGCCAGGGGATGTCTGCACATATTGTGCAGACATCCCCCGGCTGCCCCCACTAGCCACCAGGGAGGCTACGTTGGGGGGAGGGAGGGGGGAGACAGACAACATTGGGGGGAGGGTGGGGGAGAGAGACAGACAACTTGGGGGAGGGTGGGGGAGAGAGACAGACAACGCTGGGGGGAGGGAGGGGTGGAGTGACAGACAACATTGGGGGGAGGATGGGGGAGAGAGAGAAAGACAACTTTAGGGGAGGGTGGGGGAGAGAGACATACACCGTTGGGGGAGCATTAAGGAAGTTTGGAGGGTAGGGGCAGCATTGGCACATAAAAGGTAAGTAAAAACAAGAAATGCATTTTTTTATACCCATAAGTTTTTATTAAATAGGAAAAAGCAATTTACATGTGAATATATACAAGTTAAACTTATTTCCTATAGGGTAGACTTATGTAGAGGCTTTTAGTTTTTTTTTTTCCTAAAGGAATATCCATAGTTTGGGGGGTCGTCTTATAATCAGGGTTGTCTTATATTAGAGCAAATACGGTAATGAATCAGCCATTCCTGCCAACTGTGATAATTCCCATGAAACATGTTAAAAAACTATTTGCAGCAGAAACTATTTGCAGTAGAAAAGGTTATTTGGAAATGTTTGGTCACCAAATTAGGCAAAGTTTTATTCATATTAACATAGTAATGAGGTACATTGATGTTTATTTTTTGTACAACTTAAAAAAGTTAGGTATGTACAAAAGGATTGAAAATGTATTTTTGCTGGACTTTGCACCTGGATATAATCACCTCCTCCCATCAGCAGACAATCAGAATGTTTTATCATTCCCCTTCACTTGATTGTACATGAAGATAAAATGTTTACATATTAAGTATTAATATTGCTCTAGAGCACCACCTATTAATCTTAATAATAGTATTAGTTCTCTAGTGCACTAATACTCTTTAATCCTTTAGATGCTAAATACAGACTGGTTTTCCCCCTCCTCCAGCCCCATGGAATCACGTAGATTAGGCTTCTACTGAGAGCTTTTAGTTGTAAAATTAGACATTTTCTCAGTGAGGGGAAGAACTGCTGAGCTGTTCATTATTTAAAAGCAGGGCACAGAGGCACATAAAACATCTCTGTATGTCTACACTCAGCTAACAGACCCTCTAAGTGACCAAAGAATCTTCCTGATAAGAAAAGTCAAACACAATTGAACGCATAGGTATTGGTGATACACGTTCTGAAGTGTCTGGCCCATCAAATTAAATTGCAGCAGAGGTAGCATCAAACACAAATGAAAAACTTCAAAAGTGAAGGAAAAGTACACATTCTGTAACTATAATTTTTGGGGTATACACTTAAAAGTGGCGCACAGGGGTTGGCAAAATTAGGGATCATTCACATGTCTTGTTCCTGTAGAAACTTGCAGTAGCAAAGGGGACCTTTATCATACAGCATTCTCATGTCCCTATGCACACAAAATAAAGAAAATAAATAAAAAAGTAAGGTTAAACTATTTGGGTTAAGCTTGAAAAATGAGCATGGCTTAAATGTACTGGGTATATAATAAAAAAGAGAGGTTAGGCTTGATAGAAAAAAAAATAGATGGCATATGACCAAAATAAAACAAGCAGCCTATGCTAACTCCACACCTTGTAACACTGCTACCTTATTTACTAACCTACGTGCAAAGTTTAATCTTCAATCTATAGCCTACAATTTTTTTTGACTGCTTTAAATAGCATACTGTTCTGAAACACCAGTGGATTAGCCCCATTGTGGATTTACTGTCAGCTTCACTAGTGAGGCTGTCCAGGAAAGCAAAATATAATGGTTAGTGGAATTGCACTGTCAATCATGCCCCTCACCCTGTGCAAATTGGATGAGGGGTCTTCAAGACAGCCTCTAATGGAGGCAAGTCTGGAACACACAGAAAAGGGTCTGTCTTAGCCTGCAATAGCTGATACAGGCTGTTTAAGCCATTGCAGTGAGGATTTTGATTAGTTTAGGGGCCAAAGTAGCCAAGCTGGAAACATGCAGCCAAATGGGATTAGTTTTCTTCTTTGGCCTTAAATTTTGAATTTTCACTCGGAGACCTCTGAGGTGGCATTCAGCATGTGCCTACAGTATCACCACCAAATATGGAGTATCGAATAAATGTTATTATGTAAGAGTAATATTTGTGGATACCAGGAATTTTAGTGCACATTTTTTAATTGAATTCATTGGTGCAAGAGAAATGATAGGATGGGAAGAAGCGCAAGAATGAGCAAGGTGGCTGATATTGATGGGCAGAAAAATGCCCGAAATGACAGGGCACTTTGAGAGCTTCCTGCAAAAAATTGGGCACTCATGTTCAAAAATGTTCAGCATTACTGCCTTAGTGTTTGTAATGTAGCCCTCCCCATTCCACACCAACACGGGGGATAATGAACTAGCAAGTAGCCCTGACCCCCTATCAAAAAGGGGGTTTGTAGCTGGCCAAATTTTCCCACAACCTATATAATATATTTTGGGGGCCAGGGCTACTTGCCCTGCTACCCCTACTGATGAACAAGAATTATTAAATGCCCAATATCTAAACTGGTACCAGATATGGTATTCATTGGTATCTGTTTAACACTTTACCATTTGGCTCCCATGGCTACTGATGAAAACAAATCACAATAGGAGTCAAATAAGCATTACCTCAACCACAAATTTATAAGTGGTTAAATGTAACAATACAACAATTACACCAAACCACAAGATATTAATAGAGAGTTAAATTCAGTAACCAAATATCAGAATATCCACACACTTGAATAGAATGAAATGTAGCAAAGCTTACTGATAAATCTACAACAATATATAATATAGGTTATACACATAAACAATGCTAAAAAGCACAATATATTAAAAGAAACAAGAATAATTTACTCTATTGAAGTAAAAGAAATTAAATTAAAAGTATGGATAAATTATTGATGATACTGAGATGTTACGGTGACACAGGTAGCCAGGAGAACTCAGGTGGCAAGACTGCCTTCAGCAGCTTCTAATGGGTCATGTGCATGCTACAAGCATCAAGAGAGTTCTTAAATATCTTTCCTTTGTATCTGTTTAGATCTGTTTAGATGTTTAGATTTTTAATGATAATAATAATTTTTAAAGTAAAATTATTAACTTTTTTCTTTTTGTTAGTTGACCCAGGGTTAGGGTTAAAGCTAGAGCTAAGGGTGGGGTGACAATATCACTATAGGTAATTCTGAAACAAATGGTTAGGAAAATGCAATGCACTATTTGTACTTATTGCCCTATAACTTTAAAAAAAAAAACTTAAAAACTTGAGGTACTCCCAAACTCAGAACAAATATTAGAATCTATTTAGCAGATTTTTGTCATTAGAATTTGTTTAGTTATTTCAACTAAATTTAAAAAAAGTTGTTGTGTTGTTTTTAGAATTTGTCATAAAATTTTCTTATAGTAAATTATATGATATGATCAAAATATAATATAAAGAAAAACCTTCTTATCCTGAAAAAAAAAACATTTGTGTGGGTACAGTAAATTAGAGAGTGGAAAATTACAGCTAAAAAGAAACACCACAGAAATGTTAAAACAGTCTTTGTCCTGAACAGTACAACATGGCCAAAACAGTCCAATCATGAAGTGGTAAAAAAAAATCAACTCTTGGCTTTGTTTTTCATGTTTTAAATAAATCACATTTTTATATATAGAATAGCTCTTATTTTATTACACAACTTCTAGTTTAAATTTAATGAATACCGGCATATATTAGATCACCTATTTTCTTGTGTGGGGTATGGAGTAGAAGGTTTGCACTGCAAGTTACAACTCACTTTTAAAGGTCCTTACTGTCTGAATGTTTAATGTTTAGTCATTTTCAATGTTTTCAATATTTTGTTTATTTTAACAAGTGAAATAAAGGTTCTCTCTTAAAGCAGCTCTCTTGCCTGAACATTTCTTTACACAAACCAATATTCCCAACAGATTAATATCCTTTTCATCCAACACAATAATGGAAATTGTACTTGTAATTTTAATTTTTTTCAACATTTTTATATAGTGTTTGGATGAGTAAGATGCAGGCTTTTTAGAAGTGGGTTAAATAGATTTTTTTAAACATGGAGTGTACATATTTATAAATATTTTGCCGACCCCCCCAGTCAGATCTCATTTCACTGTGAGAAACCACTAGTAACCAGACAGACTATGCGCACAAAACACAGATGTCAATCTGTTAAATAAAGCCTATAAAATAGAATAACATGCTGTAATCAAACTTTAACATTTTGGAACATTATAGAATCATAAATCAAAAAAGATTTTAATCCTAAAGAGTGGCAAATCATTTCAAAAATTGTTTTCTGTTACATTATGGTGTTGTAGTTAGTTTTTGTTTTTCCTAAACATGAATATGAGGATTACTCCACAAGCACAAATATACATTAAACATTTGAAACTCAGTTTTTGACTTTTAAATATATTTAATCGTTTATTTATTGCTGTTAAAATATTATATAATATGTTTGACTCATTGTGCTTTTTATCTATAACAAAACATTATTCAGTTGACCACCAAACATATTTTCTAGGTAATGTCCAAAATTATCCATGCACGTACAATTGCAGAAACAAAATCCAATTACCATCACTCCACAAAGGGAGTGATACTGTGTTCCAGGAACTACATTTTAAACAATGATACTTGTATCATAATCTTCATAGTAACCCACAATAGAATAGATTTTCCCTAATTATGTTTTCTCTTCCATTTCCATTGTAGACTCATTGTTCATTTTAGTTTACCCTTCTGTCTGTTATTGTTCCCCTTCCTTTTGTTCCCCCATCTCAGTGTCACCTATGTGCCCCATTTACCCCCATGTATGATGATGGTAACAATGCGCTCAGGTGCTAAGTGTCACCTCAAAAGCTAGTTAGCACCTGTGCCATAGGTTCACCATCACTATTCTAGATCAAATATATATACCAGAACATATCCTTGAATATCTGAAAAAGTTCTTGCATTGTTTAAAGGTGGCCTCCTAGTACACTGCACCACTCATTCACGCTAGACTATTACTTTTCCCTCAGTTCCCGGTGGAAGCCTATTAAAGGTGATGTATTCACGTATATTAATTTGGATCAGTGAATAAACTAAATCAAATATTTAGAGCCACCTTATATAGCGATATTCTATTAGTTGATATTCTACCAAATTTTGACTATTTATTGCTGTATGTTATGTAGTGTGTGTGTTTTTATCTTTGTCTGTATTGCAAACATCAAAAAGGTTCACAAAAGACCATCAATCATTGCTAATATACGTTCTATATTTCACTAAACACTGCTTTTCATTGAGTGGAATTGTTTATGTTTATAGAAATGTTATACAGATGTATAAAAATTGTTACAGTTTACAAGTGATTTTCCATTGCATTGGAGGTAAAACATATATGCTGTAATCTACCTCATAAATAATGTTTTACTTACAGTTTATTAATTGTAGACTGTGTATAATGAGTTGGCCCAGGATTCAATTAAAGCATTAACAATGTCTGGTTTAATCATTAATCATTAAGAAATCATACCAAAAATAAAAAGCAATTACAAACCACAGGCATTAACCCATTCAATGCCAGAGATATATGCAATGTATTTCTTGCGCTGTTTATATACAAAGGATTTTAATGGGATGTATTTTCTTTGTATAAGAGAGGGATGATAAATGCATTGAAAGCCTTCATCAGAAATGGTATAGAGTATACATTGTTTACCTATGCTAAACTCCTTAAAGTACATT
This sequence comes from Pelodytes ibericus, assembly GCA_036172795.1. Classification (NCBI taxonomy): domain Eukaryota; kingdom Metazoa; phylum Chordata; class Amphibia; order Anura; family Pelodytidae; genus Pelodytes; species Pelodytes ibericus. The sequence goes on from CM069859.1 coordinate 82,838,990, forward strand.
TTATTAAAATAATAATTGTATGGTGTAGTATGCCTTTAACTGTGGTCATTATATATAGAACAGAAAATATTTGGGGTCATATTGTGTATGTGTATACAAAGACACACATATATTTACACATTTTATAGTATGTATAGTATTATATGTATAGTATTATAGTATGGGCTTTTAATTTCATTTTGTTAACATTAAAAATGAACTTACCTCTAACTATCTGACATAAAAGCACAACAACACTTACTAGTTGATTTGAGTTATTCATTCATTAATTTATTATTTTAATTCAGTTTAGTCATGTACATGTAAGAGAGGAACGCATTATCTTATTGATTATCACAGTTGTACTTTGCTTTTCTGATTAATTCAGTAATTCAAGATGTTATCAAGATTCACAGAGAAAGGCTGTGGCTTTACAATTTCAAATACAACACAATGAAGATCAGAATTTCCAAATTAAAACAGTTGGTATCCATATGAATCAGAAAATTGCTACATAAAACTGTATTTAAATATAGTATGATTGTACAAAATGTTTGAATTTGATTGTTCCAATGAGCAAGTATTGTTTGCCTATGTTCATTGTGCCTATTGACCATAAATTAAAATGGTAATGCAATCAGCTCCTATAAAAGGGCAATTATTAAGATTGTATAGCCTGAATTGTCTTACTGCACTATGGACTCAATTATAGACTCTGATTACAAAATGGAAATTGTAATAGTTTCATACATACACTTTGTGATCAGTAGTTAATACTAGATCCTTCAGAAATTCTTCAAACTGATGACGCTCTAAAACATCTTTAAATTATAAAATATAAGACTAAGGACTTTTTACTATAACAGCAGATCTAACTAGCTTTTTTCTGTATTTTTCTCCTATAATTTTATATTGAAAACACAGGGGCCTCTAAATCCAGTGACATCATATGGGGCAGGTTGGCTTCCCTTGCAGAAGTTGTCATGCTTCCCTCTGACATTGTGCTTTTATTAGTTATTACCATGGAATCAACAACTCTCTATTGAGTCCAGGTGTCAAGTGCATGGAGATCTAGGCGGAATGGTTTCTCCCGATTGTGTGTGCTGTGATCTAACGGAAGAGGCCAGAAGAAGGCTTGGGGAGATAGCCAGCAAATCTGTTATATTTTGCCTATGATTGGAACTTTCTCGAGACACCACGCAGGGCTCAGAAGCAGTGGTGTGTCAGTGGGTTGTTTGGTAAGTGTCTGTGAGTGCGGACATTTATACATATTATACATTGCATTACAATGCATTACATACATTAACACACATCACAATTTTGTTGTCACATTTCACATCACATATTTTTATTTTATGTGTGGATGCGGTGGTGGAGAGGGTGAGTTAGAGAAGAGACAGCATAGGAGGGAGAGGAGAAGGAAAGAGAGTAAGGGGTGTGGAGGAGGAGTGTTGGGAGGGAGGGGAGGAGAGGAGAAAGTGAGGGGAGGAGAGGACATTGTAAGTATAGGAGAGGTGGCACTCAGGTGTCGAAGGGGTAGGAGGCCAGGGAGGCAGGGTTGCTCTGCTGAGGAGGGAGGGATGCAGGAGAAACATCTATGGGAGCAGAGGGGTCAGTGGGAAGGGGATGAATGGGCCAGTGAAATGGGGGGGTTCCATCCACACCCATGGACCTCCAGTACAGTATTGCTCACCAGAAGCAGTGGTTGGTTATGCAATTGGTGGATAGAGTTGTTTTCCCATTAATGAAGATCTCACAACACCTGGCCATGAGCTCTGAGAGACTGGCTGTCAGATTCTCGTGGTTGCGATCCTGACTCTGCCCCTTACTGTGACGCGGTCTTCCCTCGCCTTATAGGGAAGACCGCGCAACAGATGAATTGCTGAGTTATTTTTTTTCCCTCGTGAGACATCTCAGCCAGCTCCTTTCGTTTTCTGCATACAACGTAAAAAGGAAAGTAAAACTTCTTCATCCGAATACAGCTTCCGTTGACGAACCCTTGATCACGGACTGTATCACCAATAGGGTTGCCACCTGGCCGGTATTTTACCGGCAGACCGGTAAAAAATTGGCTTGACCACAATGTTAAGTCCATGGAGGAAGTACCAAGGCCAGTATTTTTTTGAAGAAAAGGTGGCAACCCTAATCACCAACGATTCTGCCATCTCCAATCCTCTGACCTCAAACCATATTACCTACTATTCTACCTTCCCCAGCCCCAGACCTCGGATTGTACTAACAGACTTCTATTGTTTAACCCTGAAGCTGCTAGATCCTTCCTTGCAAGTATTACTTCCTTTATTCATATCGTGCAGTAGTAACTAAAGTTGTTTGTCAGCTGCATTCTCACTATACCTGAAAGGCTGTACTGTTCATATTATACCAGCTATTAACACCACAACTCCTGTTTCTAATCTGAATAGACTTTTATACAGAGTTCCTGGTTACATTAACCCTTCTGCTGCCGGTTTATTATATACCACCATTTATAGCAAGTCTGATATTTGTTACTTATGTTGCAACCAACAACAGTCTCCTTATATATCCTGCGATTTCTAATTAGATCAATTTTCCAAGAAGTACATACTATTTCTGCAATTGCATTCTACTCTTTAAGTGATAGTTCTACAAACTGTGCATTCCTTGACATATCCTTGACACTGGCCACGCAATTTACCAACATCCACCTCCTCCGTCACTCCCTTTGTCAAACCAGCTGACACTCCTGCTGCAACATCAACAGGTGGTCGGCCATCAAGGGCCACAAGCAGCACCACACAGCAGAAGACCCATAAGAAGTAACCATGTGCCATTTGGGGGAGGCAAGTTAATGGTGTGGGGTTATTTTTCAGGGATTGAGCAATGGCCCTTACTTCCAGTGAGGAGAAATCTTAATGGTTCAGCATACCAAGACATTTTGGACAATGCAATGTTTCCAACATTGTGGGGACAGTTTGGGAAACGCCCTTTGCTATTCCAGCATGACTGTGTCCCAGTGCACAATGCAAGGTCCATAATTGGCCTACACTGAGCCTTGACCTCAACCCCATTGAAAACCTTTGGGATGAACTGGAATGGAGATTGTGAGCCAGGCCTTGTCCTCAGTGCTATCACCTCACAAATGCTCTACTGGAGGAATGGGCAAATCTTCCCACAGAAACACTCCAAAATCTTGTGTAAGACCTTCACAGAAGAGTGAAAGCTGTTATAGCTGCAAAAAGGTGGACCAACTACTTATTAATGTTTATGTATTTAGAGTGTGATGTCATAAAAGTCCCATTACATGTGTCCATATAGTGTACATTCTATATTAGATGATTGCTTTTTGAAACAAATACATTTTGGAAAGTATGTATAAGAAGTAATCATTAGGATATTTCATCCTTTTGCCCCCAATATATTTTTTGGTAAATATTTCCAAAGATTAGAAAATAAAAACTTTGAAAGGGCATCCTGGGAAAACATTGATTATTACATAGTAGCATAATAATTGAGGTTTAAAAAAACCAATTTCAATCCTTCTGCCTATCATTCCTACTTTTTATCCAAAAGAAGGAAAATGAAACCCTAATTAAGCTATGTTGAATTTTTTCGCTTGGGGGGGGGGATTCCTTCTTGACTCCAATAGACAATCAAATTTCTCCTTGGATCACAAAGCTCTAAACTATTAATGTTTATTCTATTATTGATAACCCTGTGTGTCATACTTTTCAGTAAAGAATCCCTTCCTTTTTTGTCTATGAAATCTTTACTCTTCCAGTCTCAGGGGATTACCTCTTGTTCTTTGTAAATTTCTTTTGAAAAAGTAAATTGAGAGCGCTAATATTGGCCCTGCGCATATTTATGTCATTTTATAATATCCCCTCTAATACACAATTTTTCTAGCATATATACATTTTCCTAGGGAGATACCATTTAAAGTATATGCTGTAAAATTCGTATTATTTTCGCATAATGCATAACTTTACATTTGTCTATACTGAACGTCATTTTCCACTTGTTTGTCCAGTCCCTCACTTTGTCTAAATATTCCTGCACATGACAGATCATTAATAAACAAATTAAAAAGAAGAGAACCTAAGACAGATCCCTGATGTACTCCACTTAATACATTTGTCCAGTTTAGGCATTTTTAATTTACAACAACTCTTTGCATTCTATCATTCAACCAATTTTCAATCAAAATACAAAACATTTGCCCCAAGACTATTTCTGTCAATTTGTAGAGTAACTGGGAGGAACTGACTCTGCTGGGTTTCGAACCCTGGTTTACATGGTGCTAAACCTTTTCCTTACCAGTACACCAGCCTGCCTTTTGCAAATTTTCCTGAGATCGGATACTATTGCTTGTAGAGTCAAGGTTATCAGTGACAACTCACTTCAGCTGTGTCTGGTCAGGTGTCTGGTTCTTGGCCTATAAAAGCCACTTCCTGTCTCTGTAACCTTTGCCAGATTATTGTGGTTCCTGTACTCTCTAATCCAGCGTGTTCCTGTTTCTCCTTCCTGTTGCTGAATTTGGACTGTTTTTGACTTTGCTGCTTCTCCTTCCCACTGACCTCGGCTTGCCTCACTACGATTATCATCTTTCTGTTCCAGTCTCCCATCTCTGCTTAAGACCAGAAGGCCACTCAAGGCTCAGGGGCTCAACCACCTGGGTAACGAGTGGCTACCTCTGGCAGAAAACATTGCTGATCTGGCTACTGGACTCCAAAACTTTGTAACATCAATATCATTACAGAATAATCTGGCCCATTCATGGAGACCGTCGGATCAGATTCTGCATTGGCCCAGCAGGTTGCTTTTAATGCAAGAACTATGCAGACCCAGGCACAGACCATTCAAGTGCTGCGGGATCAGGTAGCTGAACTGCAAAATGAAGTTCGATCAATGCATAGTGAGCTTACCAGCTACAGGGCACATGATGTTGCGGCTGCTGCTACTACTACTGTTACACCTGCACAAGATGCCCGCTTGCCTCTACCAGAAAAATTTGGAGGAGACCGCAAAAAATTCAGGGGTTTCCTAAATCAATGCCGTTTGCATCTCATGATGTTACCTAACCGTTTTCCATCTGAAAGAGAGAAGGTGGGATTTATTTTTTCCCTCTTCAAAGATGAAGCCCTGGCCTGGGGCTCCCCTTTTCTGGAACAGGACAGTCCAATCTTGGGAAATTTAAAAGACTTTCTTGAGGTCATGTGCCTAGTTTTTGATGATCCCAATCGCTGTGCTACAGCAGAAGCCACTCTCCTTCATTTACATCAAGGGAGGCGCTCTGTGGCTGAATATGCTGCTGAATTCAGACAGTGGGTTACTGATACTACTTGGAACCAATCAGCCCAGAGGTTCCACTTCAGAAGGGGTCTCTCAGAAGCTATAAAAGATGAGCTAGCTCGTGTTGATCTTCCTGTTGAGTTTGATGCATTTGTGCGGTTGGCTATCCGTATTGATCGGAGACTTTCAGAAAGAAGATTGGAAAGACAGGGCTCTTTTAAACCAAGTGCTACTCCTACTTTCTATTCAAGAATTTCTACTCCGACCCCACAAACACCTACAGACTCTGAACCTGAGGCTATTCAGGTAGATCTAATAAGAGGGCCATTATCCAATGAAGAAAAACAGTGGCGACGCACTCACAACTTATGCCTGTATTGTGGTAGTGCAGGGCATTATGCCATCAATTGCCCTAACAAGTCTAAAAGAACAATAGCTATGACTGCTGAGGGTGCACAGATTCAACACCAATCCCAGATTTCAGACCAACTGGATTCTGTCACACAACCCTTGTTTTCTCTGGCTCAGGGTGAAGAAGGTATGATGACTCAACATCCTCATTTGGTGGTGCCTATCACTTTGCAATATGGTGATAATAAAATTTCAACTACAGCTATGATAGATTCCGGAGCAGGCGGAAACTTTATGGACATTAAATTTGCAGCAGGAAATAAAATTCAGTCTATCCCTAAATCTTCACCTGTGTTAATGGAAACAGTAGACGGTTCTCCACTTACGTCAGGCCCGGTTACACATGAGACTGTGCCCTTAAAATTGATTCTGGAAGTGAATCACCATGAGTCTATATCTTTCCACCTAATTTCCTCAACACAGTTTCCAGTGATTTTGGGTATACCCTGGCTTGCTCTGCATAACCCACAGATTGATTGGAAGACTAGAACTTTGTCCTTTCCTTCAGAACACTGCTTAATGAATTGTCAACCCTCTAAGGCGACACCTGTTACCACAACAATTAATAAAATGGTTGCTACAAACTTAACTAAGCTTCCGCTACAATATCGGGATTTTGCAGATGTCTGTGATAAGAAGAATGCTGATCAGCTTCCACCTCACAGGCCTTATGATTGCCCCATAGAGCTGCTACCTGGAGCTGCTATCCCATTTGGCCGTATATACTCCCTTTCTGAGCCTGAATTGAAAGCACTTCGTGAATACATACAAGAAAATCTTGCCAAAGGCTTTATTCGACCATCCACTTCTCCAGCAGGAGCTCCTATATTCTTTGTAGAAAAGAAAGATGGCAGTCTAAGGCCATGTGTCGATTACAGGGACATTAATAAAATCACTGTTAAAAACCGTTATCCCTTGCCTCTCATTCCTGAACTTCTGGAGAGACTTCGTTCAGCTAAAATATTTACGAAGCTTGATCTACGGGGGGCATATAATCTGGTTCGCATAAGACCAAATGATGAATGGAAAACAGCTTTCAGAACCAGGTACGGACATTATGAATATCTAGTAATGCCATTTGGGCTTTGTAATGCCCCTGCAACTTTTCAGCATCTAATCAATGATGTACTACGGGATCTCCTGGATCAGTTTGTTGTGGCATATTTGGATGATATCCTGATATTTTATGATAATCTTGAAAATCACAGAAAACAGGTCTGCATTGTTCTTGAGCGCCTTCGTACCCACCACCTATACATTAAACTGGAAAAATGTGAGTTTGAACAAACAGAAATTCAGTTCCTGGGGTATGTAATAACTCCTAAAGGTTTAAGTATGGACGCAAGTAAAATTAAAGCTGTGCTGGACTGGCCCATCCCCAAGAATGAAAAATATATACAGAGATTTGTGGGGTTTGCCAATTTTTACAGGCGTTTCATTAAGAATTTCTCTGCTGTTATTACACCGATCACTGAACTTACACGTAAAGGGACTCCTTTTCAGTGGTCCAATAAGGCTGACACTGCATTTTCCAGATTAAAGACTCTGTTTACATCTGCCCCTATCTTGGTACATCCTCAGCCAGAATTGCCATTTACTGTAGAGGTAGATGCTTCTGATTCAGCTGTTGGGGCTATACTGTCTCAAAGGACTGGACCTAAGATGTTGTTACATCCATGTGCCTTCTATTCCTGCCAGATGTTACCAGCAGAAAGAAATTATGACATAGGGAATAAAGAACTTTTGGCTATAAAAGCTGCCTTCACCGAATGGAGACATCTCTTGGAAGGAGCCACCCATCCAATTAATGTCCTCACAGATCACAAAAATCTGGAATGTATCCAATCCGCTAAGAGACTGTCAGCCAGACAAGCACGCTGGTCCCTATTTTTCTCAAGGTTTAATTTTTTTATTTCATGCCGCCCTGGTTCCAGAAATGGCAAGGCGGATTCCTTGTCTAGGATAGCCGACCCCCTCCATACTACAGTAACCAAGGCCACCATCTTGCCGGAGAGCAGATTTTTAGGAGTTACCTTTCCTTCTGATCTAATGTCTCGCATTAAAAAGGGCTACTCTAAAGATCCAGTTTTTCGTGATCCTCCTCGTGATCTTCATATGACCATGCTTAATGGGTTTTGGATTTTTCAACAACGTCTGTTTGTTCCAGAATCAGTGCGACTGGACGTTTTACGCCTCTACCATGACTCTAAACCAGCAGGTCATCCAGGAATCCGAAAGACACAAGAACTACTTACCCGATCCTTTTGGTGGCCTAAATATTATGAGGATGTTAAGAAGTATGTGTCCTCTTGTGAGGTATGTGCCAGACATAAGACTCCTCGCTCATCCCCTGTTGGCTTGCTTCAGCCTCTTCCGATTCCTCATCGTCCCTGGGGATCTATATCCATGGACTTTATTGTGGAACTACCTCCCTCTAAGGAACACACTACTATTCTTGTTGTTGTGGACCGGTTAACCAAGATGAGTCATTTCATACCAGCTCGTGGTCTCCCTTCAGCTAAACAGACTGCTGACCTTGTTATTCGGGAAATATTTCGCTTGCATGGAGTGCCTGATGAAGTAATTTCTGACAGGGGAGTGCAGTTTACATCTCATTTTTGGAAATATTTTTGTTCTATTCTAGGTATTAATGTAAATCTGTCTTCAGCTTTTCATCCACAAAGTAATGGACAGACTGAGCGAACCAACCAGACTTTAGAACAATATTTGCGGTGCTATATTAGTTACCTGCAGGATGACTGGCTGGATTTTCTACCCACGGCGGAGTTTGCCTATAACAATGCCCAACACTGCTCCACTTCTCTGAGCCCATTTTTTGCCAATTATGGTTACCATCCAACCTTTCTAGTGAGTCTCCCAATTACTACTCCCATTCCTGCAGTCACTGACCGGCTAACCGCCTTACGAGATTCCCAAGAACTGTTGAAGGAGACTCTTTCGGAGGCTCAGGAATGTTACAAAAGAGCTGCTGATAGGCACAGAAAGGAGGCCCCAGTTTATCATGTTGGTGACAAGGTTTGGCTGTCAACAAAGAATCTTAAGCTTAGGATTCCTTCTCATAAATTGGGTCAAAAGTTCATGGGACCTTTTAAGATAATCGCTCAGATCAATGCAGTCACCTTCCGTCTGCAACTTCCGGATTCCATGAAAATACATCCGGTATTTCACGTGGCACTGCTTAAACCTTTTCATGAAAATACTTTCCCTGGTCGAGCCTTGCCTGTCCCACTACCAGTCCTCGTGGATGGTGAAGATGAATACGAGGTGGAAAAAATTCTTGACTCCAGGATCTTCCGCAACAAGCTTCAATACTTGGTTCATTGGAAAGGCTATGGTGAGGAGGATAGATCGTGGGAACCAGTGGACAATATTCATGCTCCTGATCTTCTTCAGTCTTTCCATGCACAGTACCCTGCTAAACCAGGAAATAGGGCATCCAGAGGCTGCACCTGTAGAGGTGGAGGTAATGTGAGGAACTGACTCTGCTGGGTTTCGAAACCTGGTTTACATGGTGCTAAACCTTTTCCTTACCAGTACACCAGCCTGCCTTTTGCAAATTTTCCTGAGATCGGATACTATTGCTTGTAGAGTCAAGGTTATCAGTGACAACTCACTTCAGCTGTGTCTGGTCAGGTGTCTGGTTCTTGGCCTATAAAAGCCACTTCCTGTCTCTGTAACCTTTGCCAGATTATTGTGGTTCCTGTACTCTCTAATCCAGCGTGTTCCTGTTTCTCCTTCCTGTTGCTGAATTTGGACTGTTTTTGACTTTGCTGCTTCTCCTTCCCACTGACCTCGGCTTGCCTCACTACGATTATCATCTTTCTGTTCCAGTCTCCCATCTCTGCTTAAGACCAGAAGGCCACTCAAGGCTCAGGGGCTCAACCACCTGGGTAACGAGTGGCTACCTCTGGCAGAAAACATTGCTGATCTGGCTACTGGACTCCAAAACTTTGTAACATCAATATCATTACAGTAACCTTTTGTTTTGCTCGATTATAAGACGACCCTGATTATAAGACGACCCCCCAAACTTTGGATATTCCTTTAGGAAAAAAACTAAAAGCCTGAATATAAGACTACACTATAGGAAAAAAAGTTAAACTTGTATATATTCACATGTAAATTGCTTTTTTAATAAAAATTTTATCAAAAAATGCATTTCTTGTTTTTATTTCCTTTTATGTGCCAATGCTGCCTCTCTCTTTCCCTTGCCCCCAGCTTTGTCTCTCTTCCCCTCCCTTTGACTTCCCCCTCGCCTCTGTCTCTTCCCCCCCCCCTTGTTTCTCTCTGCCCCCTCCCTCCCCTTGTTGCTCTGTCCCCCCCCTCCCTCTGTCTCTTCCCCTCTTCCTCCCCTTGTAGCTCTGTATATTCCCCCCCTCCCTTCCCTTGTTGCTCTGTCCCTAGGCTAGTGGAGGCAGCCGGGGGATGTCTGCACGATACGTGCAAACATCCTCCATGCTGCCCGACACGGCAGTCTATTATGACGGACGTATCGTGCAGACATCCCCCAGCTGCCCGATTCTCCCTGGTGGCTAGTGGGGCAGCAGAGGATGTCTGCGCGAAGTACCCGGCTTAATCACAGAAGTCCCGGCGGTCGTGCCGGGCTGCAGCAGGGGAGTCTGCGCTCATCGCGCAGACATCCTCTGCTGTTAGAGAGGGGGATCCAGGTCCCCTGCAGCTCTGCTGGGGACCTGGATTGCTGTCTTATAATCTGACCTCAATTTGAGGTCAGATTATAAAACGACCTCGATTATAAGACAAGGGGTATTTTTCAGAATTTTTTTTCTGAAAAAACCCTTGTCTTATAATCGAGCAAATACGGTAATTATATTCTGATTCAAGATGTATACTTTTTGCAATCCCTCAAATAATTTCCCTACTACAAATCAAGCTCATTGCCCTGTAATTGCCTAGCTGAGATTTTGATCCCTTTTTTAAATATGGGTACCATATTTGCCTTGAGCAAATCTATTGGCACTATACTCAAACTGAATGAGTCCCTAAAGATCAAAAATAATGGTCTGGCCAGAATTACACTCGGGTGTATACTGGGGCCTTCTCTATCTTTACCCCTTTGTGACCTGATGTCAAGTTAACTCATCATGTAGTTAAGCTGGCAGTGCCCTGTGTGCACACGAGTACACATTTATACAAATTTATTGGAGAAAAATAAAAAATGAAACATGGGTCATAGGAACAACAGTGAAAAATGTAAGCAAAAATCAGCCTTATGTGTTTCATACCAAAAGGTCCTCATATGCTATGACATTTGATTAGATTTTTTGCTACTGTTCCTATGACTCATGTTTGATTTTTATATTTTTCTCCAATACATTTGTATCTTTATATATATACTCTGTATTTGAAGAAGTATCTCTCCGTGGAAGCTCTTGTTGGTTGGATTTTCGTGTATTATATTTTTATGCAGCGCCGGACTTCCATCTATTGAACACTGTGTGAACTTTTAATAAGGAGTGCTTTCTCCATTGAGCATTTTTTTGGTAAATCACGTTTCTAAATAAAACAGTGGAGTAAATACAATGAAAGCTGATATGGAATTTACCATTCTGCTAACTACATTTATTTCATTAACATCACATATTTCATGCTAAAAAAATATAATAAAGATTCAGTTCTAATAAGAAAAGAATACATATAATATAATGTTCTTTACATTTACTAAGAATTGATCAATTGTTGTCCAAATATGTTTGGGCTGCAAAAAAACCCAGAATCCCAGGAACTACTCAGTGTGCAGAAATTTGAAACATGGAGGTCTGGGTTACCCAGATTTTCTTAAGCTCTATAGAGCAACATCGAGAAAGAGAAGTGTGATGGTTTGGATCCTTTTCTGTTACAATAGTTTTCCCCAAGTCTTTTTTTAAAAGTTGGGAATTAGTAGTACAATAGTTACCACACTCGTTAAGAATGTGCACAACTTGAGGAACGCATTGGGTGTAACCTCTCCTGTTTCAATGGCTACCTCCCTAAGGGCACTATCTATCTATGTACAAGATCTGAACCAGTCTCAATGGGGAAAAAGTAAGAGACAGGTAGTGGCAGACCTATTTTAGGGCTCCCAATTAATGCCTTTTTCTGAGTTACAATTACAGTTTGGTTTATCCCTGTCTGAACTATTCACTTATCTCAGATTAAACATTGCCTGGTGGGTTTGACTCGGGAACATCCAGGTTTATGGGAGGAGTTTGTTACACATCTTGTATCAGCCTTATTAACTTTTTGGGGAATCTGAGCCAGCCACTTAAAATGAAATCGATGATTCAATGGGAGGAATATATAGGGATCGGATATCGACACATTTCAACTGCTAATAGGCAAATCAAATGATACTGTATGCCAATAGCTAAACAGAACATTGCTGTATCAATGTGTGGTCTGGCTCTCAATTTAATTGAATTAGTACAATATTATATATGTATATTATTCAGGATTTTTAAGTGAATGACTGACTAGTCTTCAAGAAACAAAGTTTTCTTGGTATCAGCTCAACTGAGTAAAGCATTTTGGCAGCCTATAGAACCCACGAGAATAATAATTTTGTGGTCTTTAAACTCCAATGAGTTCTACATGCAATATTAGTGTTCCATTATGGAAGTTCCCATTGTACTGTATACCGAGGAAAATAGCAGCAATCAGTCTGGCCTAAGTCACATCAAGTCCAATATTTTTTTTTTTTTTTTGCAGTTGAAACCCCCAATCTCATGGATCTAGGAATTATAGTGTGCTGTATGGAATAAATGTGTCTGTTTCCCACAAGTGTTTCCATCTTTACTGCTAATGTTTGTCCATGTCCAAATCTCCAGAGCCTCCCAGATATCTCTATAGATATTTGTTTTTTTTTTACTGGCTACATAACATTGTTTATTGTTTGTTTGCTATTGCCAGCAGGTATTGGTACAGTACATCACGTTATAGACAAGATTTCTCAAAGTCCAGGTTTGGTTTGGTTTTTTACTTAAAAAAAAAATCCTTACTGTCTGAAGTACACAATATCCCATATTTCTACCTAATTGTTAACTATCCCTAAGGGCTACTTCAGAGTTGAAATGTTTCTGGCATGTGCACCATTTTTATTTTTGTTATGCATTGTATAATGTAATTATTAATCGTGTTGTGATCTATGAACCTGGAGTCAAGTATTCAGCACACATTCAGTATTTAAAAGTCTGTTTGCATCAGATCCAAAACAAATATTTCAAGACAACTGAAAAAGAATTTTGGCATTTGATATATCTTTTGTGTCAATCTGACCTTGTTATTCTTCCACTTGAATGCATTTGTGGCTTAGAAAAATGAAGCCTAAAAAGAACTCCAACAGTAACAAGCATTGTACAAGCTGCCATTTATTACACAGCAGTCAGGATGCCAGCTATTAGTAGTTGGAATGAAGCAGTAGTTTCACTATGAACAAGTGTCAGCTCATTTATCTAAATGTTTTAGTAGAAGCTGTGGCAGAGAGATGCGGTTAGTATTATTCATGAAACAATATAGTCTGTAAATATATATATATATATATATGTATATATATATATATATATATATATATATATATATACATACACATACATAATGCTGCTGGAAATAAATGTTTTATTATCATACATATAATTGCAACAGGCATTATTTTAAGAAACATCTCTTATTAGCACACAAGTAAAAACATGAAATAACATTGTGAAGTTTGAATTGTGTTTTGTTTTTCCTTGACTATTTTTACGCAGCTCAAATTCTGATGCTTTATACAAGAACACATTGGGGACTATTCACTAAAAGTGAACTGACTTCTGAACTGCAAACATGAAGTTTTAATATCTCTATTATTAAAAGCAGACATGTTGGAGATGTCGTGGCAATACATATTTTGTACAGAAGAATATCAAGGTGATAAAACATTGCACATTGTCTGCAGATGATAACATGTAATCATGAAGCTATGTTATATTGATGTACAGTGGATATACAAAGTCTACACACCCCTGTTAAAATGTCAGGTTTCTGTGCTGTAAAAAAATGAGACAAAGATAAAGCATTTCAGAACTTTTTCTACCTTTAATGTGACCTATAAACTGTACAACTCAATTGAAAAACAAACTGAAATCTTTTAGGTAGAGGGAAGAAAAAATATAAAAATAAAATAATGTGGTTGCATAAGTGTGCACCCCCTTAAACTAATACTTTGTTGAAGCACCTTTTGATTTTATTACAGCACTCAGTCTTTTTGGGTATGAGTCTATCAGCATGGCACATTTTGACTTGGCAAGATTTGCCCACTCTTCTTTGCAAAAACACTCCAAATCTGTCAGATTGCGAGGGCATCTCCTGTGCACAGCCCTCTTCAGATCACCCCACAGATTTTCAATCGGATTCAGGTCTGGGCTCTGGCTGGGCCATTCCAAAACTTTAATCTTCTTCTGGTGAAGCCATTCCTTTGTTGATTTGGATGTATGCTTTGAGTCTTTGTCATGCTGAAAGATGAAGTTCCTCTTCATGTTCAGCTTTCTAGCAGAAGCCTGAAGGTTTTGTGCCAATATTGACTGGTATAATTCCCTCTATCTTAACTAAAATAAAATAATGTGGTTGCATAAGTGTGCACACCCTCTTAAAATCTTCGCCGCACCACAAGTGTTTAAAGCACCAGTGTGCTTTAACAACGTCTGGGAAAGTGCCGCCCTAAACAAGGCGCCGCCCTAGGCGAGCGCCTTGTTTGCCTCGCGGTACATACACTACTGTGTGTAGGTGTAAATTCATAGGAGACCATTTCACATGTAAATAGAATAGGGATAAAATATTGATGTGACAAGCAATATCCTACAGTTATACAAATAAAATATTTAAAAACAAATAGTACAGGTTCTGTAATAGTAACATCCTCCTTTTTAAATTATAAAGACACGGAGGCTCCTATTATGCTTCATCTCTTTCTTTATTTCCCTCTGCAGCTAAGAAGAGAATGCATAAAAAATTTAGCATAATCCTTATAAACTCCCCTCCCTCCCCCTTACTATAGAAACCAATGTATCAAGAAACACATCCTCTTTATTTGCTGCTCCCTCAAAGCTAAGTACCAATATACATGTCTTTGTATTTACTGTTTTTTTTATCTGGCATGTTATTTTATTATTACGTAGTATACCCATGCCTTCCCATTACCCTGTACTGAGGTTGGTTGTGTCCCCTCTTACCTCTCTCCTTATTTCCCCCACATTCAATAACTGATATGTACACTCATTTGTTTCCAATATTAAATTATTGTGCACACCTTCTTCCATTCAATCCACTGGTTTTCAGTGTTCATCGCTCATCTAGTGCTGTTTTTCCCTACTAGCAACGCCACTGTACACACGCTGTATGGACATTAGCAGCCATCTTCTTGTGGTCTAAGGCCACAGATGATGTGGTTGTACCATGCAAAAGAGCTCCACACCAAGATAAATCGGGGAGAAAATGGAAAAAGGCTAAGGCCACCCATGATTTAACCCCACTCTGACTGGGGATCAGATGAGGTTTCTGAGGAGTCAGATGACCCCAACATCCCTTTGATATCTAATGATGATATACCAGATGATACTACTGGTACTCTCCCCCCAAGGGTCCCCACTCCCCAATCAGATGCCACACCTATTAGACCCCCATTTTTCCCTCCAGACACTCTACATCACCCTTGGTTGGCAGAATGGTTCCCTGCAGACCAGGATTTTTGAAATGTGAAGACATCACTGTCTTATGACACCCCTGTTGATCTCTTCAACCTGAAGGGTTGGATCAAGCAGGTTATATGTTTTATTGGCAATACCAATACGGCTTTAGTGACCGAATGGCGCAAGACTCTCCTATTGAAAACATCTACCTGGCCGAGGTGCTAGGGTTCTGTTTCATGGCTCGGGAGGTCCTGGTCACTACAGAAAATCATTCCTCAAAAATAAGCCAGCGACTCCAGCATCCTTCCCACAAAGGAGCAGAACCTGGTGGAATCGGGCATCCACAGGGTCTTACCAGAAGATCTTACAAGTTCATATTTATATGTTTGAATTGTGGGTTGTCAACTCCGATGCAATCACTTAGGTGGAACAAAGTCCTTGGCCCTGTCTCATAGGACAACATATTTCTGAATATTCTGCCTACCCCACAACATCTTGGTCAGGCAGAACATATTCCAGGAATGTCCAATGGGCCATTTTGGATCATTTTCACCAATAAGATATATAAAAGCTTCTCAGCACTCATAAAATACAGTAGTAGCAAGGCAAATACTGGATAGAGCAAATTAACAACTTTTTCCGTGATGTAACTATGATGTAAGGCATCGTTGGGAACCTGCCGTTGGTGTGTCAGTCCTGCACATGTGTCATTGCATGGAAAGGCTATATCTCAGCTTAAGCAGTCTGGACACTGAATAAACTGTTGTGTGCTTGCATGCTGACAGATGTGTGGAATTTGCAACATGTAGCAAAATCCGTCAAATGTTTTAGATTATGTTTCATTTGGTTAACAGATTTTTGGATAAGGGATACTCAGCCTGTTACTCAGCCGGGTTTGTCGACAAGTATATTCAAAAATAATATTTTTAATAATCAAAATAGTCTTTGTCTATTACAAGCTAACAAAATACAAATGCAAAAACTGCTATTTATTTATGCTATGATTTTATCTAAATGAGACCTTTTTAACATGCCATCATTTCATAAACATTAGAGAATTGGACTCTGGATCTACATTAGTGCAAATGATAATGAAAATATACTCTATAGCTATTTGTGCAAACATCTTTCTAGGAACTTAGAATATGACCAGAAATAACAGCTATAGTAAGGTATCAGAATTTATGATTACTGTTTAAAATTAATGTTTAGAAAATTAATTATACACATTAGATTCATCATTTGTCAATAGAGTTAGAATTCCTTCAGCTCTGATTGAATATATGGCAAAAGCCTGCGCTGCAAAATTAGCTACCATTGATGGATTCTGGTATATGATCTCATGTTCTATTACATATCTAATCATATTACAGGATAAAAGCTACACACATTTATATAATCTAAAAGCAGCTACTTCTTTTCTACAAGAGTGCCATTTCAACCACATGAATACTATAGAAGATAGTAAAATGTATAACTGATCTAAATGCATTATGCCAATAAAAGGTATACCTCCAATGAGAACTAGCAGGTGAATGTTGTGTTGTGGCATAATGTTATCACCCATAGTAAATGCCTGTTGGTGGTGTTATATGGTGTTTTGGTTGCATACATGCAGTAGAGAAAATGGATCTGTAACTCAACAGTGACATGTGACATGAATTACTATAGTTTTATTTAGAAATAATCCTATTTGATTACCTGTACAAGAAGCAAACAAAATATATAAACTGAGGCTAAAATAACAATCCAATGATAAAACAAAGTATATACACAGACCTGCAAAACTGAATTCCAATTAATATGCGTATCTTGAGGTAAGTAAAATTATGAACTAACTTTGGTCCAGCTACTTTGCACATACTTCTTCCAGACACTAACACAGAGATTTCTGAAATAGTTTGAATAATAATTAAATATTTCACACTCTATAGCTCGGACACGAAAACATTTGTCAGATATCATAGACAGACAGACCTCTGGTGTGGATGCCTAGACAGACAGATGGATACATGAATGGATAGATAGACAGTTGGATACATGAATGGATTGATAGACAAACAAACAGAATGATAAGTAGAAGGACAGATAGGAAGAAAGAAAGACAGATAGAAAGATAGAATGAAAGACAGACAGAAATAAATAAACACATAAATGGAAAGAAAGATGGGTAAAAAGACAGACTGACAGAAAGACAGACGGGTAGAAAGAGAGACAGAAATACAGATGGATAGAAATACAGACAGATGGAATGTCAGATAGTTGCAAAGACAAAACTACAGAAAGAAACACAGAGGAGTAGAAAGAAGGACAAATGGATACAGAGACAGAAATATATGAAGGAGAACATATTTTACATCACTAATTATTTTTCTTTTTTAGGTAAAACGATGTGCAAATATTTATACAAAATGAAATTTAAATGTGCTTCTTGTAAATACCAAGCACTGTTATCAAAGACTAAAGGAAACCACAGATTTACTCACTTGATAACTTCAGAAAAAAATTTCACAACCAAGGAGAGTATGTGAAGCAGTAGCCTCTGTGCAGGGAGGAATGTGGTGGCAGTGTGCACACCATGACACATAGTGGGGCAGTTACAGTGAAACTGGACTGAGGGCTAACTGGTTGGCCAGGTGAGCGCTGACTGGACTGGCAGCTGAGAGCTAGGATGGAAGAGGGAATGCTAGGACCACCACTTCTCTGGTGGGTTGAACAGAGCAAATGCAACAATAAACAGGATGTCAACAATGTCAGCTGCAAGTCTAAAAATCTGGAGCAAACTTGCTATACACAGAACAGAGATCACTAGTGGCACGAGTAATTACAAATGGTGAAGCCAGGGTACAATCATATCATAATAACAATTATGCCCACATACAACGTATTTCATCATTTGATCATATTCCATGTACAAATAAATAAAAGTTACACAACATCTGCTAATACTTATTATATTAATAATGTTATTATATTGTAAAAAAATTATGTAAATGTTTCATTTCCTCCCATCCAGTTTGTGAACAAAGTTTGCATAGATATGTTCTTCTGGGATGTATGCAGTAGTTTTCTTTCTTCTATGCTGATATGTCTAAAGAAGAAAAATACATAGTAAAAGTCAAATTCATATGGACCACAAAGAAATAGGGCAATAAAAACAATATAAATACAATATTTTATTATTATTTATTTATAGCGAATTTTACCAGGAAAGATACATTAAGATTTCTCTTGTTTTCAAGTATGTCCTTGGTCCTTAAGCATTGCACTGTTACAATATGTTACAAAATTATATTACAAGGACAAAATTATACTAAAATACAAATAAACAAATGTAACATAGAAAACGAAGAATAAATATATAATCAATCATGTCTACAAGTGCATTCTATATTGAGGTACATTGAAAGAGATCTCTTAAGGGATTTGACACAGGGGGTGGGGGAGATTTGATGGTGTGAGGTTATTCCACAATTGCGGTGCTCTGTAGGAAAATGAGGATCGAGCCACTTTTTATATTCTGGTATAGTAAATGAAGCGCTGGTACTGGGTCGGAGGTTATAGGAGGTGGGAACACCTGGAGACAGAATTCTACTCAGACAGGGTAGGAGCTTTCCAGAAAGCTGTTAAACACAGGGCTGGAAAAGTGAAGAGTGTGTCTGGATTTTATGTTCTTGGTTAGATGGACCTTCAAGTTCTTTGTTTTGTCTCTGTGAGTTATTAGGGTGTGCCAAGACGTGGGTCCCTGCTCGCTGCACTGAGACATACACCAGTCGTACCACATTGACAAAGTCAATGAAACAAATGTCTGTGGTTGCTGTGTCCCTCTTGCAGAGGAGGTCTGCCAGGTATTTCGGGTCTGGACTGCCCTTATGGTTGGTAAGCATAGTGATTGTTCATAGAGTCAGCTGTAACCCAAGGAAATGTGTCCCTTTTACTCACACTTCATGTGGTGGGGCATGTGAATTGCAAACTTGAAAGAACTCAGACTGAAAGTATTCAGTTGCACAGTATAGATCTAGGATTAGGCTTAATCTGTGCCATGGGAGCTTTTTGAGATAATTTAAGATAAGTTTTGAGATAAGTCTTCAAGATGAACTTGCTTGAAAGATTTGGTGATTATACCCTTGGGAGAGGATTTAGTGGCCTCTATTTTGTGCACACCGTACACTAGACAGTGGTCACTGAAAATGTTAGGGAGAATACCTGCCGCCTTGATTTTATCAGGGCAAGAGTGAAGAATTCAATTCAGCAAAGTACTGTAGGGAACTTCATATTATTGCGAGTTGGGGAGGAGATGAATTGCATTAAATACAAACCCTTAAACAGTATACATGAGTTATTATTTTTGGCATTCAGTCAATCAATATTAAGAACTCCAAAATCCAACCGTTCACTTTTTTGTCTTTGAGCTGCAGTTTCACTAAGGGGTTGGGTTATATTAGAAAAGAAATGCACTGGAGTGCTAGGTCGGCTGAACTCAAAGGTGGCAAGATAGCTATAGTTTTGTAAAGGGGTGAAGTTTATGGACTTGTCAACATAAATAACAATGCCTCCTCCTCTTTTTGCTGTATCATTTCTAAAGCATGAGTACCTGTGTATTGCAATGACAAGAGTCAGGTACTTTTGATGTCAACCATGATACTGTTAACACAATGATTTGGGGTTTGTCATAGAAACACCAAGCTTGTAGCGCATCCAATGCAGCGAGTAAGCTGCGGATGTTACAGTGCACGAAGAAGAGGCCTTAGCAGAGAGACTAAGAATCAGTTGGGTGACCAGGGTTAGACTCCACATTATTTGCAAGGGCAGGTAGCATAAGAAATAGGAATTTGGACATTATTTTTGTTTCAAAGTTTTGTGAATGTGAAGTTTTGTAATTTTGTGGGGTGGGGTAGGAGGGCTTGATTTTAACACCAGCACTCAGCAAGTTAGATGAACAGAACAGGCCCTGGTGTATAAGGATTTGTTTTCCAGCTTGAGATGTGTGCTTATGGATGTGGAGATGGAAACAGACATGATTGGAGGAATAGAAGTATGGTCATATTTGAATTCATGGTATGTCAAATGCACAGGAGATGTAGAGATGAATATTAATAAGAAATGAAGTAGATATTTTGAGTGGGAGTCGTATTTACAGGTAACAAATGGCTCGGCAAAGAACACAAACATCATGCACAACAGTGTAAAGATGATGATATATATGCTTATATTAGTCTTCAAATAAATGTCTTTCATGAACGTCATGGAGAAAGAAAATGGAAAAATAGTGTAGTATATTTAAATTGCAAGTATAAAATAAAAATAAGGTGAGAATGTTGCACTTACTATTGATAGAGTCATGACCTCCTGTGATGTGTATGGCACTTTCCTTGCATATTTAAGTCCCCTTTTGAGATTATATATTCAAGGGATTGTTTTTATTTTCTACCCACAATAAAAATATATTACACTATATTTCTGTATTATATTTCTCCTTTTTTTCCATGAGCATTCATGAGAGACATCATTTTGGAAGACTAATATAAGTATTATATTTATATTGTTACATGATATATCACTGAAGTGTGAGCACTCTCTAATCTTGTAAGATGATAGACAGTGACAAGATGACTTGTAGGTCATACCAAGGAGTTTATTTACAATCCACAAGATGAAGAGTGCCTGGTGAATTCACTATTTGCCAAGCATCCATTTTTGCACTTGTGCTTCTATGATAGAAACTTCTTGCCACTATATATTTTTTCACTTGTGCTTCTCACAAACTAGATTATAGAAACACAAGTGAAAACGAGTGGCCCTACTACGAGGATGAACTGGCATGTATTTTTTATGTTACATGCGAGGTAATCCTTCTTCCATAGGAAACATCAAGGGACAGAAGGGACCTTAATTAGGTCTCCTCATGATTTTTGCACCATTGTCAAAGATTTCTGCATCTAATATTGCCATACCCTACTAGATAATAATCTCTTGTGAGCTGAATGGTTCTGCTTAAATTGCATTCCTTTATGCAGGTGCCCAGTTTTGGCACTCGCTACTGAAAAGACCATAACAACTGTATTTAAACAGTATATATTTAGAAAGTGCTGTGGTGGAGAGACACATGCATTCAGTTATATTTACCTTATTGCTGCAAATATATGTTGATGTATACATGTTCTTGTTTTTTCTTTTCCTACACAAAAAAAAAATATTAAATCAACAATTCTACATACATTCTGTTTACAAAACTTTACTACCAGGTACTTGCATGGGCATCCATGAGATTTTTTTCTGCGGGAAAAATATCAAAGCAAAAATGGAACGGCACTCACGGCATTTGGAAACTCATAAATTTATTGAACAAAATCGTTGAGATAAATCTATGGAATCAATAACAGCCACAGTGATTTTGTGAGGAGGCGGAACTCAACTTCTGACAGCTTAACACATTTCATGCTATTAGCGCAAAATATCCTCCCCAGTACTCCTAACACCTCCTACCTTCTCCTCTTTGTTTATCTTTGTTGACTCAGGAAAGGGATTTCCTGGTGGAAGACAAATGTTACAAAAGTAACATTATTAGGAAAATTATATGACCCTGGTAGTAGTAACTAACAGACCAGAATACACTTGAGCATCATGGGAAGTTTACAACAGCTGGGGTCGCAAAGATTAGCCACTACTACCGCAGTCTACAATTCCTATGGTATTCAGTCATTAGTTGGAGCTGCAGTCAACAATAAGAAAGTTAGTTTGTAGTGTAGCGTAGTACAATACAATCCCAGTCTACAACTAAAAATCCAATAAGGTTAAGGTAGCAATATTTATTACGAAAGACCAGCACTTAAAGTGAAAAGGTGTGTTTATTCCACCGGGAAGAGCAACATTTTATCCCTGTGGAATAAACACACTTATTCACTTTAAGTGCTGGTCTTTTGTATTATTGATTCCTACTTTGGAGGAAATGGGTGAGACCTCAACGTGCCACTTATCCCTTTGGTTTGGCGATCCACACATTGATTTGTGAATGTAGCAATATGGCTGGTTGAATATTATTGTAGATGCAGGCAACAAAAGTTAGTGTTCGCACTGTAGACTTACAGTTAAGAACTAGCAATGTTACTTGCGCAACATCATGGGAGTTGCAGTCAACAAAAGTTAATGTTGTGTTGTGTAGTGCGAGCTGCACAGTGATGCACAGAAAAGATTCAAAGTATTACAAAAAATCTCACTTGGCTTTTATGGAGCAGTGTTGGCTAACCTTTGGCACTACAGGTGCTGTTATTGTATTTTTCATGATGTTCAGCCAACCAAATGGATGGCATCTGTGAGATGTGCATTCACAGTAGCTGCAGTACCAATCCATAATCTTATAATACCTAACCTTTGGCACTCTAGTTATTGAGTACTCTCCTTCCCATGATGCTTAGCACATTGGCTACAAGTCATGGAAAATGTAGTTTCAACAGCTGGAGTATTAACTCCATTTTTATTTCAGAATCCAGCCCTCTGGTTGGTTTGGTAAGAACAATGTTAACTGTAAATGCTTTCAAAATGATGGTGCATTATCCACCACGAATATACATTAGAATGCTTCATAGGCAGTATGTGCCACCTAAACCTTGAAATATGTCACCTACAGTCTCTTCCAAACTCCATTCTCATTCACACAGAATGTGACACTAAAGGTGCCTGACCATTTATTATCATCTTACCCATTACAAAGTGATGCACGAGCCAGCATGTATCTGGTTTCACCTTGCCACCTTTACATTTAATTGCCTCCTGAAGCCTCCTCGCCCTCCAATAACCCTAAACCAAATGTACAGAAAAAATACTCCCTGCCAATGTGCAGCAGAGAGCACATCTGTGCTTATCACACAGGTAGTTGAAAGAAGCTAAGGAAACTTGGGCAATACCATAATGAAAGGGGCTTCGTGGTGAGTGAGGGAGAGCATAACATGAATATTAATTTAAACTTGTATAATGTCATCCACCTTGGTGAGAATATGAAGAAAACTATACATAAACTTTAGGGCTTAAGTAGCAGATTCAGTGGACCCTGCAGTGTCTCTGGACTCAGAGTAGCTACCCCTTTTTCTCTAAATATGAATACAGTTTCCAAACAGATCAAATCAGGGGCCATTCTGCTTATTTTTGAAGCCAGAAACTGTATTCGTATTTAGTTCTATGTAAAACAATTACACATTTTCATTCACTGTGGGGATCTTAGGAGTCATGGTTCCTTGGCTCCTGCTATTTGTCAAGACCTGATTTATGAGTTAACAAAACATTTATAATTAATACAAATTACAATTAAAGAATGTAATTCTATCTCTGTGCTAATGAAGACATTATGGTATTTTGAGGACATGCATCATGTAAATATGTTGTGAAGAGTTGATGATGATTCCTAGCGTGTAACTGTGTTATAACCTTGTGGAGTTTGTTTTTTGTTTTGTATTTTTGCCTTTTGGAATTTACAGATAATACAAAATGAAACATACAACAGGAATATGTCCCAGTTCCAGGAAGGGTCTTTAAGAAAACAAACATGCTATACACTAACATGACAAAAAACAATGTTCTCTGTCATCAACAGAAGAGAGAATGACCCATAATCCCTCATGTGAGGTCTTTTCACTAAAAGGTAAATTCCAGGTGAGATTAACTTTTTTCTGCCCACACAATACCAAAGTATTCCATTATCCGTTGTTTCATTTTAGTGTGTATGTATAGCCAGTATTACAGATATAACTACAATCAATGTATAATTGGAAACCAAACCATACTTTCTAATTTCCCAAATAACTGCCTTCATAGAGACCAGTGGATCCTCTAGTAAAATCAAAACATCATCAGCATACAGATTCGTTTTTGTAATGCCCTGCTTCATAATTGAACCCTTACTATCCCTTATCGCTATTGTCAATGGTTCAATAGAAAGGGTATGTAGAAATGCTGACAAGGGGCAGCCATGTTTATTACCATTAGTGTAATTGAACCAGTCTGATATAAAGCCTTCCTCTTTTAATTCCCCCTCAAGGTCAAACACTACCAGTGTATGACTCAGAACTGACAGCTGACTCTGTCAAATATATTTTCAGCATCTAAAGCAAGAAACAAAAAGATATAAATAGAAATTGTTTTATACTAAAGTACAAGACATCTATTTCCTGGCAGCACATGCTGCTGCAAGACGCTAGACAATACTTTCCATTCAACAAGGATATTATATTGATGAGTTCATATTTTATGATCACTGCTTGATATAACATAGTGATGGCCCAAAGCAGCCTTCCTGTAATTCACAGCAATGATTAATTTACCATATGTGTGTAAACGGAGAGTAGAGGCTTAATGAGAAACTGATATTCTTTATTGATTTATAAATACACGGAGGCTCCTATTATGCATCACTCTTTCTTTAATACAAGATTTTGTTAATCCCGAGACGGACAGTCATATAACTGATGTCATGGGTTCTCAGGAGCTACAAAACCTCCTGGAAGCCACCATTGCCAGATCAGTCTCCCAGGCCGTTCAGTCAGCAATGGGGATGGTGTCAGCTAATCTGGCGACGTCCATCTCCTCGCCTTAAAGGCTGCGTAGCACCCTTACTCCCAAGGGGAACAACCCCTAGCCTTTACTGGTACGGCTATGCAGGCCATGGGTCGTAAGATCACGGCCAAAACTAAACATGCCCTCAGAACCACTTCCCCGAACATGTTACGTCATGTCAAAGATGGCGCGTTACCACGCAAAAGAGCCTTGCATCAGGTTAAGTCGATGCGGTCTTGGAAAAGGGCAAAGGCTCTACAAGATGAGGACTCAGAGTCCATATAAGAGGGGGCATCTGATGGGTCAGCAGATTCTGACCAGGATGTGATAGAGGCTGACGTCTTGTTGCTGGCGGAATCAGAAGGGGATACCCTATAGAGACGGGTCTGTTTTCAACTGATGACTGCGTTATGGATCCCAGAGGTAAACCCCTGTTTGATCCAGAACGCCTACACCACCCTAAGTCAACAGAGTGGGTCCTGTCTGCTCATGTGGCAGAGTACATCTCCATGAGGGTGCGTAAAGCTCTAAACAGGCCCACCAGAGATAAATGAGGGCGGAATGCCCCAGGCCCACTGTGCCTAATTTGGCTTGTAAGAACCCTGATGTAGACCCTAAGGTGGCTCAATTCCTGTCTAAGACAGGCTGGTAGTCCAGGAAGGGGCTGGATTACTCACTACGTAACTGTCAAGATAGAGTCCTTGACGTCATGTGTCCTTTGACCAAGATATTTGAGATGGCTGAATCAGCTTTGACTCAAGGTACACCAGTGGATCCGGAAACCTTAAGAGGTTGGGTCCAAAGGGCGATCTGTTTTGTGGGCAACACCAATACGGCCCTAGCTAGTGAACATAGAAAGGCTATCTTTACTCAAGATAGAACCAAAACTGTTCTCAATGGCTCCTTCAGAGCCTGGCCCTAAGGTTAATGGTATGATATTTGGCGACTCCTTAGTCAAGGACTCAGGGTCCTTTGTTCATACATTTATCACGCTGGATAGGGCTCAGACGAGCAAGCGTAGGGTTTTCCAACCCAAGGTTTCCAGAGGGCCAGCAGAACAAGAGGCCATCTGTCCGGCCGCAACTCCAGGGGTCCTTCTCACAACCAAGACCTGTGGTCATACAAGAAGTAAGGCCTCCTGCCCCTCAGTCCTTCCCCCAGAGAAGGCAGCCCTGGCAGAACAGAGGTGTCCGTGGATCACTGCAGCATAGACAGACATACGGTAAGTCATGTGTCTATTTACCCTTTTCCACAAGAGAAGGTAGGGGGGAGACTTATGCACTTCATACAGAATTGGTACAAAGTCACGACAGACACCTGGGTCTTGCAGACGGTAAAGGCATATTGTATAGATTTTGTCAAATATCCACTCCAGGATATTTCCAGGCCCACATCATTTTTGGGCCCTCCAGCGACTCAAGACACATTCACTACATCAAGGATGGACTTAGGATCATACGGTACCTTTGGAGTATGAAGCATCAGAAGTACTGACATGGTGGTCGTGCCACATGGAAGCCTGGAATGGCAGGGCAATTTTCAGTTCGTCCCCGGATCTGGTGATCTTTTCCGATGGCAGTCTTCACGGTTGTGGAGTTCATTGAGGAGCCTTTTTTACAGGAGGACAATGGTATCTTCCAGAACAGAAGGTGCACATCAACTGTCTGAAGCTATTGGTAGGTGCCTTCACGATCAGAAGTTTCACTCGCGATTGCTCGAATTGTTCAGTCTAACTCTGTATGGACAATAGGTCAGCAGGACGCTATATATATCATTTGGGCAGCACAAAATCCACAGGTCTCTCACATCTAGCAGCATATTTCTGACAGTTTTGCCTGGAACACAATATATCCGTTCAGGCATCACATATCCCGGGTCTAGCAAACACAGGAGCAGATTGGAGTTCCCGACACCTCAAAGCCACAAGCGATTGGCAACTCCTTCCATCAATATTTTAAAACCTACAAGCATTGTGAGAACCCCTGGATGTGGACTTGTTCGCGTCCTGACTAAACAGACAGCTCCCGAGGTTTTACAGCTGGAGACCAGACCCCGAGGTGATAGCCGCGGATGCGTTTCTCCAAACTTGGCAAAAGAGCAGACATTACGCATTTCCTTCATTCTGCCTAATTGCCAGGACGCTGGTACACTTGCGAAGGTACAGGATGTTGATGGTTCTAATCACCCAGTTGTGGGAGTCACAACCATGGTTCCCTACGCTGTTGGAGTTGTCAATAGACTGGCCACGCATACTCCCGTTAATACCGGATTGACTGACGGACCCCGAAGGCAATCATCATCCGTTGGTCCAGTCAGGGGGCCTGATATTGATAGCATGGTTGCCTTCAGGGGACCCTGGAGCGTTACAAACATTTCACAATCAACTAGAACACTCCTGGCAGTAGCTTGGACACTGGGCACCAGAAGATCATATGGCAATGCCTGGAAGTCATGGAATGGTTGGTGCATGGAACATGGTATGTATCCTGTATCGGCACCTGTGAACTGCATGCTGAATTTTCTAACTTCAAGGTTCGATGATGGTTTGGCGTATAGATCAGTTAATGTACTACCTTCGGCCATTTCAGCTGGTCACAAAGGCTTCGGTTCAATCCCAGCAGGTAAACATGCCCTAGTATGCCGACTGATGAAAAGTATGAGGTTGTTGAGACAGACACTACTAAGATATTCCCATTTGTGGGATGTTATGATACTGTTAGGTTTGTTGGAAATTTGGCCACCAATAAAGAGCTTTCATTGAAACAATTATCAGCAAAACTGGTCCTTTTTTGTCTGATTTCGTCTAAGCGTGTATCGAATGTTTGAGCCTTAGACATAACTTCTCGATCTTTCTCTCCGGAAGGGGTGTCATTCGATATCTCCAGGAGGACAAAAACTTTGATTAAATAATTTTTTACCCCACTTTCCCAACACTTAATCCCTAATTATGTCCAGTATTATGCCTTAAAGAATATGAGTCCCCTACCACCCAATGGCGTCAACTGGTACGTCCGGAATTATTTCTTGCCTTACGTAGACCCCATGCCCCTAAATCTACAGGGTCTCTAGCCATATGGATCAAATGGATATTGGGGGAATTGACATGACCTTGTTTGGACCACATTCAGTCAGGGGAGCCATGGCTTTGAGAGCTTTTAACTTGGGTTGTAGGTTAGAAGATATTATGAAAGCAGCAGATTGGTCCAGGAAATCCACGTTTATAGTTTTATTTCAAACCATGTACTCACTTTGCATCTATGGTGATAAATGTGATTTAAACTTGCATAATAGGAGCCTCCGTGTATTTATAAATTCTAAGATTTTGCTAAGTCATGATGTAAAGTCATGATTTATAAATACACAGAGGCGAGTATGATTCCCACCCGATACGTTCTTAGTTTATCCCTCACCTGGGTTTTACGTCAGGTCAACTATTTTGACTTCAGTAGGGGGGTATTGATAGGGTAACATGATTACTATTTGAGTTGGCATTTACATCATGAAGATTACCCTTTATTCCCTCCTGTTTCTTCTAGTTTGGGGAACGTCATATCAAGAGTACAGTCGTCTCTTCATGGCGGTGTCTTTCTACCATAGGATTCGGTTGATTTATGATATCGAGTTCAAGTTCATTTGGAGGTTATCCGCATCAAGAAAGAGGAGGAGTGTTATGGTTCTCTGGGTTTTATAGAAGAGGGGACGGAGGGGTTATTACCTAATGGCGTTTGATTGGTTAAAATTTTTTTCATTTCATGTTACTTGCTGCTGAGGGAATGTATTGAAGAAAGAGTGATGCATAATGCTCGCCACCATGTATTTATAAATCATGACTTTACGTCATGACTTAGCAAAATCTTAGAATTTTGAGTGTTATGATTCAAACTTGTTGCCATGGATACAGATAAACATTCTTTGGCACCCTCAGTATGTTCTGGTAAGAAACCTCTGCTTCACTTTGTCATATCTGTATGGTTTGTATCTCAGGTGAGTTAAACCCGATCTTGTCTGTATCATGCATGTATCTTGATATCAGTATTCTGGGGTGATATCAGTCAATAGTTCCCGACAATTTATGGGTTCTTACCCAGTGTTAAAATTGGGGTTATGTTTGACTGCAACATCTCTTTCGGGGCAGCTACTTTATTTATAATATTATTAAAGGCCACAGTCAAATCTTGACAGATGTTATTTTTTACAAGCTAAGTAAAATAAGTTATTAAAATAATCTTGCCCAGAGATTATTTTTTGGATTTTCGATGGCCTTCATTACTTCTTCTTGCTTTATAGGGGCATTTAAAATAGATGGTTTTCTGTTACCTTTGGTAAATTTTTATTTTTAACGTATTCCTCAATATTGTCTTGGGAGTGTTAGGGATTATACAAGACTGTAAAATGTATTAAATACCTTGACTATTCCATGGAGCATCATTACTAGTTTTTTATCATCCTGGATTTTTGTAAAAAAAAACTTTTAGCTTTATTATTAATACTTTTTTAATGCAAGCTATTTTTCAATTAATTCTTGCGAAGGTACTGTTTTTTTTGAGATGTAAATCATCAAGTGTCATATAGATTTCTGATGGACTCTGGGATCTTTTTTTTTTTTTTTGCCTGAGCCCCAAACTTAATCCTTATCAAAGGATCCTCTTTTTGATACAAATTCAACTAATCGTCTGACATTATTACAGGATAAATGTTTAGTCACTAAGCCTACCTCAATGAATGTGATTAGCACTATATTATTGAATCTTTTAGTCAGAAGTGAAGCTACCTCTTTCTTCAAGTTTTTAAAGAATAAATTAGTGAATCAATCTGGTTCTGGTGCCTTCCTAATTTTAAGATCTTTAATAACCTCCTCATATTTAAAGGAAGGTTTAGAGCTTTATATTGTTCATAAGTAATCTTAGTAAGTTGTATATCCTTTAAATGTACTTCAAAATAGGTTTGATATATATTGTTTCTGGCAGGTTATATAATAGAGTATAATAGCTATTAAATACATGTTTGTTTTGGGCTAGTATATACTTTATTCTCTTTGTTTAGACGTATTAGCAATTTATCTGGTTTATTTCCTTTGTAGAACCACGCCTGCTGCCATGACTTGAAATTCTCTTTATTTGTTCCATGCAAGCATCCAATATATCCCCTCTTCTAATGCTGAGCATGGTAAAGAATTGCTCTGTTAGTTTTAAGAGGTAAAGGCAGCCCTTTGTCTATCTGTGTAATTGGCTGGCTATGGCAGGAATTCTTTTAGATTTTACAATTTTACCATGTGTGTAATATGACAGTGTGTCCGTCACACAGCTAGAAAACACCATTTTAGCCTGAGTAATTGTAAAAAAATGGTTCATCATTGTAAAACCCCTACTTCTAATGAAGAGATGTTCATTGGATTTATGATGAGCATAAATCCCTAAAGATATCTACTGAAACCAGTTAGCATTTCAAAGGTTAACTAACTTGGACTGTATCTGTCTGAAATGTTGTAGAGGTTTCCAATACTGCACCAGTAACCACATAAGAATATATCTGAAGACTGTATATGAGTATGCTACTTTTCCACTAAGGTAGAGATTACATTTAGCAATGACTGCACACAATTCTCTTGGTCTACGCTCTGCTAATATAAGTTCTGAATTATTCCTTTCCCGTTTGCCACATTCATTACAAATCAAGTTGGAAAAAGATTATTTTCAATATTTACTGTAAAGATCTTGGCCTAGATTCCATGGCACCTGTTAAGTCCAAAACCACCATTAGCAGTAAATTAAAGGGCATTTGTGATTAACAGGTATGTTAAAATTATCAGATCACTTATTAAAAAGTTACCACACCCATTAATAACCTTCTATACTCACAATGGATAATTACCGCACGCGTTAAAAAAAGTGATTCAGAGAGGTGCAGTAACCATTAACAAGTCATTAGATAAGAAATGTTAATGTAACGCTATGAAAAAAATATGACTGATGTGTTAACAAAAGTTAAAACAGACAGAAAAGTTCAAAAAAACAATTAACACATGCAAATTGTACTAATCATACCAATTTAAATGCTGGATAAAATGTAACTAACAAATATTAAAGGGACTATATCACCTAAACATTGTTTTAGTGTGAATATAGTGAAGGGGAGACCACCATGCAGCCTGTTTGACAACAAGATGTGGCCCACTTAAAAACCCATATTCTCATATGGCTCACAAAAGAGGGTGCATACATTACTAGATGGTATGGGTAATAATCAATATTTCCTACATCATATGTATATGTGTCATTTCAGTTTAGGTGTTTCTAGGTCTGTTAATCTTCAACATAAATGTCACTTCGCATCAGTCTAATGTCATTTAAAACTATGCAGGCTATTCACTAAAAGATGAGCAGGTGAGTTGAACATTTTACACACCTACAATTTACCTTTTAAAGAATAGCTCCCTTTGTCAATTAGAAGTCACCCTGTCTCTGTACTGTCTCCCATTACCATTTGTTCACCTCATTCTGTGTCCACAGGGGTAAACAGTGCATGTATCGCAAGTGGATGATGGAGTGTTACTCACCAGGTGAACCATGTGTCCTGGGATCCAAAACATCCACACTTCCTAGAATACCCTCCACAGAGGTAGGGGAGAAATACCTCTGGAGTATCTTCTGCTAGCCATTGTAGTGCAGGGTCAGAGAAGGGCCACCTCCAGTGGCACGGTGGTAACAACTCTCCCTTGCCATCATCGATTTGTTTGTGCGCTTGCATTCCCCAAGCTTCTTTATCACCTCTCCGGTTTGTGGGTTCTGGCTCATAACATTGACCATGTCTTCTATCTGCCTCCATATGCAGCATCTCTTCACAGCAGTTCCCTGCATGCCTGCCAAAGAGCACACTGCTGTGCCTCATGATCAGCTCCACCAACTGCAAGTTCTCTTCATATGAGAACCTGTGGGAGCACTGCTTGTTCCCAACTGCTGACCTGCCTCCTCTTTGCTGCTGCCAGTTTTTGCAAAATCTATCTTTCTCTTCTGACTAAGTATCATGTGCCGTGCAATGTGAAGGAACTGCTCCCTGCCCTGGCCCAGAGGTGGATGTACCATCCCACTGGCCTCGCCTCTTTTTGCCCTCAGCAAGGCGACCCCGCCTCTCTGGCCTTTTCCCTCCTGACTCCCAACTCTCCTTTTCCTCCGACATCCTCTCTTCTTTCCCTTTTATCTTAAAAGACAAAAGATGTGTGATAATAAAAGTGTGATGTGGAAGAAAGTATATTTAAAAGAAGAAAAACTACCACAACTAGAGGACAAAGTCTTAAATTAGAGGGGCAACAATTTAAAAGTAATATCAGGAAGTATTACTTTACTGAAAGGGTAGTGGATGTATGGAATAGCCTTCCAGCATAAGTGGTAGAGGTAAGCACAGTCAAGGATTTTAAGCATGCGTGGGATAGACACAAGGCTATCCTAGCTATAAGACCGGGAACGGTGGATTAATAAAAGTACTCAAAAAAAAATTGGGCAGACTAGATGGACCGAATGGTTCTTATCTGCCGACACATTCTATGTTTCTATGTGTGTTAATGTATGCTGTGCAATATATGTATTATGTATAAATTTACACTGTCACAGTCATTCTGTGACAAATACTCAACTAACAATACACTTACAACAACCCACAGACAACTACTCGGCTGACTATCGCTGCTCAATGGTACAATAACAGGAAAAGTATGATGGCCCTTTACAGTGCATTTTTTTCATATGTTAGGGGCCTGTTTGTGTTTCCTCAATGGCTAGAAGTTATGCTGAGCTAGTAATTGGCTTGGTTCATATTAACGGCTCCATTTCTTTACAGCCGTTAGTGGGAAAACGTACGTTTTTTCATATCACAACATTATTTTTTAACAGCGGTGATGTTATTTAACAAGCAGTATTTTAATGGTTTCCGTTGCCACTGAATTATCATTATCCTGATTGGGATAATGTCTGTTAATTTTTTTTATTTTTTACTTCTGCTGACAGGCACCATTGAATCTAGGCCATTGTTTCTGATACAACAGCTTTGAAACCATTAAAATAAATTAATGATCTGTTTTAAAAAAAAAACTTCTCTAAATAAAAATGTTGGTTTTCATTTCTTCTGGGAATTTGCCTTTTTTTTTTTACAATTTTTTTTTTTAGTAAGAGGTCATTATTTCAGTAACAAAATTATATTAATAGAATTTTTACTTTTTTTGGGTATTTAATTATCACATTGTGAAGATAATCCTATAGAGAAATATTTTGCTGAGCAGTAGAAATTTTCAATAATTTGAATTAATTACTTCAAATAAACAATGTTCCTCTTTGAATGACATTTGAATTGATATTGCTTTATTGACTAAAATCAGGTGATTGTTATTTGTGTTATTGCGTAACTAGTGCATGAGTGCAATCGATTACCTGCTAATGCCTCGAACTAAAGCCAAAGTGTTGTTATATTATCAACACAGAAAGTGGATCATGCAATAGCATGAATTCTCTATTGACAGAAAGGTTGACAAGTTGTATAATGTCAACAAATAATGTTTCTCTATTTCAGGTTTAAGTAAGCCTGTAGTTCCTTCAAAGCAAAATAAGGGAATAAACCAAATTGCAATTTGCCAGGATGATATGTGGTATTTGTGTTTGGGAAAGCAGGATATATTTTTTTTGATCGATCAATATATTATAAATCATGTATAGATCTTGTATGAAAGAGTTGATAATAAGAATGAAAGATGTGGTATTTTACCAAACTGAATGATTCTGGATTGTCAGGGTATAAAGTGTGAATATGTGACAATATTACATCAAAGTTCTAAGCCAATCCTCATTACTATAAAAAAAACAATCAGCTCCAGTTATATTTTTATTATTGCTTTATTTTTCTCTGAAGAAACCTACTGTGTACTTTGTGGTTTATTCAGTATAGCATCCTTTTATCTTTTCCTGTAACATTGACTGTAACACTTCTTTTGATGCCTTTTATATGTTTGTTTTTCTTATTTGACCGAGGACAATTTTCATAACTTTTTAACTATTTTGCATGAAAGTCAAATTAGGATTGTGAAGGTAAATTGATATGTTTTTTCTGCTAAACAAATATCCAGTGATGTCTAGATCCAGTTTTACGCATTACAAATGAACAGATAGCATGGCAGTGCATATATATTTAATACATTAGTTAATTTAAAACCTTATCAACCTAAAAACTAATATTTTATTTCATAACTAACACATCAACTTGTGATTACTTTTCACTAGTACGAGCACCTGAATTTGAGTTTTTCATAACTGTGGCATATTCATTAAATATTTACATTGTACAACTCATGGTGCAATCAAATCAAATGTAATCAATGGCATTGTATATTTCAAGAGATCCCATTGCAGTTAATTTTTTTCCAGAATTTATTAAATTAGTTTTGACATTGTGAGTAGCAGCATACACATCCTTTCGTATATCAGGCCAAATGCTAAGATGTTTATGCGTAGCTTGATAAATGGTTGTACTTACCTTCTGAGACAAACAACTGTAATGATAATGATCATTATAAGAGTCAGTGCACCAGACCCGCCATAGATAAGTAGGAAAAGAAGAGGCATGCCTAAATAAGATTTAAAAAAATAAATAGGTCATTATAAATAAATTATAACATGAATTTTTAAAATGTGGTAATTTAAACAATTTAAAAAGCATTTCATGTCAGTTTATAAAAAAAAGTCTTATCATTATTATTATTTAAGCTTTAATATGTAAAGTACTTTATGTTTACTGACTTTTTCTAAGAAATGTTTAGATATTATGTATTACCAATGGATAACTGACTATTGATGATAGTGTATCATACTACTGATAATAACAAATACAAGTGCAGTTCTGATAAGAGAAGTGGACTACGAAGAACTTCCGATTCAATTCCTCATATTACATTTACTCTCATATAATTCCCACCTCGATGGTATTTACCAACTTCATAGTCATACATAATCTGGTGCTAGTCCAAGTACCAAGGAAAAACAAAGCACAATAAAAGTAAGCTGCATGTGAGTAGAGGTAAAGATAAACATTTAATGTCACTAACCTTCCTATTCATCATGCAGAAAGAAGGCATCCAAAGTAGTAACTAGAGACCACTTGGGCCTGATGTGAAAGGTTCCATGGATGCCCCCCTACCCTACCAGCCAACCACGTGAAACTACTACATGCCACACATCGACACCGCCAGTAGAGACCCCTGCTACTATGGTAGCTACCCAACTTTATGTGAGTGTGGATTAGTGTTACAGGAGTGTTACGTTTTAAACTTAACTCCATCATGACATGCCCGTACATGTAGGGGCTCCCAATGCGAATCACTGGTCACAATGCCCATACATGCCTTTTAAACGATTCAATTTGTGCAGCTTTAAGCTTACCTGGAAACTTCATGAGTGACTGCTATCAGGGAAAACCCAAAAAATGGCCGTCTGGACCACCCGTGTGCGGTCTTAAAGTGATAGGCCAGTGATAATAGTCACTGACCTGTCAATCACATCCCCTCACCCTCTATTTGAAAATCAATCACATAGCCATTTGACACGGATTGTCCAAATCCTTCCACTTTGATCTTGTGTCAGAGAGAGCGTGAGAGCTAAAGTAACAATTAGCTATTGTCCAGAATGGACATCAAAACAAAGAAAAACATTGTCCTGAAGGGTTTAATTTAGCCCGTTGTCTTATTGTTGTTCAATAGATAACGCCAATTATTACAGGTGCCAATATTGAATATGTAATTATAGTTGAATGACAGTTGTATAAGTATGGAGGGTCCTTAAAAGAGGTGGGTAGGAGAGAGGCAAGATTCTAGGCTCAAAGCTTGCTTTGAAGGCACATATTCATGTAAAACCACAAAAAGTACAGACACTCTACAGCTATTCATGGATTTAACCAGAATTTATTTTTCTATGAAACCAGGAGTTGTGTTTTTGTTTAAACATTACAAAAGCAGATGGCCATAGCAGTGGACCTTTTATACCATCACTCTATTTCAATAAGTTAGTACTAAACACATACATTATTCTGTCTTAATAAAGTTAGGGGTTGACAGTGGCACATTTCTTAAATCTTTATTGCGTAAATTCTATAATAATAAAAATAAAATAAATGTTGTACATATTTAAGTGTGCAAAAGGATTATATCAATTTGAATTCTAAAAAACTAAGTATTATTGTGTATTCAATTTTCTCAATATGCTCTTGCCATAACAAAAAATAATGTGTGCATTTTGTTTACTGATTGCAATGAAATTGCCAACATTTTAAAAGACTCAAGGGCATAACCTCAGTTGACTAATATTTAGCTTCAGTGAGCATTTCATCATTTGTGAACATGTATCTGAGCATCCAAACATCCATAAATCAGTGTACAAGGCATATTTGCACAAATCATGAACCCTTCTGAGATTGTGATTTGCAAACAACTAAAGAAATTTTAGAATTATTTTTTATCAATTACAAAGGACGTTTGCCATGTCAAACAATTTGATATGGCCAACAGATTGATGAACGGCAGGTTTAGATTTATCGAGATTCACTTCAAATCTTTTTCAAAACTTCAAAACACAAAAAAAGTGTGTCTTGTTATGTAAAAGTATGAACAATACTGCTGTTATGGTGAAGTATATATTTATATACATAACCACACTATGTTAGATTTACTAAAAAAAAATTAAAGATTCCCAATTAAAGCTACCTTATAATTTAAAATGTTGACGCTCTTAGTTGCACATGAACTACTTTAGCGCCCAGTCATATCATTCTAAAATAACTATTATTGTCCCTAAGCTTCAACACCAAATATTGAAGAAAATTTCTGCTGCCCAAAAAATGCCTATAATGCATGTAGATAACATGAATGCATTCATCAACTTATAATCCAATTATGGACAAAATATGGTTATGACCACATGCAGTCATGTAATTTTACAACCACGGCATAACTTTGAATATTGTCTGCCTTTGCATTTTAGATTAAATGGTTGAATAATCTAAACCACTGGTGCCAAACTGTGGTACTTCAGCTGTTTATAGACTACATATTCCATAAAATGTTGTCAACCTTAATGGATGCAAGGGATCATGGGAGATATAGTCCATCAACAGCCCAAATCTAGATAGAATTCAGGCCATGAGATCACAGGACCCCTTCCTGCAGGATCTAAGCACCGAGAAGTCGCTCTTATGAACATGTACATGAAATTTTGTAAAAATCACAAATTATTATTAGAAAGCTGAATATAGCTTTCAACATATGCATAGACAAATGCTATAGACATGCATGGTAACCTATGTAATCCAGCCAAATTTCTGGAACATTATACAAAATATGGTTTGTCCCCAAACCAGTCTCAACTCAGAAAACAATAAATATACCGTATTTGCTCGATTATAAGATGAGGTTTTTTTCTTATAATCGAGGTCATCTTATAATCTGACCTCAAATTGAGGTCAGACTATAAGACTTGGATCCAGGTCCCCCGCAGAGCTGCAGGGGATCTGGATCCCCCTCTCTAACAGCAGGGAATATTACTGGCATATTGAGTGGCAAAATATTACTGGCATATTGACCAACTGCTCCCAACCACCCTCCATATTACATTAACATATAACCTACTTGTGAGGGTAGGTGGAGCGAGTGGGAGATATTGTCGGGGGGTAGGGAGAGTTTGTGAGAGAGAGAGTGAGAGTGACAGTCTGTGAGAGAGTGAGTACAAGTCTGTGTGTGAGCAAGAGAGACAGTCTGTGTATGAGAAACTGCTTGTCTTTGTGTGTGATAGACAGTGTGTGTGTGTGTGAGACAGTGTGTGCGAGAAAGCTTGTTTGCAAGTGTGAGAGACAGCTTGTGTGTGTATATGATATACAAATATATATTTATATATATTTTATATATATACACACACGCTTCTCACTGGCATGATATACAAATAATATATATCATTTCAGTGATAATCCGCCCCCTTTGTGGCTCCACCCCTCATGGCCACTCCCTCTTGTAGCTCCACCCACACATGGCTGCTATTTTTTTTAAGGAAAAGGTGGCAGCCCTAGTCCTGCCCTGTATACCTGTCCTGCCCTGCATACTTGTCGTGCCCTGTATACCTGTCCTGCCCTGTATACCTCTCTGCCTGTCCTTATGTTCCATTCCAGGTTTTCTGATTCCCTCTGCCTTGTCAGTTTACTAGTTATACCACACCCGTTTATGTTCAGTCCTTTGCAGCAGTCTACAGGTATTTTCTCTGTGTTTAAGTTCAATGCCGTTTATGTGTCTTAGAGTCTATTTATGCTTTGCTAATATTATGTATTAGTTAGGGACTTGCCTAATGTGGCGTACCTTGACATGGTTGGCAAGCTAACATCTATATTGGCCAATTTGTTTGAACCAAACCCCTACCTTTACCATCCTTAGTGTTAGGTTAGTTCCTGTATTTATGTTTGTTCCTTTGTATGTGCCTTTTGTGTTCCTTAACCCCATGCTTTGTATTGCTTACCCTCAGTTTGGTTTCTGCTTTATATTGCTATGTTATCCCTCTGTCCTGTAGCCCTGCACTCTGTATTTTAGTTTTACTATCCCTCAGTCACTTTTCTGTTTAACTCTAATTGGCTATCACTTAGTTCATTTCCTCTCTAGCCTGGGACCTGGATACAGCAGCTGCTTCACAGGGCCTGGTTGTGGCTGCATAAACTTGGGGTCCCAAACCTCCAAGGGATTGCAGTTACCCAGCACCAGGTCCTGTGTTTCCACCCTGCAATGTAGCTCCTGATCTCGGGCACTCATGGTCTACTTCTATCTGGGACCCCGTGTGTTAAACCAGCATCCATTCTATTCACAGGACTTGCGCCAGAACCCAGAGTGCATTCACAGGATGTGTCCCAGCAGCCAGATTGCCCTCACAGGACTTGCCCCAGCATCCAGATTCCACTCACAGAACTTGTCCCAGCACCCATATTGCACTCATAGGACTAACCCTAAGCAACTTTTATACTCACAGGACTTACCCTGAGCACCCACACTGCACCAATGACTTTCCCCCTGCACCTACATTGCACTTACAGTACTTGCCCAGCACCCATTGCACTCACAGGACTTACCCCAGCACTCATTGCACTCAAAGGACTTACTACCAGTACGCAGACTGCATTTCAGGACCTGCCCCTAGCACTAGCTCTGCACTCCCCATGTCTGAGTATAGGCAGGTCCCTTGACCCCTGATGCTCTGACTTGCAGGAGTGCAAGGCAGTCTAAGAGGATGTCTGTGTGCATGGGCAGCTCAAAATCATTGACTGCCTGCTATCTTCACAAAGAAGATTGGTGAGGGGAGATCTTTTTGATCTCCCTAGCCAGTGCCTCTGGCTGCCCCCCCAGTTTGTGAGCAGAGGTTTTTTAAAGATATGAATGATTAATTCTGCATGTTAATCTTTAAAAAAAATCTACCTGCAAACTAGGACATTTTGTCACATTTCAAAAACCCACCCGGATGTATTAAATGGTCCTCAAAAATAGTACATGTCCTGGGAAAAGAGGACGTATGGAAAGTCTAATTAATGGTCATCTTTTCTATTTTTTTTTTGTATATGTATGTGGTCATTGTGGTCTAATTTGGCACAGTTTCACTACTATTAATTATTATACAAAGTGATGCACTATTGTGTTCCTATATTATTATATATTTGCTTCTTCTTTTGTCCTTACATATATCTTTATGTCTTCCTGTTTGTTCCTGCAGCAACCATAAAAATAAGCTTATTAACAAATGCTCATCTTGATATATTCTTCCCCACTCTATTTTCCATGTATAACTATAATGTTCAGAATTTATTTGCAAATACTGGCACAATGTTTTTAGGAAGAAAAGGACACTATTTTTCATAACCTGCTAGCTGTGGCTGGCGTAATAAATTAGAATGAAGGACAATAGCAGACTGACCTGCATTATGTCCAGTAAGTTTGCATTATTTAATTTGTGATTAACGCCACAATGAAGAAAGCAGTGGACATTATCCTCATTATTGCATCTCTGAGTGCATAATGAAAATGTATATTGCTGTATTGTCACCAAGGCTTTATTTATATAAATGTTACTATCTGCAATCAGAGATGCCCTGTGCACCCCGGCTTTCTGCCAATTATTTTTTTATAGATTCATGTATTTTACTTATGTTTCTGTTTGCAGACTCTTAGTGACTTTCGTATTCTATTAGTCACTCTAAAGATCAGTTTATACATACCGGTTAACTAGAAACTTCTTCCAAATTAATGTTTTTATGATGCATTTGACAAAGGTGCCTGCAACAAACCACTTCAGGTTAACAAACTGGCTTGTGGTTGTAATAAACAACTCTATAATATGTACTTTTATACTACACCCTGTTCCAAATTATTATGCAAATGGTATTTTTCTCATTTACCTAAATAATTGATGTAAATAACAGTCAGCATAATTCTCATGTTATCAACTATTAAGAGTACAATTCATATTTTATTGAACAAACCTCCTAATGATAACAGTATTTTTTTTAAACATAAAAAACTTACAATGCACTGTTCCAAATTATTACGCACAGTAAGTTTCAAAACACTTTACAGATTGTAAAGAACTGAAAATTTTCATTTGTTGTGTTTGCAGCATATTTACTGAAATCAAAAGCTATTTCAATCAAACTTATAACAACATTTTAACTTTTTAAACATTTTAAAAGGTCACGTTACATTTTAACATAGGACCCCTTATTTGATAGCAGCTTCACAAGTCTTGCATCCATTGAACTTGTGAGTTTTTGGACAGTTTCTGCTTGAATTTGTTTGCAAGATGTCAGAATAGCCTCCCAGAGCTGCTGTTTGGATGTAAACTGCCTCCCACCCTCATAGATCTTTTGCGTGAGGATGGTCCAAAGGTTCTCAATAGGATTGAGGTCAGGGGAAGATGACCATGACTTTCTCTCCTTTTATCCCCATAGCAGCCATTGATGTAGAGGTATTCTTTACAGCATGAGATGTGCATTGTCATGCATGAAGATGATTTCATTACAGAAAGCATAGTTCTTCCTTCTGTACCAGGGAAGAAAGTGGCCAGTCAGAAACTCCACATACTTTGCAGAGGTCATCTTTACACCTTCAGGGACCCTAAAGGGGCCGACCAGCTCTCTTCCCATGATTCCGGCCCAAAACATGACTCCACCACCGCCTTGCTGACGTCGCAGTCTTGTTGGAACAGGGTGGCCGTCCACCAACCATCCACTACTCCATCCATCTGGACCATCCAAACGGCACTCATCAGTGAACAGGACTGTTTGAAAATTAGTCTTCATGTATTTTTCTACCCAATGCAGCCGTTTCTGCTTGTGAGCATTGGTTAGTGGTGGCCGAATAGAAGGTTTATGCACAGTTGCAAGACTATGGAGGACTCTACACCTTGATGTCCGTGGGACTCCAGAGGCACCAGCAGCTTCAAATATCTGTTTGCTGCTATGTAATGGTATTTTAGCAGCTGCTCTCTTGATCCGAGGCATGGATCTGGCAGAAATCTTCCTCAATGTGCCTTTATCTGCAAGAACCCGTCTGTGCTCTGAATCAGCCACAAATCTCTTAATAATGCGATGATCACACTTAAGTTTTCGTGAAATATC
Organism: Pelodytes ibericus; assembly: GCA_036172795.1. Classification (NCBI taxonomy): domain Eukaryota; kingdom Metazoa; phylum Chordata; class Amphibia; order Anura; family Pelodytidae; genus Pelodytes; species Pelodytes ibericus. Next base: position 82,880,542 of record CM069859.1, read on the forward strand.
TAATATTTTCATACCTCGTCCAAGGCATTGAACTATTTCACTCTTTTCGGCAGCAGAGAGATCCTTTTTCTTCCCCATATTGCATGAAAATGGTGCTCTGCTTTATAATGTGGAACACCCTCCTTTAGTAGTTTTTCCTTAAATTGGGCTCACCTGGCAATCTAATTATCACAGGTGTCCGAGATTGTTTTCAGTGATCAAAAGAGCCCTGAGACACAATGCCATCCATGAGTTAAACTGAAAAACTAAATATTTAATCTTTGTGACACTTAAATCGAATTTGCATAATAATTTGGAACAGGGTGTATGATACAAAATGTAGGAAATAGAATTTGATTTCTATATCTAAATCAAAGTAGTTTAATTACAATATTACTACATATTGATAACAACCATGTGTAGGAGAAAAACCATTTGTAATAGATTTATTAAATTATTAGGAAATTAATAGTGTGTTTAGTTTTTAATCCAACACGAAAATGACAATTTCCATACTTCAGTATAGTAAAAGAAAACCATACTCTCCGGCGGAGCAGACGAGTGGTGAGAGCTGAACCTGTGTGTGTGTGAGTATGAATATGTGTGTGTATGAGTGTGTGAGTATGAATATAAATGTGTGTGTGTCACTATGAGTGTGTTTGAGTTTAATCCCTTCGCGAGTGTGTGTGAGTTTTAACCTTTCCTATGACGAGTTAACTCGTCATAGGAGCCACAGCGTTAGCAACCTTATGACGAGTTAACTCGTCATGTAGTTAAACTGGCGGTGCGCCAGCTAGTCTGAAAGGGGTCCAGAACTATGCCTCGCACCCGAAGCAAAGGTCCTGGACCCAGTCAGTGGGTGATCGCCGTGATCATTGCGATAACATGCACATTAGATGGCAAAGTCAGTGTGTTCTCTAATTCCCTCCCTGTCCACTCTCTGTGCTTGTGAAGCACAGAGAGTGACCTGCAAGTAAGAAATAAATAAACAGTCATGCTAAAAAAAAAAAAAAGTTAACCCTTTCCTTGATGATCAGTTTGTTACTGAGATCAGTTTCCTTCCTTCTTTATGGCCCTCATTTTGTTTTTAAAAAAATATGTATTATTTTAATTTTATTATTCAAAGTTTTTTTTTTAATAAATAAATATTATTGTAATATATTAATTTAGTTACAGTTAACCCCTCATGCCTGTTCTGTGATACTTATGACATCGCACTGGTCAGTTTTTTCACTGGGTTTTTTGTTGGGGGGTTTGGGAACCTTTATTTTTTATTAGTCAGTTAAGAAAGTGCTAACTGTCCTTTAAAAAACAACATATAACTTGTATGGGTATGTTAAATGACAGAGAGGAAAATTCTGTTTCTACAACCACATATCAAAAATTGAAAAATCCCTGGTCCTTAAGGGGTAAGGTGTGTGTGGTATTAGTACAAGTGTCTGTAAGTATGAGTATAAGTGTGTGTGTATGTGTGCGATTATGAGTATAAGGTTGTGTGTGTGTGAGTATGAATACAAATGTGTGTGTAAGCGGTGTTGACACTTTGAGGTCAGTATGGGACAAAAATTGGGCTCTCGGGCCGAAAACCTTTGCCATTTCTCTCTTAGTTCGTGACTGTCACATACTGTTGCTTCAGTGAGCGACAAGTTTTAGGCTCATCGGCCACACTACCAATAGGGTCTTTTACTGCTCTTTCAGAGCTATCAGGAATTTTACAGAACAAATTGTCTGGGCCTCCACCTCATAAATATACCCTCCACTGCTGATTCTTACCCCCTGATAGTCAAGGGTATTGCTCATTTGTAGGAGGCTCACAATTACATGAAGTCCTAGGCTTTAATTAGACTGTGCGTTTAAAGTAAAAACATATCTAGAACACATGCAATGATGTATTTTTTTTTTGTGGTCGAATATATTTCAGTAACAAATAAAAAGAAAGTTATGTTTTTGTTCCCTGGAACCATTTTGTTAATTTTTCACATGATGCATCCTCGAAAATCTTATATCAGAGCTCACTACAGCTGTGGGTAGAATCGACACATGCTGTCATAAGATAAACTCCTTGCTGCTTGTTTGTCACTGGGGCAGTACTAGGTGGTTGAATACATACTTTTTTTTATCTCTCATTCAACATTCATACAATAAGAATTAATTAAACAAATAGTGAATATATCAAGATGAAGCCAGTGATTAGCAAAACACTTCTGGTTGGGGTGTGGAGAGAGACAGATGGACACTGAAGAGAGAATCAGAAAGTGACTGCAACCCCAAACAGCCGGGAGTCTTCAGGGCACTCCTGGGACTTCTTCACCGCTGACCACTGACAAAGCCTTGTGAGACTCTCTATGGCTTTTATACTATGTGCATTTTTTTTTAATTTCTACTCAAGTAAGCGTTCATGTAAGTACAAGGAGGACAAATACATTTACTTTACAGTATAACTCAGTTTTTTGGCTCTTTTTCCTATATCCTCTTTCCTCTACATCTATTTACCTCTATTTACTTACCTTAAGCTATCCAAACCAGAGCCAGGGATTTATTTCTCTGTAAATTGTGAGATGATCTTCATTGGGGAGGATATATCCTGATTGTGATTTCTCATACAGATATACATATGAATTTGTTTTATGTTATGTTTAATTTCATGCTATTTCATCACCATTTACAGGAGATGTTTTTTTTTTTTTTTGCATAACAAGTTTATTTTGTTTTTCACAATTATATCTATATGCTTGTACTTTTTTTATGGATATTCTCCACTTTAACATTCAGACAGACCAGACTAGTTGCCTTCTTTTACTCCTGCAATGTTTCCTAATACTGATACATTTATCATATATTCGGTTTATAGACTTTCGGTTTATAGAATAGCAATAGCATTACATGTATTCCATAAACCGAAAGTCTATAAACCGAATGTCTTTCGGTTTATAGACTTTCGGTTTATGGAATACATGTAATGCTATTGGCTTTCTATAAACAGAAATAGAGTCCCCATTCATAAGAAATTCTTATGAATGGGGACTCTATTTCGTTTATAGAAAGCCAATAGCATTACATACAATGTATTCGCTGAACCCCGAACTCCAACACGAACATACGGTGGAATGTCCGTGTTCGGGTCCGGGGTCTAAAAAACGTAATGTTCGGTACGAACCCGAGCAGTGCGGTTCGGGTTCGCTCAACACTAATCAGGTGACTGCCCGCTGCAACGTGTGGGGTTTTTGGTTGCACTATGGAATGTAGTTCATCTAATGTTCATTTCAATAAAGATTTTTGATATTTTTTATACCAAACTTTGAGCTGCCCGATATCAGTTTGCTCCTGATTCCTATGCAAGGAACATGCCTCTTTGCCTTGCATTAGGACCTCTTTTGAGGGTATGTGCTATGAAACAAACCTTTACCTTTTTATTGCCTTTTTATTCAAGCAAATATGGAATATAAAATTTAGGAGCAAAACAGAAAATTTTAAGTGCAAACTTAAAAAAAATGTTGAAAAGTAACATCAATCATGACACACCAGCTTACACTAAAACGTAGCATCCCTGAACGTTTTGCACCCATGTCTGACAGACTAAGAATCATGTGGTTCTGCAGTGTAGACATATTCATGCACTGTCTCACCTGACCCTGCAGGATGCTTAAAAACCGAAGCATCATAAGCTAGCAAAATCATTCCCAGCCCCCATAATATATATGGGGGCCATGGCAATTAGCCCTGACTGCGCTCTATCAAAAATGGGGCTATATGCTGGCCAAATAACTCCTAGTGCCCCATTAGACATATGGGGAGACAGGGAAGCAGCCCTCACCACCTTTCTCTAAAATAAATAGGACTGGGAGCTAGGCAAAGGCTCCCAGCAACCTATAAAATACATTGACTGGGAGTTGTACATTCCCTGGGTCCCATACAATTAAATTGACAGCCCCAGGGGTTTGGTGGCTGCCCAAAGACCCCCAAACCCTGCATATAATATAATAAGCCCTTCTTATTAATTTCTGGCATCGCAATCTCTGATTTTATTATACATTATTAGCTAACAATGATTATTTTTAACAGGTTATTGCTTGATAGAATATAAGAATAATCACATACCTGTATGTTTTAGTAACTTTATCCCATGAATTGTCTTGTTTCCTTTATTTGTGTTGAAGTGACATATGTACAATCCTTCATCAGCATTTGTGGTATTTCCAATGTGAACTCTAATCTCTGAACTATTGGAGCAATCAGCAAAAATACGTTTGCTCATACTATAATCAAATCCATAAAATGGTTCTGTGTGAGGCCATGTACATGAAGCAATATGGTCCATCTTATAATTTGTATACTTTTCCAAAGTTACTTGATTCACGACTCCTTCCCCCATATGTTGGAAATGCAACATAATGTTTTGATTCTCAGAAAATGTCCGATGGAATGATGGCTTTATTATGTCAAAGTAATCTACAGAATAAAACAAATAAATAATTAATAAATGACATTGTATATGTATACACCAACTTAATCAAAGTTACTTCCCCAATTAGTATCATTAATGGTGTATAAACACTAAGAAATGTGGTAAAGCAGGACAGAATTCAAAATTCCACAACCATTGTAATCAATAAAAATCTAATTAAAAAATGTACATATTTAAAACCAAGTATATAAATATATAAATTACAACAAATGAAAACCTGAGGTGATTTGCAAGACCTTAAGCATTTGGTTTTGGGTATAACCTATTGACCGTGAGAAAACCTGATGCATTTCACCTTCAATAAATCTGTCATAAGCTTTTTATCCATTGAAGACCTTGCTAGACAGTGTATTTTACCCCATCAAACCATATATTTTGGAAAACTAGACATCCCAGGGTATTTAAAATTGTGGTATTTTAACACTTTCCATGTACTAATTCTATCACCAACCTATGTCAAAGTGTTGGGATGTAATTTTTTTTTCACACACATTGAAGTTCAGGCATGAATTTTCAGATTCTGGTATTTGCCACCACCAGCCAACACCTCAATATGTGTTCAGAAAAATCTCCTGAGTACAGGGATACCACTCATGCATTGGTTTACTGATTTGTTTTGGGGCTAAAAGGCAACATTTGGGATGTGCGCATTTCCAACTTGGAATTTTGACATGTAGTCAGCCTGCGCCCATGTTCCATTTGGAACATTTTTTCAGCCGGCCAATGTATTTGTACCCATCAAACCATATATTTTTGGAAAATAGACATCCTTAGTAGTGTTGAGCGAACCCGAACCGCACTGTTCGGGTTTGTACCGAACATTACGGTTTTTGGACGCCGGACCCGACCATGGACATTTCACTGTATATTCGGGTTGGAGTTCGGGGTTCGGCGATTACATTGTATGTAATGCTATGGGCTTTCTATAAACCCGAAAGAGTCCCCATTCATAAGAATAGGGACTCTATTTTGGTTTATAGAAAGCCAGTAGCATTACATGTGTTCCATAAACCGAAAGTCTTTTGGTTTATAGACTTTTGGTTTATGTAAACCGAAATAGAGTCCCTTTTCTTATGAATGGGGACTCTATTTCAGTTTATAGAAAGCCAATAGCATTACATGTATTCCATAAACCGAAAGTCTATAAACCGAAAGACATTCGGTTTATAGACTTTCGGTTTATGGAATACATGTAATGCTATTGCTATTCTATAAACCGAAATAGAGTCCCCATTCATACGAATAGGTCAATTGACCTATTCTTATGAATGGGGACTCTATTTCGGTTTATAGAAAGCCAATAGCATTACATGGCTATTGGCTTTCTATAAACCGAAATAGAGTCCCCATTCATACGAATAGGTCAATTGACCTATTCGTATGAATGGGGACACACTTACCCACATTTTACTTCATTTTGCAGCCCTCTAGCCCTTTCCAGGACTTTTTTTAGAGGCATTTTAGTGGCCAAAAGTTTGTGTCCCCATTGACTTCAATGGGGTTCGGGGTCAAGTTCGGGGTCAAGTTCGATCATGGACCCGGACATTTTTTCGAAGTTCGGCTGAACCTGCCAAACCCGTACATCCAGGTGTCCGCTCAACTCTAATCCTAAGGTATTTCAAATGGTGGTATTTTAATACTGTATTTGTACTAATTCTACCACCAGCCTTTGTCAAAGTTTGTGGTAATACATTTTGGGAGTTTTGTATGCACATACATTGTACTTCAGGCATGAAGTCATTGCCAAACAACACCCCAATATGTGTTCAGCAACATCTTCCGAGTACAGCGATACCATCCATGTATGGGTTTGTTGGGTTGTTTGGGGGATAAAAGGCAACATTTGTGAGGTGCGCATCTCAGTGTTCCAAGAATTTTTACATGTAGTCAACCTGCGTCCATGTCCAATATGGGATATATCTTTGAAGCCAGCCAATGTAATTTACCCCTACCAAACCATATTTTTTTTTAAAGTAGACACCCATGACTCCTTGTGGCAAGGGCTCAGCAGCCACCGATACATCACTAGATGATGTATCAGAAAGCTGACAAGGGTCAAAATCGAACCTGAGTCAGCGGCCTCAGAATCAGTGCCTAAGCATTGATCTATGTCAAAGAAGGGGTTAATAGCTCTTAGGAGAGCCTATCTAGTACTGAAACCCATAAAAAGTGCAGACAGCAAAAAATAGTGTTGCTGTGCAAGATTACTGCTTATACAGTGATCAATGGCAGGGAAGGGGTTAATACACAGGGAATGACTTTCATAAAATCTGACAATTTTATAAAATGTTAATTTAACACTATTAATGATCTGTCTCTTTCCCTCACAAAAATGTAAGTGAGGAGAGGGAGGCAGATCCAAATTGGTCAGGTCAATATTCATAAATATTGATCTGACCAGGCGAAAGGTGATGCTCATCTGAGCAATCACAAAAACGTTTTTTTTCCACTAATTAATCGCTATGTGCTCAGACAGCTTAAAAAATATATATATTTGTACTTTACACGTAACCATCTAGAGGTTGTGTAAAAAAAAAAAATCAAAAAGTATGCAGACAGATACAATTGCTTTGGCGTCATTATCATTGCGTAAGCAGTGATTGACAGCAAGGAAGGAGTTAATAGCTCTTAGAAGAGCCTGTGACCGAGATCGAGCTTTTTTTTTAGTGTTGCTGATTGCCTAGACATGCGAGGCAAGTCAGCAACACTTACAAAGACATAGGCAGCAATTAAATTCGCTTTCTACGCTCGTTTTAAATGCCCGTCATTTTAAAGGCACTGTGCCTTTAAAACCAGCATTTCAATCGCTATTTCAGTATTTCATGATGCTTCCACATGGAAGCATCGTAGCAATACCATTTGAGCACTGAAAGCAACAAAATAAATTGATTTTAGTGCTCGTTTTGGTGCAGGACCTAGCACTTCCTGTGTCAGCAAGGGGTTAAAATGACATGCTAGTTTATACTCATACTAGGGACAGTGATTTTTTTTCACCTGAGCTATGTTAGAAGCACGTTTTCTTTTAAAAAAAATCTAGTTGTCCTTTAAACATATCTTTAAATAAAGTCAAACAAAATATATATTAATTTAAGTTCTCAAAGCAGGATTGTACTTACTTTCTTTAGTGGAGACATAAAATGATGCTATACCATTTTTTATAATTGAAATAATATCTTTCATATCATACAATTCTACAGCTTCTGTAATTTAAACCTCACTATTTTAATCATTGTTGATAGTATGCCTTATAAATTCAATTTCCTTGTGGAAATGCATCCAATTATTGTTTCAAACTGCATTATCTTAAAATTTATTTTGCTTTGCTGAAAAAGAAACACAAGTCCAATAAAATACCCGTTTTCACAGCTCTATGATGTACTACTTCTGTCAGATATTACACTTATTACGATACTGTAAAGGAAAATAACTAAATCAATGCAGTTTTAATGATTAAATTTCCAAGGAAACGTGTTTTATTTTTCTAAAACTAAACTTATTTTGTCAACAAAATGAATTCTTAAAAAAATAATTTGTTAGTATATGTTTTTCATTATGATATAAATTATGTACTACAATGAATAGTTTTTCATTTCAGCTAAACCACAAACTGTGATCTGAACACAGTTAATAAGACTACCCTTATTTAAATACAAGGCTCCCAGCCTCCCTTAAAATAATCTAGGCAGGGAGCTGTCCAAAGGCTCCAGCCCCCCCCCCCCCCCCATATAATTATCAAGGCCGGGAATTGTCCAAAGGCGCCCCGCTACCCTTACAATAATCAAGGCCGGAAGATGACCAAAGGCTCTTGGTTCATACTTATAATGAAATGGGACCAGGAGCAGCCTAATGGCTCCTGCACCCCTTACAATATTTAAGGATGAGGTCTGACTAAAGGCTCCTGGTCCCTTCTTCCTTACAGTAATCAAGGCCGGAAGCTGACCGAGGACTCTTGGCCCCCACGTATAATGAAAAGGGATCAGGAGCTGCCCAATTCCTCCCATATCCCTTAAAATAATGGAGGTTTTCATCAGATCTCAACCTCCCATTCCCCACAAAATAATGAAATAGGGGTCAGGAGCTGCACAAATACTTATTTAGGCCAAAAGCTCCTGACTGCCCCACTTACAAAAATGGGTCTGGGAGCTATCTCAGCCTTCCTTCATAACAAAATTTGGCCAGGAGCTGCACAATGGCTCCCGGCCCCACACCAATAATCAAGGCTAGGAGATGACCATTATTAGGGGAGCTGGGAGTCTTTGGTCAGTTCTTTGGCCCATTTTATTGCAAGGGGCTACAGGGAGCCTTTGGTCAGCTCCAGGCCCCTTATCATTATTAGGTGGTCCAGGAGCATGTGGGCAGCACCCAGCTGCCCCATTTTATTACAAGTGGGGTCTAGGAGCTGCCCAAATGTTCCTGGCCACCCTTATAATAATTAAGGCTGCAAACTGACTAAAGCCTCCCATACCACTGGCCCTGTTAACAACCTAGTTTGTGTTTGTACTCATAAATGTTGTTTTGCATATGTGGGAATAAGGAGAGTCATAACTGAGGATATGTTAAACAGAAATTCATGAAGAGTGTACTTGTCACAAGCATGATGTGTTTATTGTTAATATTAGACTGTCCCATAGATGTAGCCTGATTTCCAGGATTTTCCTTTCATATTCGTAATTTTTTGTATAAGGTAAGTTAACAAATAACACCAGTCAAATAAATGAAGGTTGTTTATCAGTTCAAAATGGTTTAGCTTTGAAAACAATATTTTGAGCTGCTACATCAGTGATAAATTAATTATAAGATTGCTGCTCGTAAAAGCATAATATAAGCTACTAAAACTAATATAACATTACATGACAGAATAAGTGAAAAGTGAGAGGCTGTGAATTTAGTGGCTTATGTGTGAGAGATTATTTTTGTTTACATATAGGTGTAATTTCTGCAGTTAATACCCTTAACATCTCACATATCTAAAGCAACAAGCATTACCTAGTCATTGTTTTGAGTACCAATGGCAGTGGGATAGCTTTTAAGATTACTCCCTTTACTTTTCTTGTAGGTCTCATTGATAGACTTGCCACCATTTCTTAAAAAAATAAATACATACCAACCACTGCCCATTGCCTTTATAGACTTAAAGGATAACTGTCGGCAATAAAGAAGCTATGTTCAACTGAAAGATTGTCAAGTGTTGAAATTATATTTGGAAATTCTTTAAAGGAATATGGATTTTAACAGAAAATTACCTTATGTTTAATTCAAAGATTGTATCAAGTGTAGATGGTTTCTAAAGAAATTCTTTAATGAAAGAATACAAATTAAGTGCCTTTTTGAGCCTTTACTCCATATAGTTCTTTCAGGTGGCAGACATGTTGTTTAGAATCTTGGTTCAGATCTTCACTCACCTTGGCTCAGATGAACAAAGATTCTAAACAAAGAAGCTATGGCTCAAAAAGGTACTTTATTTGTATTCTTTAATTGAAGCATTTCTATATAAAATTCCTACACTTAATGCCATTTTTCAATTAAACATAACTTAATTTTTTGCTACAGTTGTCTTTTAATGAAAGAATATAAATAAAGCACCTTACCAAACACTCTTTGTAAGTATAGCTCTACTTTTTGGGTCAGATATCCCTTTATCTGACCCAAGATTCTGAACAAAATGTCAGCCCCTTGATAAACTATACAGGCTCAGAGAGCTAAATTAAGTGCATTTGTATTCTTTCAATAAAGTATTTATATTTTAAAAGCCAACACTTTATGCAATCTTCCAGTTAAACATAACTTTTTTTGCAACAGTTGTCCTCAAATATTTGCTTCAACACAATATTTTACCAGCCTGCTGATAAAACACCAGCTAAGTGGCAACCTTTCCCCTAACAATCTAAATACATATGGCAACTCTCGAGTAGAGACAACATATGGCAGTGGTTTACAAACCTCAAGAAACCCCAGTGACTATTGATGGTTCTTCAGTACTTGTTTGGGAATTTTCTATCGAGGAAACAAGTTTTTGAGATGGACGTCTCATGTCCACAAATGCAGCCGATGGCTTGATGTGCAATCCCGTTGCCCTCTTCTTGTGCACAGGCAATGGGGTTGAACAGGGCAGTAGTTTATTAAGTGCCCAGGTTTTTCAAAGTTAAAACCACAGATTATGGTCCAAACGCCAGGACTATTTTGCATACAAAAGTGGCAACCGGAATCAATGGTATGCTTTTTGGTGACAGTACACAGAATCTTGGAGCGCAGTTCTGTTGCCGAGTTCAACCCAGTGGGAGACTGGGATGCAGTTAAGGCTGACCTCATAGAAACATAGAATGTGTCGACCAGTAAGAACCATTTAGTCCATCTAATCTGCCAAATTTCTAAATACTTTTATTAGTCCCCAGTTCCCTGTCTTATATCTAGGATAGCCTTGTGGCTATCCCATGCATGCCTAAAATCCTTGACTGTGTTTACCTCTACCACTTCCGCTGGAAGGCTATTCCATACATCCACTACCCTCTCAGTAAAGTAATACTTCCTGATAATACTTTTACATCTTTTCCCCTCTAATTTTAGACTATGCCCTCTAGTTGTGGTAGTTTTTCTTCTTTTAAATATACTCTCTTCCTTTACTGTGTTGATTCCCTTTATGTATTTAGATGTTTCTATCATATCCCCCCTGTAACTTCTTTCCTCCAAGCTAAACATGTTAAGCGCTATACACCTCAAGAGACATTCAGCTTCCTGGAACAGGGTAATACTTTTCTGCAGCGTCTGATTGTACTTGGGAGTAGTCCCCCTGCTCTATAAAAAGCGGCATAGCGTAGGCCCTTGCGGACGCCACAGTATGACTGGAACATTCTATCACTGGTATAGATGCCAGTTATGCCTTTGAGTGGCCACAAATAGAAGTTTTAGGCCTCCTTTTGGTCAGCTTGAGCAAACAGAAATCAAAGGGCAAATGCAGGAATCAGAGTTAGGGTCACAAGCCAAAAGGTCAGTGCTGAAGAAGGATGAAGCAGTCATGATACAAGCTGTGTGGATAACAGTAAGTCAGAAAATCCCAAAAGTAGAGCACACAAATGTCAGGCAGGCAAAGTATTCCAGCGACAAGTGCTGGGAGGAAGGGGTTTATATAATCGAGCAGTAATGAAAGACATGAAACACCTGAGCAGATATTTAGATATGTGCAGGAGGTAGACAGCACATGCTTGAAAAAAAGCCCTATGGTGGTAAACAGAACAGGTGCAGACACCAGAACCACAGAGGTTCAGGGTTGAATCCCAGCAGAGGTTACAATAATCATTGTAAGACTTTGCAACAGTCTATAACCTTTCTGATATAAAATCCATATACCCAGTAGTGTCTGAAACACTGGGGGAAAAAAGATCATTTTTCTGAAAAATACCCCTTATAATCAAGGTCGTCTTATAATCTGACCTCAAATTATAAGAGCAGAGCTGCACGGGACCTGGATCCCCCTCTCTAACAGCAGGGGATGTCTGCGCGATGAGCGCATACTCCCCTTGCTGCCGCCCGGCATGACCGCCGGGACTTCTATGATGAAGCTGAGTACTTCCGGCTTCGTCATAAAAGTCCCGGCGTTCGTGCCGGGCGGCAGCAAGGGAGGTCTGGGCTCATCGCGCAGACATCCTCTGCTGCCCCGCTAGCCACCAGGGAGAATCGGGCAGCTGGGGGATGTCTGCACGATACATGCAGACATCCTCCATGCTGCCCGACACTTCCGTCTATTATGACAGACCAGTATACGGACGTATCGTGCAGACATCCCCCGGCTGCCCCCACTAGCCACCAGGGACCAAGAAACAGGGGAGGGGGTGGAGGGAGGGGGGTGGAGGGAGGGAGGGGGTGGGACCAGAGCAACGAGGGGAGGGAGGGGGGAACCAGAGCAACAAGGGGAGGGAGGGGGGAACCAGAGCAACAAGGGAAGGGAGGGGGGAAGAGTCAGAGACAAGGGGAGGAAGGGGGGAAGAGACAGAGACAAGGGGGGAGGGGGGGAAGAGACAGAGACAAGGGGGGAGGGGGGAAGAGACAGAGACCAGGGGGGAGGGGGGGAAGAGACAGAGACAAGGGGAGGGAGGGGGGCAGAGAGAAACAAGGGGGGGGAGATAGAGACAAGGGAAGCGAGGGGGAGACAAAGGGAGGGGGAGAGAGAGACAACACTAAGGGGGGGGAGAGAGAAAGCTGGGGGCAAGGGAAAGAGAGAGGCAGCATTGGCACATAAAAGGAAATAAAAACAAGAAAAACATTTTTTGATATAATAATTTTTTATTAAAAAAGCAATTTACATGTGAATATATACAAGTTGAACTTTTTTCCTATAGGGTAGTCTTATATTCAGGCTTTTAGTTTTTTCCCTAATGGAATATCCAAAGTTTGGGGGGTCGTCTTATAATCAGGGTCCTCTTATAATCGAGCAAATACGGTAATTGGAAAAGGAAAGATATTGCCCTTTACACAGATGAAAGAAAGATTAAAAATCCCAAATAAAGAAATCTTTACATATGTGTGGGTTAAAAACTATGTTAAGATGCATTTAGGGTGGTGGGGGGGAATAATTAAAGTTTGAAGAATTGTTTAAAGGGGAAAAAACTATTCTCTCAAAGTTATTATAAAGAGAGTTGTTGTAGTAAAATTATGAATTAATTTGCACAAAGGATTTCACAATATTTAAATTATTGTTAAAATTTTAATATTAGTGTGAAAGTAACTGCAAAACTATCAACAACTGAGTCCTTGTTGGGAGTTCCAAGATGCGTCAAACCATGTGGCATTGAGAGTTCAGTACAGCTCACACTAACAAATTAGTTTTAAAAGGACACAAGCAGGGTTACCACAAAACCCAAATGAATGTGCAAACAACCACAAACACACCAATCATTTACTGCGACTGTCTCAGAACGCTGCGCCAATATGGTATTTGAGCAGCAAGTTACAGAAGCACACAGTATTTTTGGAGAGGCATATCGTAACAATCCAATACACAATTTGACATTGACAATTGACACCTGAATACTAGCACAGATAATAGTATTTATTAAGCAATAAATCAAACCTGTGCTAACACATCAACAAAATACATTAGATAAAACAATAAACACTTATAACTGCAGTGTAAAAAGAAACAATCATATTAACCCAGTGGTGTATCTTGATTTTGTGCTGCCCTAGGCAGACAAAATCCGGGCACCCCCCTACCCAAGCTCACACACACTGTCTCCCATCACACACACTCTGACTCCCATCACACTCAGTCACACACACTGTCTCCCATCACACACACTCTGACTCCCATCACACTCAGTCACACACACTGTCTCCCACCACACACACTCTGACTCCCATCACACTCAGTCACACACACTGTCTCCCATCACACACACTCTGACTCCCATCACACTCAGTCACACACACTGTCTCCCACCACACACACTCTGACTCCCATCACACTCAGTCACACACACTGTCTCCCATCACACACACTCTGACACCCATCACACTCAGTCACACACACTGTCTCCCATCACACACAGTCACACACACAAACACACACACACTCTGACTCCCATCAGCACTTACCTTTCCCTGGTGGCTAGTGGCAGGCAGCATGGTCCCTCCATGCTGCCTGTTCGGCTTCCCGGCGATTGTGCCGACAGGTCACGTGACCGGGCGCGCGTATGACGTCAGTGCGCCTGTCACGTGACTGTCGGCACTTCCGTGTCGGCACACTGCACAGGGAGCCGAACAGGCAGCACGGAGGTTTCTCTGTGCTGCCTGTTCGGCTCCCCGTGCAGCCTAGCAGGCAGAGCGATGGTGAGGGGGGATCTTCCGATCCCTTCTCACTTCTGTCTCTGCCTGCCAGCGCGGTCTTTTTATTTTTTAAAGGGCCGCGTTTTATTTTTTTAAAAATTTTTATTTTTTTAAACATTTTTTTTTTTTTAAATGTTTTTTTTTTTCAGTGCTGCCGCCCCCCAAAATTTGCCACCCTAGGCATCCGCCTAGGATGCCTCGCGGTAAATACAGCACTGTATTAACCCCTTAGTGACAGGACTTTTTTGCCTTGTCTGATGCTTGGTGACATCGTCTGTTTTAACATTTCTGCGGTGTTTGTGTTTTGCTGTACTATCTTTTTTTCTCATTTAGTGTACCCACACAAACTATATATTGTTTTTATCGGCATAAGAAGTGCTTTCTTTTGTTACCATTATTTTGATAATAGCATATTATTTTCTAAAAAAAAAAAAAAAAAAATATAGCAAAAAAAAAATGTCTGAATTTTATTTGAAAAATTGTATACTCATCTACAAAATACAACAAAAAAAAACTGCTAAATAGTTTGTAATATTTGTCCAGAGTTCTGAAATAGACCATGTTTTATATTTTTGGGATTTTTTATTCAAGCTACAAGGCAAAAACTAGAAGTAGTGCAAAGCTATTTCAAAATCCTTTTTTTCAAAATTAGCTATAGTAATATTATAACACTGATATCTGTACTAAATCCATGAATGACCCCCCACATGTACATATTTTTCAAAACTAGATAACTCAGGACATTGAACTTGGGGTATTTTGACACTTTTCATGTAGCCATTTTACCACCAACCTTTGCCAAAGTTTTCAGCAAATGTGAAGGGGTACTACCTAACAGTGGTTTCCCGCGGGGGGTGCAGGGGGTGCGGACAGCGGGGGTGACACCCATGATGCCGGCATCCCCCTGCAGCGCAGCTGTACTTTTATTTCTTTTTTTCTCTGCCGTAAAAAAAAAAGTAAATAAAATAAATCCCTGTGACCGGATGTGATGTTACGTCACATATGGTGTCTGTGTTTCCCTCCTCCGTGCAGGGAGGAAGACTGCACAGAGGAGGCGTCCGGGGACATGGAGCAGCAGCCAAGCGGTAAGTACTGGGGAAGGGGGGAGGAAAAACGAGCACTGTAACGACACAATATTACTGGCATCTGAATGGCACAATATTACGGGCATCTTAATGGCACAATAATATAGGCATTTGAATGACACAATATTACTGGCATATGAATGACACAATATTACTGGCATATGAATGGCACAATATTACAGGCATCTGAATGGCACAATATTACTGGCATTTGAATGGCACAATATTACTGGTATCTGAATGGCACAATAATACAGGCATCTGAATGGCACAATATTACTGGCATCTGAATGGCACAATATTACTGGCATCTGAATGGCACAATATTACTGGTATTTGAATGGCACAATAATTATGGCATCTGAATGGCACAATAATACAGGCATCTTAATGGCACAATATTACTGGTATCTGAATGGCACAATAATACAGGCATCTTAATGGCACAATATTACTGGCATCTTAATGGCACAATCTTACTGGCATCTGAATGGCACAATATTACTGGCATATTAGGCAAATTGGCTTATTTACGGCAAAATAATAATGGCATATTATTATTGTGTGTGACAAAATTTGTGGGGCTCCTGTATGTGGCATATTTAATGGGCCATCTGACTGGCATTACTAAGGAATCTATTGGAGGAAATCCAGGGGGGTGACACCATGAGTTACCGCACCGGGTGACACCAACCCTAGTGAAGCCTCTGCTGCCAAATAACAACTCAATATGTGTTCAGCAACATCTCCTGAGTACAGTGATACCACCCATGCATGGGTTTGTCAGCTTGTTTGGGGGTTTAAAGGCCACATTTGAGAGGTGCGCTTTTTGGAAATCTAGTGGTACTTTCCATGCACTAATTCTACCACCAGCCTATGTCAAAGTTTTGGGTAGTATTTTTTTTTCACATACATGTGAACACACAACATGTGTTCAGCAACATCTCCTGAGTACAGAGATACCACCCATGCATGGGTTTGTCAGCTTGTTTGGGGCTTAAAAGGCCACATTTGAGAGGTGCGCCTTTTGGTTTTCCAACTTGGAATTTAAACATGCAGAAAACATGCAAAGCATCGTAGCAATAGCATTTGGGCACTGAAAAAAATCACTTTCCGTGCTCATTTTGGTGCAGGACAGACTAGGTCCATCTTGTGTCATTAAGGCCTCGCCACAAAGGACGGACCTAGCATGTCGTGTTTCAGCAAGGGGTTAAAGATGCTATCTGTTGGTTATTCAGGTGGTTTTCTAAATAAAACTAATATTATATATAAAATAAAGTGATACTGGTAATACTTATCAGTTCCTTGACACTCTTATGGAAAAATATCAAGCAGGAAAATATGCTGGCATGGAGTATTGCCTTCATGGGAAAACAAAGCTGCATTCACTCGGCTTAAATAAGGTACTTCAGAGTTCCTGGGCCTAAACCCACACAGCAGCCTGCCTAGAGTAGCCTAAAAAGCTGTGTAGGTCTAGTTACTCCACATTGTAGGGAATGAATTGCCCTGCTACTATGTATCGGAGACTCTGCTTTCTCCTGCCAGGTACTGTAAAAACTGATTATTTCCTGCTGCTAGGTTGGAATAAATCTCCATTTTAGCTGGAAGTTTAGTTTTTGGTGATGGGAACAGAAAACATATTTGTAAAATGTTTCACATAACAGATAGGAAGGCAAGGCAATATGGAAAATGATCACAAAAGCACAACTAGATGGGAGAAAAATCTCAGACTAATATAATATAATATATAATACAGAATCACAACATAGATTATTTGCCCAGTTAATTAAAGATGTACATAAGATATATGTTCATAGGTGACCCTAATTGGGTTTCTGCCTATGTCTCCCTGGCTCCAATCACTATGTGATCAGGGCCAGGAGTACCCAGATGCCAGTTTGGTGTTTTTGTCGTTAACCCCTTGACGACAAAGCACGTGCCAGGCACGTCCTGGGAGAAACTCCCTTAATGACAAAGGACGTGCCTGGCACGTCCTGCAGTGAATGAAGCGGTTTTCGCGATCAACAATCGCGAAAACCGCTTTAACAGTGCTGGTCTATTGCCTCCGAGGCAATAGCCAGCACCGAAATTTCTATTTTGGGACCCCCACGATCGCCCCACGGCTAAGCCCTCTGCCGGTCTGAGCTTCGGAAGTGAAAGTAACTTCACTTCCGTCGCTCTGAATATGCTACTTGACTGCCCCTAGTGGTAGTTTAGTAGCATTGCAATGGAAAATATTTTAAATACATATTTCATTAATTAAAAACAGGTTATTTAGCTATATTAGCCTATAGGGTTAAAATTAAATATTTTTTAGCATAAGGGATAGGGTTAAAATTAAATTAAAGTTAAAAAATATTAATAGATATAATAAGGATTAGAGTTGGGGTTAAATTTAGTGTTAGGGTTAAATTTAGGGTTTGGGTTGGGGTCAAAAGATCAATATAGGAAAAAACAAAAAAACACTATTTTTGGTTTTTGCCCCATAACTCGCAAAAAAATACAGAAAAATATGGAAACATGCATATTTTTGAACTCGGGAGAACATTTAGAAACTATTTAGACGGGGTCTTTTTTAATGATTTTATTTGTGTAAATTATATTTTAGGTCAAAGTTAGAAAAAGTGGGTTTTTTAACATTTTTCATCATATTTTATGATTTTTTTGTAGTAAATTATAAGATATGATGAACATAATGGTATCTAATGAAAGCCCTTCTTATGACGATAAAAACAACATATAATTTGTGTGGGTACTGTATGTGAGAAAGAAAAAAATTACAGCTAAACACAAACACGCTAGAAATGTCAAAACGGCCATTGTCACCAAGGGAAAGTCAAGGTGAAAATGTCTTGTCACTAAGGGGTTAAGGACCTAAGCGCCATCCATCACTAAGGGGTTAAACAATACTAAATTCTTTCCAAAAAGTTGCAAAAGGAGTAAACCATGTGACAACTAATTTTTCTATAGCAATAAAAATTTAAATTGCAATAAATTGGTGAACCTCAGAATTGCAAAAACCAGTGTATAATCAATACAGTTTAGAAAAAGGTCACTGTCTGTAACAATGTTTGAAGATTATAAGAAAGAAGTTAAATTCAATGATAGAGAAGGAACATAAGAAAAGAATAATGGGAGGTGAAGGACAGTAAGGGAAAGAAGAAAGGAAGGAAGGAATGCAGGAAGGAAGGAAAGAAAGGGTAAAGATCAAGGATTATCCTGCAAAACGGTAACAAAGAAAGTATAAGCAAACCAGAATTCGAATAAATGAATACTTTAAAAGTTAAGAAATACAGGAGCAGTTTCTGTCTTTGTCTTGTAAGTATGAGTAAGAATGAAATGTGTGTATCAATGTGAACAATGTTTTAATGAATAGCAATGTAATTATTTATGACCATATTTGTTATATATGTTTAAACTTATTTAAAATAGACTGTATTTAAAAAAAAAATGAAGTAAAAAAAAAAAGAGATAACAAAATGCCTGAATAACGCAAATGTGAACATTATCTGTTTACCATGGTGCATGATCTGTTTAATACTTTAAGATTTGAATTTGAAATTGTTTTTAAACAAATATGTATTAGCATTTTTTAAACTCCTCCAATACATCCAGCTCAGAAAATTAATTAGTGTCTATATAATTTATGACTTTGAGCAAATGGTTTTTTTTTTTGTATAGAAATTGTTTTTTAAATATCTCATTTCGTCTTATACGTAACAAGCGTAGATATAAAAAATCTCATTTCCTATTCTATATTGCAATCCACACTGATAGTGAGGCATAAAAAATCAAAACGACTTTGTCATGAAAATCTCCTCTACAATAAGTCTCAATATTAAGATCATAATATGGTTGAAAATTTTAGCTCAAACTGCCTTCTAAAAGCTCTGCTGTAATGTAATACAGCATCTACTAGGCACTCTATTAAACTAAAACAATTTATTGCAGCCAAGTATCAATTGCCATAAGTGGTTTTCTAATTTGTTAATATATTATTTTATACTATATTTATATGCCTACACACAGACACACACTTACATATATGAAGAAAAAACATGAATTGACATTCAGAAATGCCATGGTATAACTGTACAGAATATAGAGAAAATCCATAAACTGTTTGTTTGGAAAAGTCTATAAATTATTAATTGTGACGTTTTCATTCTAAGCTATACCTCTCTACCTACTGCACAGAGATAAAAACAAACATGTCTATGGCTACTGGAAGAGATTCATCTGCCAGTCCCCAGTAAGCGACATCCTCGTCCCATGATGTTTTTCGTGCCACCCCCACTCTTAGCATTGTGGTATGCTGATTTGGGGACAGGCAGTTTTTTTCCACCTGTTTCAGTGGCTATATTTGACTTATTTGTTGGCCATCTTAGATGAAGTGTTTCAGGTAAATATATATTTTTAAATTACATAAATTAAAATCAACTTCAATTTAAAAAAAAGATATACAAAGCAATGAAACATATATTAATTCACACTATTCACATGATATGAGATTACTTATTATAGCTTTTCTAGCAATCCATCAAAACAACACAAGTTGACTCATGTTATATGAGTCATATGATAATTGTGTGCTTGTGAGCAGTGATGGAATGGAATTATAAATTGTTAGAGACAGATAGCAGTTTTGGATTGACTGCAGTTAACTTTTAATGCTTGGCAAGTGCTTAACCCCTTCATGACTGGACTGCTTTGGAAATGTTGTACCCTTTGTGGCAATGGCTATTGCACAATATTTCATTTACAAATCTGTGTCGGCAGATAAGAACCATTCAGTCCATCTAGTCTGCACAATATCTGCCTAATATAAAATAAATAAATAAACAAATCTGAATACTTTCATTAGTCCCTGGCCTTATCTTATATCTAGGATAGCCTTATGTCTATCCCATGCATGCTTAAACACCTTCACTGTATTAACCTCTACCACTTCTGCTGGATGGCTGTTTGTGTTTAGCTGTAATTTTCTTCTTTCTCATTCAATGTACCCACACAAGTTCTTTATTTTGGCATAAGAAAGGCTTTATTTAGATTTTTGATCATATCATATAATTTAATAAAAAATAAAAAAAAGTATTGGGACACTCGCCCATTACACCAACAGAGACTTTTATGACATTCATTGCATTCTAAATACAAAGACATTAATATGGAGTCCTCCCTTTGCAGCTAAAATAGCTTCCACTCTCCTTGGAAGGCTTATCACAAGATTTTGGAATGTCTGTGGGAGTTTTAGCCCATTCATCCAGCAGAGCATTTATGAGATCAGGCACTGATATTAAATGAGAATGCCTGGCTCACAGTCATCCCAAAGGTGTTTGAAGGGGTTAAGGTCAGGGCTCTGTGCTTCCACACCAATCCTGGCTTTGTGCACTGGGGGCACAGTCATGCTGGAATAGAAAAAGATCTTCCCCAAGCCGTTCCCACAAATTTGGAATCATAGCATTGTCCAAAATCTTGGTATTAGAAGCAAGGGGTCTAGACCAGCCCCTGAAAAAGAGCCCCATGTAATTATCCCTCCTCCACCAAACTTTAAAGTTGGCACAATGCAATCAGGCAATGTTATCCTGAAATTTGCCAAAACCAGACTCGCCCATCATAATGAGAAACAGTGAAGTCTCCATGTAACACTTTTCCACTGCTCCAGAGTACAGTGGTGGCGTGCTTTCAGAAACTTGGAATTTTACTTGATGTAAGGCTTGCATGCAGCTGCTCAGCTATAGAAACCCATTCCATGAAGCTCCCACCGAACAGTTTTTTTGCCTATATTAATACCAGTGGAAGTTTGGAACTCTTTAACTAAGGAGTCAGCAGATCATTGGCAAGATTTATACACCATGTGCCTGAGCACTCAGTGACCCGGCTTTGTGACTTTATGAGGTCTTCTGCTTCATTACCAAGTTACTGCTGTTCCTAAATGCTGCCGCTTTCCAACAATACCATTTACAGTTGATTGTGGAATATCTAGATAGGTGTTTATTCACCTGTCACAATAGGTCAGGTTGACAGTGCCGATCCTAGGGTCACTGATGCATAGTGGCAATAATTTTAAGTTGGGTGTGCTTATATTTCTAATTCCTCCCCTTCACAAAAATATCACTTCTAACCACACCCATTTTCTATGGCAACCACTCCACCAGGTAACAAGCCACCCGCTACCCACAGTGAGAGCTTTGCCCCTAAATAGCTTCCAAGTGCCATCTTTGAGCTAAGCTGCTTCCCATTTGCAGAATAGTCTAGGTGCAATTCTGATGTGAGTTGGAAGTTATATGAAAAATACACGACACTAACTGCTACTGTAAACTCCTAGACCAGCTCAGAGAAATTCTGTTGGCTCAATCCGTAATGATGTGAACTATGTAATGAATGCTTTAAGTGAGACTGGTTATGTTATGTTTTTAAAGATGGCCACTTCTGCCTCGTTAAAAGTGTAATTTGAACGTTGCACGAAAATACCTCTTTTTCCCACTGCAATATGGGACACCGAGGTGGAGCCTAGAAGGTTGTCAGCACTACTGCTCATGTAGACACCAGAGAATGAAAAACAGGATGCCAGGAATGCAATCCCAAATCCTCTTTGAAGTAGGACAGCGGGGAGAGGGGGCAACACTAATTCTGTACCTTTCAAAATATATTCTCCCTAGTTGTTGCAAAAGACACGGTCTGGTGGCCATCTCTCTGTGTCACTATTGTGTGCACCTGTCAATTCCACTCAGCCAATCCGTGTTGAGGATGATCTGCTAGACCTGCTAGATGTGTGTTTGGCGTCATAGACGGAACACACCCATCATCACTGCCAGGTATATATTAAAGTACTTGCTTAATACTTTCAGGCGCATTAAAGTTAGTATAAAACAGGAAAAATTGCAGATAGGCACTCTCTTCATGCAAAAATAGTGAATTTTATCATAGGTTATACTTAAGCGCCTGAAAGCGCGAAGCGCATGAGGCATCTGGTGTTCCATTCTTTTTCATCAGTCATAAGAGTTGTATATTTTTATCTATGCTAAGGAAACGTTATTTAAATTCACTATTTTTGCATGAAGAGCACGTATATCTGCAATTTTTCCTGTTTTATGCAAGAGGTGAGAAGGCTTCCAGGAGGTGGATGCTCCACATGTGGATTTTGTTTGTTTATCATTTTGTTTAGTTTTAAAGTTAGTATAACCCATTATTGGAGTGTGCCATTAACACTGGATGTTTTTATTTGTATATTGATGGACAATGTCCGCTTCTCTTATCACAAGTCCAATATATCACACATGTGGCAATGGAGGTAAGGATGCATGAGAGTATTAATTCAGGAGCCCTTAATGGAAACCTTAACACTTTGTGAAATGTCAATTTTTAAATCATATTCTCTTTTTAAAGTTGTCTATCTATAATGTTGGGTATTTGTACATCTTAGTGATTAAACTAACACACTCAATAAAGTTTATTCACTAATGGTTGGATAGCCACATTTGCAAAAATGAGTATAAAAAATAAATCAATGTATTGTTTAGATCTTCATTAAAGAACCGTTAATTACTCATTTATGTTAGTTCATCTCCCCTTGTCATGATTAGGTCTAGCAAACAACTGGATGAACATCAAGTATAGTCATTCATCTATTCATCATTCACGGTATAAGAATAAGCTACAATAGAATTTCATCTGCGTAGTCCTAACAATAAAAATTTATTGTTTTATATCTCCATTTTCCAAATATAAATAGCTTCCTTTGTCACTGAGCAATGCAAAAAAAAGTGGGACACTTACATACTCTCACTGTGCGCTCATAAAAAAAACTGGGTCATTAAATGTGTGGTTTTCTTTAAATTGGTTTATATAAAAGTATGTATTTATTTTTTTAGAGAATAGTCCCTAATTGATGGTATTTTGGAGACTTCTATATATAAGTAACGGAAACAAGTTTGGGTAGATTTATGTTTAATGAAGTCTGCATTTAATTAGTTAATTGTTTTTAGAAATAAAAGAAGTTTACACTTTATCACTTAGCCAGGTGAATAATTGATAAAAGTGTCCAAAGAATAGGTGAAAAATAAATAAATAGATCAAAAAGACCCGGTAAATCCTGCTATGGGGATTTGTGAGTTGGAGCCGTTAGCCAGAAAAAGAGCAATCAAGCCCGGCGCGCGTTTCGCAGCAGCTCCTATTTCCGAGCATCCAGCTTTGTAGGGCTGATTAGGTGATAAAGTGTAAACATCATTTATTTCAAAAAACAATAAAGATTAACTTTTTAAATGCAGACTTCATCATACATAAATCTACCCTTTAAATAATAGTAAGTTAATTGCATCAAATGTTGTAGGGTTTCTATTCATATTATTACTCTAATATCTTATCAAATATTATTTGATATTTAATGAAAAAATCATAAACATTTATATTGAGTGAAAATGAATATCCAAATGTAAGTATCAGGTTATTCACTAACTGCTGTCAACTTATGACTACAACAACATTTGTTTTCTATTAGCATGCTTGTCCACCCTATAGACATAAAATAGCTAAGTATAATAATAATAATAATAATAATATATATATATAAAAAATAATATAAGTATAATATAAATGGCAAAATATGCCCAGATTTTGAATTGCTGATTAAATTGCCAGTGGGGTATCATTCCTTAAATCCATAGCTTCTTAAAAGGTACAGGGGATATTTATCATTCTCCCCTTTAAATAACTAATGCTGACCCTTCATTTGTTATATGCAGTTACTGCTGGTGAAACTGACAAAAAGGTGACAAATTACTGTAATTTATTGCTACCTAAAATCATTGACAGAATAATAACATATTTAACTCAATTGTGTCCATTATTTCCTTTTCAAATTCTCATGTTATCATCTCATGGGGCTCTGCCATTGGCGTAAGTTTGATCATCACCTACCAACTTAGATTTAACTCATATCTGGAATTATCATAACAACCATACAGATTCTTGTGATTATGGAGCTCTAGTCCAGATTGACTAAAGTGCAGCATTCAAATGGATCAGAATCATTATTATCAAATGTTAGCTATCAAATAATTATCAGCTCATATGGAAAAAAACTGTGAAATTTGCTTTGTAAAACAAATGTATCTGTGTGGCTAAGTTTCATGTTTGTATTGAGTTTCAGTTTTCTGCCATGCTAATATTTTCCTGTTAGCTGTTAGTGTTGAGAAGGCCTTGAGAAGGTCTTATTTAGTACATCTCAAACAGACAGATGAACCATATAATCATCTCTCCCTCATGTACATGTTTTAATGGGAGAGACGTTGGTGGTTGACTCTTAAAGTGTATCATTCTGTCTTTAGTACTTGTAGAGGCATTTATAAAAACTATATATATATTGTCACCAAGTGAATTCTGACAGCCTGTCTGACTGGGGTTCTTGGAGGGGCCAGATGACCAAACACCCCCTGTAGATTAGGGGCCCTGGCTTATGTGTCATAACTATATAGGTTAATATTGTTAGTTAGTTATATTCTGTTAGTATATTGGTTTATGTGTAATGTTTAATTCTGTGAGTAGACCACTCAGAAGGGTTTTAATGTGTCAGTGACTAGAATTGATAGTTTACTCCAACATCCATTGTTCTGTATTAACTGGTAAACTGATTATGCTGTGTACATTATGTGTCTTACTGTGTGTCTACTCATTGTATGGTAATTCCTATTTGGTTTGCAGTCTGAAAGTCTAATGTATTCCTAGCCCCAGTTAGTTGGAGAACTATGTTTAGTTCCATCCCCCCATTGTATACTAATGTCTGTGATGTCATGTTTATGTCTTTTTATAAGCCTGTGTTGTTACACAAATAAAGGAGTTGTTCGTTCTTGCTGTACCTAACTGCTAGATGTCCTGTCTATTTGGGTTCAAAGAGCAAGGGTCCAGGAAAGACTTGCTGGGTGAATGCTGAGCTGTAAGGAGGCTAAGGAGGTGATTTCACACAACGGGCAGAGGGTCTACTACGTCCGGTAGATGGTCTGTTACATATATATATATATATATATATATATATATATATATATATATATACATGCATACATACAGTGGATTTAAAAAGTCTACACACCCCTGTTAAAATGTCAGGTTTCTGTGCTGTAAAAAAAATGAGACAAAGATAAATAATTTCAGAACTTTTTCCACCTTTAATGTGACCTATAAACTGTACAACTCAATTGAAAAACAAACTGAAATCTTTTAGGTAGAGGGAAGAAAAAATATAAAAATAAAATAATGTGGTTGCATAAGTGTGCACACCCTTAAACTAATACTTTGTTGAAGCACCTTTTGATTTTATTACAGCACTCAGTCGTTTTGGGTATGAGTCTATCAGCATGGCACATTTTGACTTGGCAAGATTTGCCCACTCTTCTTTGCAGAAACACTCCAAATCTGTCAGATTGTGAGGGCATCTCCTGTGCACAGCCCTCTTCAGATCACCCCACAGATTTTCAATCGGATTCAAGTCTGGGCTCTGGCTGGGCCATTGCAAAACTTTAATATTCTTCTGGTAAAGCCATTCCTTTGTTGATTTGGATGTATGCTTTGGGTCATTGTCATGCTGAAAGATGAAGTTCCTCTTCATGTTCAGCTTTCTAGCAAAAGCCTGAAGGTTTTGTGCCAATATTGACTGGTATTTGGAACTGTTCATAATTCCCTCTATCTTAACCCCTTAGTGACAAGACATTTTCACCTTGACTTTTCCTTGGTGACAATGGCTGTTTTGACATTTCTAGGGTGTTTGTGTTTAGCTGTAATTTTTTTTCTTTCTCACATACAGTACCCACACAAATTATATGTTGTTTTTATCGTCATAAGAAGGGCTTTCATTAGATACCATTATGTTTATCATATCTTATAATTTACTACAAAAAAATCATAAAATATAATGAAAATTTAAAAAAAACCCACTTTTTCAATCTTTGATCTAAAATATAATTTATACAAATAAAATCATTGTGACGAAGTGCCCTTCGCCACTTGGTCCTGGAGAGGCCTGTTTGCCAGTCTCCTCCCCTGTGACTATGGCCCTGGGGTGTATGGCCCTTTAAAAATTCTCTTTGGGCCTATGGACTGTGTATGGCACATTAAGAACATATTTGGGGCATGGTGAAAATGCCCCAAAAAGCTAACTTTTGAACTACTGGGTGGAATTGTTTGATTTTTAGTTATGTTCATATTTAAAGTATGCTGATTCTGAAAATGTATGTTTTATGTGAATGTGATGCATATTTTAGTTATTAATATTGTATAAAAACCTGTATATTTTAGCTTGGAGATAATTGAGCTGATACAAAGGTTAACTCAATTATCTCCCAAGCAGAGGAATGTACTGTAATTACTAGGATCCAAGTCTTTGTCCTATTCACTGTGCTTTCCTCAAGTTAAGATTGGATCCTATCTTTTAATCCCTGTAATTATTGTCACTTTTCCCATTGTCTTATGTAAATCATTTAGTTTCCTGTGTGTATCTGAACTTGACACCTTTGTATCCTGAAAGGTGTGAGGCAGGATTTCCCTTTGTATGTCCTTAGGTTAAACTTTAATCCTGTAATAGTTCCTTTGTCTAATCTGGTTTGTCAAGATGTTCAAGATGTTGTGTGTTTCTGAATCATTAAACAGTTCTGGTCAGTTCTTGTTTGACCTTCAAATCGCAGCCTTGACTCGTTTTGTGGGGAAAGAGTATCCTAGCTGTAAAATAGCTAGTGGGATTGATCTACACTGACAAGATCCATCTGGATATCGAAACAAAGTGGCTTCTCTCTCTCTCTAAACTGGGATCCAGACTTTCTAGCGGTCCAGCTTCCAGCTAGCCTGGGAGTAACCGTAACAATCATTAAAAAAGACCCCATCTAAATAG
The DNA here is from genome assembly GCA_036172795.1 of Pelodytes ibericus. NCBI lineage: Eukaryota > Metazoa > Chordata > Amphibia > Anura > Pelodytidae > Pelodytes > Pelodytes ibericus. Next base: position 82,907,768 of record CM069859.1, read on the forward strand.
TTTCTAAATGTTGTCCCGAGTTCAAAAATATGCATGTTTCCATATTTTTCGGTATTTTTTTGCGAGTTGTGGGGCAAAAAACAAAAATAGAGTTTTTTGTTTTTTTCCTATATTGACCTTTTGTCCCCAACCCGAACCCAAAATTTAACCCTAACACTAAATTTAACCCCAACTCTAATCCTTATTATATCCCTTAATATTTTTTAATTTAATTTTAACCCTATCCCTTATGCTAAAAAATATTTAATTTTAACCCTATAGGCTAATATAGCTATATAACCTGTTTTTAATTAATGAAATATGTATTTTAAATATTTTCCATTGCAATTCTACTTAACTACCACTAGGGGCAGTCAAGTAGCATATTAAGAGCGACGGAACTGAAGTTACTTTCACTTCCGAAGCTCAGACCGGCAGAGGGCTTAGCCATATTGACGGAGCAGAATGCTCCGTCAATATGGCTCCCCACGATCGCTCCGTGGGGCGATCGTGGGTGCCCCAAAATAGAAATTTTGGTGCTGGCTATTGCCTCGACATCGTTGATCGCGAAAAACTGCTTGATTCACCGCAGGACGTGCCAAGCCTTTGTCGCGAAGGTGTTAACTAAGGCCCCAGTTCCAGCTGAAGAAAAACAGCCCCAAAGCATGATGCTGCAACCACCATGCTTCACTGTGGGTATGGTGTTCTTTTGGTGATGTGCAGTGTTGTTTTTGCGCCAAATATATATTTTGGAATTATGGCCAAAAAGTTCAACCTTGGTTTCATCAGACCATAACACGTTTTCCCACATGCTTTTGGGAGACTTCAGATGTGTTTTTGCAAAATGTAGCCTGGCTTGGATGTTTTTCTTCGTAAGAAAAGGTTTTCGTCTTGCCACTCTATCCCATAGCCCAGACATATGAAGAATACGGGAGATTGTTGTCACATGTACCACACAGCCAGTACTTGGCAGATATTCCTGCAGCTCCTTTAATGTTGCTGTAGGCCTCTTGGTAGCCTCCCAGACCCGTTTTCTTCTCGTCTTTTCATCAATTTTGGAGGGAGCTGCAGTTCTTGGTAATGTCACTGTTGTGCCATATTTTCTCCACTTGATGATGACTGTCTTCACTGTGTTCCATGGTATATCTAATTAGAAAGTCCAAAGTATGTGCCAGCCAAAGAACATCCAGGAGTCTCGTAATATAATTGAAGAAAAGTATCCAGAAAAATCTTTATTTGAATCCAAAGAGTAAAATCAATAATAGGATCGTGGAGACAGACAGGAACAAAAAACATACGCTTGACGCGTTTCGCACCTACTGGTGCTTTGTCAAAAGCAGTCTGAGAGGTAATTACACAATGGGGTGAAAAAATACACAGATAAATTAAAATCAGACCTGTTTCACCTGTTGTCGGTGGAGGGAGGCGACACGGGCGTGAGAACGCCTCCGGAGACACTCCCCTCAAAAAACCGGCATCCACGTCCAACTCCCTAAGCACACGAGACGGATCCATCCCTCCGAGTGCGGCCACGTCTCCAAAGGCGGGGACAAATATCGCGCCCGCTCAGGAGACCAGTGGCACGCAAGAAGGGAGGGGGAAGAAGAAGAAACCCCACCCCAGTCCACAGAGAGCCGGATATCCATTCGGCATCGGGTCGAGCCTCCAGAGCGCAAACTCCGCCCACAGCCCCTCCAACAACAACAGGGCTGGGAGAGGAGAGAGTAAAAAGTACATACATAAATATTTACGTAGATTAATAAGTGAATAGATAAATAACGAGGTACAATATCAATGTCATCTTGAACCAACGAGAGGTTTTTTGGATCTTCCAGCTAAAAACTCGCATCCCTCAGGGGCTCAATGCAAAGTATGATGTGGCTTGCTTTATAGGGTAGGACCTAGGGGTCACACTACCCTGCCCTACATAATACAATTTCGATACATCTCATTTTTATTTATATGTTTACTATTTATGTATTTATTATCTTTTTCCTCCTCTGGTTTCTGATACTTATCATTATTTATATATTTATTAATATATCATTATTACTATTATTATTAGTAGTTATTATTTGATATGTTTATTATTTTTATTCATTTTTTCTCCATTATTTTTTATGTTATTTATTTTTTGCCAAGCCGCTCTAGCATTGCTCTGTACCCTGCATCTGTGCACTTATATGTGTAATCAGCATTCATTTACCTTGTGTTATATTGCTTCGCATTTTTTCGTTTGTACCCCTATTGTTATACATATTTGTCATCAATCCGATTTTATGGTGGAACGTACATTGTGTTACATTGCATCTATTCATTTTTTTTTGTTTGTACCTCTATTGCTATACATAGTTGCCATCAACCTTATTTTAAGGTAGTTCGTACCCGTAACATTCATCATTTACACTCAGTCCAACCTACCATGTACCTCGTTATTTATCTATTCACTTATTAATCTACGTAAATATTTATGTATGTACTTTTTACTCTCTTCTCTCCCAGCCCTGTTGTTGTTGGAGGGGCGGTGGGCAGAGTTTGCGCTCTGGAGGCTCGACCCGATGCCGAATGGATGTCCGGCTCTCTGTGGACTGGGGTGGGGTTTCTTCTTCTTCCCCCTCCCTTCTTGCGTGCCACTGGTCTCCTGAGCGGGCGCGATATTTGTCCCCGCCTTTGGAGACGTGGCCGCACTCGGAGGGATGGATCCGTCTCGTGTGCTTCGGGAGTTGGATGTGGATGCCGGTTTTTTGAGGGGAGTTTCTCCGGAGGCGTTCTCACGCCCGTGTCGCCTCCCTCCACCGACAACAGGTGAAACAGGTCTGATTTTAATTTATCTGTGTATTTTTTCACCCCATTGTGTAATTACCTCTCAGACTGCTTGTGACAAAGCACCAGTAGGTGCGAAACGCGTCAAGCGTATGTTTTTTGTTCCTGTCTGTCTCCACGATCCTATTATTGATTTTACTCTTTGGATTCAAATAAAGATTTTTCTGGATACTTTTCTTCAATTATATTACGAGACTCCTGGATGTTCTTTGGCTGGCACATACTTTGGACTTTCTACTTATGTTTAATGGAGCTTTGAGTAGGCTCCCTTTTGTGCTTCAGTACCTGGGATCACGTAGCACTCACTTCGAATTTACCTTTTTAAAGGCTGGAGCCGGTCGATACCTTCTTGTTTTGTGTTACATGGTATATCTAATGCCTTGGAAATTCGTTTGTACCTTTCTCCTGACTGATACCTTTTAACAATGAGATCCCTCTGATGCTTTGGAAGCTCTCTGTGGAGCATGGCTTTTGCTGTGGGATGCGACTAAGAAAATTTCAGAAAAGACCAACTAGAGCAGCTGAACTTTATTTGGAGTTAAACAGAGGCTCTTTAAATGATGGCAGGTGTATGCTGACTCCTATTTAACATGATTTGGAATGTGATTGCTTAATTCTGAACACAGCTACATCCCCAGTTATAAGAGGGTGTGCACACTTATGCAACCACATTATTTTATTTTTATATTTTTTCTTCCCTCTATCTAAAAGATTTCAGTTTGTTTTTCAATTGAGTTGTACAGTTTATAGCAGCGGCGTAGCGTGGGTTGTCAGCACCCGGGGCAAGGCAAGTAATTTGCGCCCCCTAACCCGTGGATTTTAGCACTCGAGTCTCTTCTACTAGATTAGTTAAAGAAACCCTTACCCCCCAAGCACATGTATTGTTTGTTATGAAAATACTTATGTAATTAAAGTAAAATGCATCTAAATACAAGTTTATTTTCCAACACTTTATTGAGTGCGAACATGCATTACACACATTCTCCACATTTTCAGCAGGTTTTAACCCTTCACATGTAAACATAGCAGTTTCAGAGAAACTGCTACGTTTACATTTGCGGTTAAGGCAGCCTCTAGTGGCTGTCTTCCGGACAGACACTAGAGGCGCATCTGCGACGCTGGAGCCTGGAGGCACATTTCGCCTCCATCGCGCAGAGTGTCCATAGGAAAGCATTGAGAAATGCTTTCCTATGGACACTTTGAATGCGCGCGCAGCCATGCGCATTCAGCTCCAGTGACGTCGGACGGGGAGCTGACGTCAGACAGGTCACCAGCACCGAGGGAGCCTGGCGCTGGATTAAGGTAAGTAACTGAAGGGAATTTAACCCCTTCAGCGCCACGGGAGTGGGACCCTGAGGGTGTGGGCACCCTCAGGGTACTAAAGTGTCAGGAAAACCACTTTGTTTTCCTGACACTATAGTGATCCTTTAAGAGTTTAAGGGGTTATTTTGGCCTGGGGAAGCCAAATGGTTATACACCTATGCTTTAAACCAGGAGTAGACATCCTTTGCCACTCCAGATGTTGTGGACTACACCTCCCATGATGCTTTGCAAGCCTTAATGGAGATGTAGTCAAAAAACAAAGGGAGTGTCAAAGGTTACCTACCCCTGCACTAAACCAAAAATATATAATACAGTTCCTACCCCATAAATATAATATTTAATGCTATGATATTTAATGCTCTCATCCAACCCCCTTCCCTCCACAGTTCCTAATAAATATATTACAAATATAATTCCCTCACCCCTGTAGCCCCACCTATTTACATTTCCTTCTACATACACACATATATATAGATTATTCATTAGGCCACAAATGTAAAAAATATAATCATTGCCTCATCTCAAATTCCCAAGTCAGATCTTTCCCATCCCCCCCCTCTTCCCCTAATACACTGCTGACCCCCCTCCCCCTAATACACGGCTGACCCCTCCCTCCCCTAATACACAGTTGACCCCCATCCCCTAATACATTACTGCCCCCCTTCTTCCCTTCCCCAATACATTACTGCCCCCCTTCTTCCCTTCCCCAATACATTACTGCCCCCCTTCTTCCCTTCCCCAATACATTACTGCCCCCCTTCTTCCCTTCCCCAATACATTACTGCCCCCCTTCTTCCCTTCCCCAATACATTACTGCCCCCCTTCTTCCCTTCCCCAATACATTACTGCCCCCCTTCTTCCCTTCCCCAATACATTACTGCCTCCCTTCTTCCCTTCCCCAATACATTACTGCCTCCCTTCTTCCCTTCCCCAATACATTACTGCCCCCCTTCTTCCCTTCCCCAATACATTACTGCCCCCCGTCCCCAATACATTACTGCCCCCCTCCCCCATACATTACTTACCTCCCTCCCCCATACATTACTTCCCCCCCTCCCCATACATTACTTCCCCCCCTCCCCATACATTACTGACCCTCCCCTCCCCCATACATTAAATGACCCCCCCTCCCCTCCCCCATACATTAAATGAACCCCCCTCCCCCATACATTTAATAAACCCCCCTCCCCCATACATTAATGAACCCCCCTCCCCTCCCCATACATTAATGACCCCCCTCCCCATACATTAATGAACCCCCCTCCCCTCCCCCATACATTAATGACCTCCCTCCCCTCCCCCATACATTAATGACCTCCCTCCCCTCCCCCATACATTAATGACCTCCCTCCCCAATACATTAATGACCCCCCTCCCCTCCCCCATACATGAATGACCCCCCTCCCCCATACATTAATGACCCCCCCTCCCCCTCTCCAATACATTAATGACCCCCTCCTCAATACATAATACAATAGGTCCCCCAAGCCCCTTTATTCTTACCTTTACAAATTCCACTTCCAACAGCTCAGGGAAGAAAGGCCGCGATGCAGTTTCAGAAGAGCCTCCGCCGCGCAGCCGCCGGATGTGACGTCATGCCGTCATTTGCCGCTCACATCCGGCGGCTGACAGGAAGTATCGCGCGGTTGTGGCTGCGCCCCCCCAGATATTGCGCCCGGTGCGGCCGGCCCCCCCTGCACCCCCCACGCTACGCCCCTGGTTTATAGGTCACATTAAAGGTGGAAAAAGTTCTGAAATGATTTATCTTTGTCTCATTTTTTTACAGCACAGAAACCTGACATTTTAACAGGGGTGTGTAGACTTTTTATTTCCACTGTATGTGTGTGTGTATATTTTTTAAACATACACACACACACTCCCACATTACTGTGTGTGTGTGTGTGTGTGTCAAAGATTCTCCAGCAATAAAACACCTTACATACAAGCACACACATGCATACACATTCACACACAGTTACACTTACATAAACATACACACACAAAATCACACTTACATACCCACACACTCTCACATACCCACAGTCAAATTTACACAAACAGTCACACACACATCCTCACACACACACAGTCACACTTACATACACACTCTCACAAACACACATAGTCACACTTACACACACACACTCTCACATAGAGATTCACACACACACACTGCTTAATGAAAAAAAAAATCATTATTTTGTGTGTCTTAGCCCTGCTAGTTTACCTTTTATCTGCAGGGAGGGGGATTGTGGCTCCTCCTGATGCTGCCATGTCCCCTGCTGAGCACCGGGATGTTAGTGACACCCGGTGCACCAACAAGGTTAAAGTGCAAGGAGGAGGAGCTTCCTCCCCTCACGCTGCACAAGTGGCTGACTCAGCCTGTGGCCAATTTAAGCGGCGCTCAGGTGCGGCTAGTGCTGCCAATCTCAAGTGGGCCACACCTGTCCCACTGGCGGGCTGCATTTTGGACGCCATGGATCTAGAGCTTGTGTATTTTCCTGTGCAACTGGTTTATTTGATTTACATATTTTTGTTTCCTTTCATGTTAAGGACTGTTATACCTCTGTGGAGATCAGAACAATGGCACATGAGGCAAAACCTTCATAATGCAGCTTATTAACTCAATTCAATCAATCCTCCTTCTATGGCTGCCAGAACCAATCAACTCTCATTGGAGTACAGATATAAGGGAATGCAAAGGTGTGATAATAGACATACTGTTATACGTATTTAAACAGCTTGATCTATCTGACATTTTTTCTCAAATGGACAATACAGTGTGCTATCCAGTCATGGTATAGACATTTCACTTTTTAACATTTATAATGGATTAACTCCATTATATTGCAGCCACAATAAAAATGTATTTAAATATATATATATATATATATATATATATATATATATATATATATATATACATATAATGTATTATTTAAAGCTCTGTAAAATTCCTGAGTTTTGCATTCCAAGAGAAAATAAAATACTGTGTTTATCTTACCTGCCTGCACAGCTACTGTTTTTTTCTTTATTCCATATACAATGTTAATATAGCAGACATAAATGCCGATTTCATCTTCTGAAGTTCCTATTAATCTTATAGATTTGTCCAGTGATAATAGGCTTTCATTTACAAACAAAACTTTATCCTTGTAAGTGGCTGAAATGGATTTACCATACATCGGGTTAACAGCACACATATTCTCTTCATGGGATCCATTGAGTTTAACCCAGGAAGACTGGATTATTTGCACACTGCCTGTATAAATGCAGTCCAAGGTTGTATTCTTCTGTAGTATTAATGTAGTATCTACTTTTATGGTAGAAGCAACAATTAAAACACTGAGAAAATAGCTTGAAAAAACAATGTGCTTTTCCATTTTCTGACAGATTGTTAAAAACTACAGATTTTTTTTTATTATTATTAGAAATCAAAATAGTTTTTGTAATGAAATATATAAAAACAGGTTCACCGAACAAAACAAAATATCACAAAAAACTAATTATCTGCTCTTATTGCTTTCTTTCTCTCGGGTACATAAAACTTGCTCAAGAAAAATGTTCATCTTCTCTGGCAGGTGAAAAGTGCATAAAGTACAAGAAAGAAACTAAAATGACAATTTCAATTACAGATGTATTTCCTTTTCAAGTTTATATCTGTCTTGTACATATACAGCAACCAATAACAATATGAGAAGTGGTCTCTATAATATGTTCCAAAGCAAAAGGAAGTAGGGGGATGTGGGTTTACAAACTTACATAGTACAAACATACGGAAATCTGTTTCCAATATTTGTAACTTGCAACACTATAAATACTTTAATTTTTTATTGCTATACCATATATTCATAGAGAGATGTAGAGATATTTGTATTTATAGAATCACTACATGTATGTAGTTTAGAAAACTTTTACTGACATGGTCTTGGTTATATCTCTGTTAACATACCGTATTTTCCGGCGTATAAGAAGACTGGGCGTATAAGACGACCCCCCAACTAAGTCATCTTATAAGCCGGAAAAATCGCATCTATATTTTAACCTTTTAGGTTACAATATAGAGTTTTCCACCCTCCTTCCCCTTTCCCCAATCCCCAATCCCCAGTACTTACCTATTTTCTGCTCTGTCTCCCGCTGTTAAGCCGGTCCGTGGCTGTGAGGGAAGCGTTGTGAGCTCCCCTCCAGCCACGCAGTCAATAAAGTTTTGTTTAAAAAAAAGTTTAAACAGACTTTATTGAAGCCGCGCGGCCTGAGGGGAGCTCACAACGCTTCCCTCACTGCCACGGACCGGCTTAACAGCGCGAGCGGAGACAGAGCAGAAAATAGGTGAGTAAATCCCAGTACCCGGCGTATAAGACGACCCCCCAACTTTTGAGAAGATTTTCAGGGGTTAAAAAGTCGTCTTATATGCCGGAAAATACGGTATGTTGATTCTTTCAATTTTAATGTTCATGTTAAACTGATTGTTCTCAAAGAAATGCATGGTATTTTATCCCCATGCTTTAAAGTGTACTGTTCTTCTATTGACAGTCACATCATATGTTGCATGCAATAAATCTAAATTAGCATACAAAAACAATGAATGGAAAATAAAACATGTCCTCTTATTGTAAGGGTTGTTTAAATGGTCGGCTATGTTTACTTTTCTGTTGGTGCCCACCTTTAAGCAGTATTAGGAAATTATATATTGTAGATCAGTATTAGAGTGGGGAACTGGAGACCCATTTTTTTTTTTTAATGGCATGCTACAGTGAGCTGTTATTCCATTTTATGAAGTTGATAAACCAGGTAGACACCAAGTAATCCTAAGTGGGGTCCTCTAGGTTGTAGAACTACAGAGAACAGCTGGCAAGGCAAACAATTAAGTGAGACAGAGATCAGGGAAAGACAAGACTTTTGCTTGTCTTGTGACAGCTTAGCTGTTTATTAAATGCTTTACCCAAAGCTATATCATACTTAACCGATTGAATGATCTGACCTTTTTTTTTTTTTTTACAAATCAGCCTATTATTGCTGCCAAAATATCTTCAAGTGCATCTTCAATAATTGACCTTATTTTTGTTAAGTGCTTCTAGCAGCCAAGATTGTTTACACATTGATTAGTAACACCTACATTGAGAAAAGACAGAGAAAAAGAAGCCTCGGATGGAGCACAAGAGGTTTACAGTAAAGAGGGATTAAACCTAATAATAGATGTGTTATATATGAAAGCTCCTTTCTTTCTGTTGTATATAATATTTGATGGTACTTCTGCAAAGCACATTCAGAAGATATCCTATAGTCAAAAAAAACCCAAAGACTTAGGAGGAATCACTTTGTGAAGCGTCTGCTTAACTGAGACAGTCCAGCAACTGCTCGTTGCTACTTGTGGTGTGTCTGTGTGCAGTGCTGGACTGGGAATAAAAACAAACAAACGGAAAACAATTGTATAGCAGCACGATAGTCCATCTAGTCATTCACTACTGAAATTTGGTACATATTATTTGTATTATTGATTCTTTGAGTTAGCATTATGGGAATCTTTGGTATGTTATTATTGTTATCAATAGTTATTATTACTGTAATTTGTTGCAGTATTAACATGCTTACATTTTACAGTAGTATTTTATTGTATTATTATCTCTATATATATTTATGATGTATAATATATTAAGATAAACATATGCAAATTGTAGAACCTTTTTTCTCAAATGGACAATGCAGTGTGCTACAATGTCATTGTATAGAAATTTGTTTTTAGATTTCACTTTTGAACATTTATAATGGATTAACTCCATTGTACTGCAGGCACGATAGCAATGTATAAATATATAAATATAAGTCCCCCCCAAAAAAAGGAAACACGCACTCATAGGATTTTAGAAAAGTAGAAAAATTCTGTATTATATAACAACTGTCATATCTATTGACGTTTCGGCTGCACCTGTTGAGCCGTTATCAAGATGAAATTTGTTTGTTTAGAAATGTGTTTTTAGATTTCACTTTTGAACATTTATAATGGATTAACTGTATATGTATGTGTATATATATATATATATATATATATATATATATATATATATACAATGTATTATGTAAAGCTCTGTAAAATTCCTGAGTTTTGCATTCCAAGAGAAAATAAAATACTGTGTTTATCTTACCTGCCTGCACAGCTACTGTTTTTTTCTTTATTCCATATACAATGTTAATATAGCAGACATAAATGCCGATTTCATCTTCTGAATTTCCTATTAATCTTATAGATTTGTCCGGTGATAATAGGCTTTCATTTACAAATAAAACTTTATCCTTGTACGTGGCTGAAATGAATTTACCATGCGTTGGGTTAACAGCACACATAGTCTCTTGACGGGATCCATTGAGTTTAACCCAGGAAGACTGGATTATTTGTACACTGCCTGTATAAATGCAGTCCAAGGTTGTATTCTTCTGGAGTATTAATGTAGTATCTACTTTTATGGTAGAAGCAACAATTAAAACACTGAGAAAATAGCTTGAAAAAACAATGTGCTTTTCCATTTTCTGACAGATTGTTAAAAACTACAGATTGTTTTTATTATTATTAGAAATCAAAATAGTTTTTGTACTGAAACATATAAAAACAGGTTCACAGAACAAAACAAAATATCACAAAAAACGAATTATCTGCTCTTATTGGTTTCTTTCTCTCAGGTACCTAATACTTGCTCAAGAAAAATGTTCATCTTCTCTGGCAGGTGAAAAGTGCATAAAGTACAAGAAAGAAACTAAACTGACAATTTCAATTACAGGCTTAATTCCTTTTCAAGTTTATATCTGTCTTGTACACATACAGCAACCAATAGCAATATGAGAAGTGGTCTCTATAATATGTTCCAATGCAAAATAAACTAGGGGGATGTGGGTTTACAAACCTACATAGTACAAACATACGGAAATCTGTTTCCAATATTTGTAATTTGCAACACTATAAATATCTTAGTTTTTATTGCTATACCATATATTCATAGAGAGATGTAGAGATATTTGTATTTACAGAATCACTACATGTGTATAGATTAGAATACATTTACTGACATGGTCTTGGTTATATCGCTGTTAACATATTTTGATTCTTTCAATTTCAATACATGTTAAAAGAGGTGAACTGATACGTCATTTTATCAGTATATCAAATAAATTAACCACATCCATAGGGATTTGGATTTCCCGTTTTCTGAATCGATAACAATACATCTTGGCCTAGGTTTTGACATAGTAACAATCGTAGGTACAATGCGTACATATCTCCATAAAGAGAAACGCGTCTGATAACAATTATCGGATCACCTGTAAGATCCAGAAGTTATAGTCGGAAAGAAAAGAGGAGAGAGAGAAAAAAAAAGTGGTGGGGGGGGGGGGGGGGGGGATTGCTTGGCCTTTCGGGCTTCTAAAGTTGTGGTGCACCGGGCAATTCGGTTTGATTTGCAGGAACCCCGTGGAGGACCGAGACCTACCGCAGCTTCAAAGTGAGCCTATGCTGGGAAACACTCCCTCCAAGGGCCCCAGGTTTTAAAAAGGGATTTGGAAGTGTCATGAAGTAGGGCAGTGAGGTAATCCATGTCCACTACCTCTTCCACCAGAGCCACAACCTTGGCGATTGGTGGTATGGAGGGTTGGTTCCAGACCTGGGCCAGGGCTCTTCTGGCTGCTAACGACACTCGGGCAATAAGCCGGTTTTCGTGTCTCGTGAAGTTGTCCACTGGTTGTGAGAGGAGAACAGAACCTGGGTGCAGTGGGACCAGTTTCTGAAGAACTCTAACTAGTATCTTTTGGACCTGGGACCAATACCGTTGTACTAGTGAAAATTCCCACCACTTGTGGAAATATGTGCCTTTCATTCTGCACCCTTTCCTGCACGTGGGGGAGGGGGTCACCTGCATCTTGACCGATCTAGATGGTGTCAGGTACCACCTCATCAACGTTTTATATGCCTGCTCTTTGTGTTGGATGCAAGTGGAGATTTGTGCTGTGGCTTCCCAGATGCCTCTCCAGTCCTCATTGTATAGTGTATGTCCCATGTCATTCTCCCAGGCCTGGATATATGTTAATGTGATATCTGATTGAGGGGAAGATAGGTTGGTGTATAACTGTGATTAACCCTGGCCTCCTAGGGGAACCCGTACAGGTGCATTCGAACCACGACGGATTGGTTAGGGCTGCCTTTCTCACTTGGAACTGTGCTGCGAAATCCCTTAATTAAATGTAACAGAAGAAATCCTGTGAGCTAGTGAGAGGGACGAGGCATAGTCTGTGTATGTTTTTTGCCGTCCGTCTTTGTATAAATCCACTACTGTGGAGATATCCCCTTGGTCAAAAGTCCTAAATAGGGCCCCTGATGGGAAGCTATGGTTTCGATATATAGGGGTAAGTGGTGAGTGGTTGGTCGTGAGGTTATGCTTCTCAGCATATCTGTCTCATACCCGAATCGTTGGAGATTGAAGGCAGTCGATACGGAGCAAAGGGCGGTCAGGTTTGGGTAACCATATGTACTGACAGAGGACATCGGGTCGGAAAAGATCATGTTCTAGCTCAACCCATCTAATATGGGCGACTGGGACCTGCCATGTGGCGATATGGGCTTTCTGGGCAGCGATGTAATATTTCGTTATATCTGGGATCCCCAGTCCCCCTGTGAGTTTGTGCATGTGCTTGGTGGTCTTGTTAAGTTGCCAGTTCCTGGAACAGGTTTGGGAGAGAGGTGAGTGGTTTAGAGATGGAGAGGAGGATGTCGTCCGCGTATGCATCTACTTTGTATTGTTCTCTTGCCACTCTTAGTCCTGTGATGTCTGGATTGGTGCGGATTGCATTGAGTAGTGGTTCCAGGGAGAGAGCGAACAAAAGAGGTGAGAGGGCACCCCTGTTGTGTCCCATTATGATTATGGAACCGGACCGGAGTGGTACCTGGTATGATAAGGGTGAAGGTGGGTGTTTGGTGCAAGGCGGCCATACAGTTTTGGAAATTTTGTGGGAAAGGCATGTATTCTAAAGTCAACATCAGGAATGCCCAATTCAGGCGATCAAACGCCTTCTCTGCATCCAGAGATAGAAACAGGGAGGGCGTTTGGGTCTTTGTTGCAGTCCAAAGTAAATCTGTACATCGTCTCGTATTGTCTAGGGCTTGCCTGTTGGGGATAAACCCCACTTGGTCAGGGTGTATTATTTAGTCAAAAATTTGTTGAGTCTGTTAGCGAGGACTTTTGTGAAAATGTTATAGTCAATGTTAAGGAGGGAAATCGGTCTGTAGTTAGTTACTTCGTCTGCCGGTTTGCCTGATTTGTGAATTAAAATAACAGAGGCTTCCTGCATATCTTTGGTAAAGTAGCACCCTTCCAGGATAACGTTGTATAATGGGAGCATGTGTGGGATAAATATATCTTTGAAAAACTTGGATACTCGGTATCAATCTGGAGGCTGCCCTCAGCATTGAAACCAATATTTTGTCTGCCTTGTTCGATTTCTCATAGTACATCCTTTTTGTGAATTTAAGTGATCTGGCCGTGTCGGCCAGGTTGAGCCTCTATATTTCTTTCCTGATTTTGTTGATTTGTTCCATAGTGTCTGCTAATGGGGTTGCCTTATTCTGTGTTTCTAGGGAGATAAGTTGTGTCTGGAGCTGCAACATTGCAGCTCCTTTTTCCTTTTTGGCTTGGGAACTGATAGCTATTAGGTGACCTCGGAGTACTGTCTTGTGGCCTGCCCAGAGGACTTCAGGATCGGAGACTGAATCGCTGTTTATGGCGAAATAGTCTGCGATGTACGTTTTTAAAATAGCCTCTGCTTTTGGGTTATGCAGTAGCGAGTCGTTAAGTTTCCAGGACGATGTTTTATTTAGCTGGGGAAGGGTAACCTTGATGGTTATGTCTGCAGGATCTGTCTGACCAGGATATTGGGTGTATCTTTGAGTCTGTTATTATGGGGAGACAATGTTGTGAAATGAGAAACATTCTATTCTTGAATAACTAAGGTGAGGATGTGAGAAGAACGTGTAGTCCCGGTCACCTGGATGTTGTAGTCTCCAAACATCTAAGAGACTGTGTGAAGTTATGAAATGTGCCAGATGGGAGTCAGAGGGGTGGGCGTCTGGATGTTTGGATGCTGACCTTCTGTCCACACTAGGGAACTTGTGGCGTTGAAATCCCCTCCCACTATTAGGGATTTGGTAGGGTGTGATAATAAAAAGGCTGAAAGGTCCTTCCAAAAGGTCGCGTCTGGTATGGCCGGGGCATAAATATTAATAAGCGCTATAGAGTGGGGACCGATTCCCCCAGAGAGGAAGAGGAAGCGTCCCCCCGGGTCACTGAAGTGATAACGATTCTGGTAAGGGCAGTTTTTCCTCACCAAAATCGCCACTCCCTGTCTCTTATGCGCTGCGTTAGGGGTGTAGCATGTGGGGTAAGTATGGTCCCTTAAAGTCGGGGGGGTTAGTGGAGAAAAAAATGAGTCTCCTGTAGAAAGGCTATATCTGACCCCATCGACTTTAGGTGACAGAGTAACTTTCTCCTTTTTTGTGGAGAGTTGAGACCTTGCACATTAAGGGAAAGCATAGACAGGGGTAGAGGCATGTTTCCCCTGGAGTTGGAAGGCCAATAGCGTTGGACTAATTTGCAATAAGGACGTTGGCCTCCTTCTCGGGGCAGGTAGGTCCCGGTCCCCAACAGAACAGGGAAAATAGATAAATGGAGGGGGGGAAACGAAGAACGGAGAAAGAAAGAAAGAAAGAAAGAAAGAAAGAAAGAAAGAAAGAAAGAAAGAAAGAAAGAAAGCAAAAATGGGGGGGACTGTATTCTTTACAACTACAATATGCAGATGACAAGATTAACTTGGGGTGTAGTTATTTTACTGGGCTTACTCTATGGCCAGTAACTTGGAAGAAAGTGTGCGAGCTGTTATGTCAGATATATTCGATATCTGTGATAGGCGTGACACCGTAACACTATCAAATTAACTTGAAACAGAGGTAGTTACCAATACAACTTCATCAACTTGTGGAGCTTGTGCTCATCTGCTAATAACTCGGGTGATCCACCCTGAGACAGGATGCTGCGGTGTTGTGGGAGGTCTGTGTAAAATCTGGGCTCCTTTGGGAGGTGTTTGGGGGGGGGGGGGTGGGCTACCCCTCCGGGTTGCTTACTGCTTGTACTATGTGGGTGAAGGTGAGTGAGAAACTACGTTCAAGGCAAAGCCTCGGGGGAATGTCAACCCTTACCAAGGCCGCTTGTTACTAGACCCTATGCTGAGGGGCCTTCTGAGTGAGCGCTTGCTCGTTTTCTGAGCCTGGAATGTCGCTAAACCGAACCAGGGGGTGTAAGTATCTTGGTCCCTTTGCGATCTGGATATAATATTTTAGCATCCCCTCTTCGACCGAGGGGGTCCAGCCCTCCCGGAACTTAGGATTCGCCTTAAATATTGATCCCTCGGCTAAGGGTACCCTGAACCTAGGTTACCCACCCTGTGTTGTGTCTTAAGGGGCGAGTGAGTCGGCTTGGAATGGAATATACAGCCTCACTGCGTGTACTACCCTGATAGAGCTCTTCTTGAGTGCCAGTGATTTGGAGGGTTTCAGGCCCGCCTGAAGACTGTAGCAGTGTATATAATGTCCCCAACACAACCTATGAAGTCCCTGGAACTCCACTGTCACTTGTACTTGCCATTTCAGCTTTCCTGCACGAGAAACGCTGCTGATCATCCGGAACAGAGGCAAGGAGAAATGCACAGTGCTTGTGTTCCAAACAGTCTATTGGGAAAACTGCAACTGGTAAGGGCCCTGTGGGATCTGTCCAATAGCAGCTTGTCCGGGGGGATTGTGGGCAGTAGATCCTGGAACATTTGTTGTAGAGTTGAGGGCAGCGCTTCTATGCCCACTGTCTCGGTGAGGCCTCTAATTCAGACTTTATTTCTACGGGATCTATTACCCAGGTCCTCCATTGCCAGTTCCAAGTTGGACACTTATGGTGTAGGTCAATGGAGCCGTCCGCTATTTTCTTGTAGTCGGCAGAGAGCGACTGGAGTTGATCGGCGTGGGAGTCCACCCGCGATTTTAGGCTCTTGATATCCCAAGCAGTTTGTGCGAGAGCTGTGCAAATTTCTCCTTTGATGCATTTCTGCAGCCTCTCAAAGATGCCCTTGAGATCTTGTTTGGTTGAGGGGCTCGGGGTTCCCGCCGTCGGCGCCATTTCAGCCTGCGCTTTCAGATCTGGGCCTTGTCTCCCTTTCTTGAAGATGAGAGCCACTTCAGGTATGTCTTTCTTCGACGCACTCCTAGTGTTCGAGGGGGGTCCCATTTAGTGTCCCGTCCTGAGGGTCTTGTGGTTGGGTGATCGCCCAGAAGTGCTTGTGTAGGCTAAAGAAAGCTCCATTGACGAAGACTCGGAGTTTAAGCGGCCATCACTGTCGGAAGCCCCGCCTCTCTCTGTAATCCTCATTTTAAAATGTCTCCCACAACTAATTGATGGCAGGATCCTCTAGGTTGCAGATCTACAGAGGACAGCTGGAAAGGTGAACGATTAGGTGAGGCAGAGATCAGGGAAAGACGAGACTTTTGCTTGTCTTGTGAACGCTTAGCTGTTTATTAAATACTTTACCCATAAATAACTGATAGAACGATCTGACTTTTTTTTTTTTTTTTTTTTTTTTACAAATCAGCTTATTATTGATGACAAAATATCTTCAAGTGCATCTTAAATTTTTGGCCTTATTTTTGTTAAGTGCTTCTAGCAGCCAAGATTGGTTACACATTAATTGGTAACACCTACATTGAGAGAAGACAGAGAAAAAGAAGCCTCTGATGGAGCACAAAAGGTTTACAGTAAAGAGGGATTAAACCTAAAAATAGATGTGTTACATATGAAAAAAACAACTATTGTGGACCTGCACTCGCAAGTCTGGTACTGAGTCACAGTCCCACCCGAACCGTTAATGCACACAAAAAATAGCCAAATGACCAACACCACAGTGAAAAAGTGGAATTTATTGTTATTGTTGTGGCTTGAAAAAAAAAAACCCTAGTTGGGGTTGAAACGTTGCCGTTGGGACAATCAATTCCACTTTTTTCACTGTAGTGCTGGTCATTTGGCTATTTTTTGTGTTCTATATGAAAGCTCTTTTCTTTCTGTTGTATATAATATTTGATGGTACTTCTGCAAAGCACATTCAGAAGATACACCATAGTAAAAAAAAAAAAACCCCAAAGACTAAGGAGAAATCACTTTGTGAAGCTGCTGCTTAACTGAGATAGTCCAGCAACTGCTCATTGCTACTTGTGGTGTGTCTGTGTGCAGTGCCGGACTGGGAATAAAAACCAGCACTGGAAAAAATTGTATAGCAGCCCCATAGTATAAAATTATTTTTTTGTTCATAAAAGGACACATTTGAAGAGTGTATTATTTATAGATAAGACTGCTATATACCCCATGAACAGGGCAATACATTGGCCACAGTATGTACACAAGGTTATATGAATTACCCTGTTCAGGGGTATATGTCAGGGCAGTGTGTGAGATACAACCTTGTGTAAATACTGGTTGGATATAATGACTTACCCCAGCACCCAGATTGCATTCACAGTACTCGCCCTAGCACCCAGGATTTATCCCAGCATGTAAACTACTCACAGTACTTGCCCCAGCATGCAGCCCAGTGCTGAGATTGCAAGCCAGGGCTTTTCCTGCAGGGGCAGATACAGAGCCTGATCTCGGGAGGGACACTGCCCATGTCTATGCGTCTTTCCTCTTCCCCCATGTCTGTGCATCTTTCTCCTCTTGCCCCTCATGGCTGTAGTCTCTCTTCTCTCCTCCCCCGCTTCAAATGTGTAGTCGCTCTCCTGCTCATGTGTGTAATGTTTCCTCTCTCCACCCCTCATGTGTGTAGTGTCTCCCCTCTCCACCCTTCATGTGTGTATTATCTGCCCTCTCCACCCCTCATGTGTGTAGTATATCTCCCCTCTCCCCTAATGAATGTTGGGGCAATTGGCAGGCTACACAATTATCTAACAAGTCTGAGAATAAGAGGAAATCATTCCTATTTGTCTACTTACTAAGGGGAGCCATAGCTCTGCCTGGAGGTGTACACTCCGATAAAGCAGGCTGGTAACGGGTTGGCTTGACGCAATTGTTAAGTCTGCGGAGCAAAGGAGGACCACTATCTTTATAATTTTAGTTCTGTCATTTGTATTTCCAATTTTGTTTTGAATCCTACTAGAATGGATTTGTGTGAAAAAAAAATTAAACCATTAGTTTAAGGCTGCGAGTACCAGCACAATAAAATGTGTGCTAATCGCAATGATAATCATTATTGTAACAGTTTCAAGTAACTATGTCATAAATGTGTCACATTCATGTGTATATATATATATATATATATATATATTTTATATCGTGATGCTTGACAAAGGTCTTGGCAGCCAAACATCGCTAATTGCTATGCTAATGGTTATGTGAATTAAACCCTATATGACTTTCTTCAGAAGCCCTGTGAGTGCATTTTCTACTTTATTTGGATTTTGTATTTACCGATGCGAATTGCACCCAGTGCGAATTGCACCCAGGCATTTTTTCTATTGATGACGAACGTTATGCAGAGTGCTTGTACTTTGGATTGATATATATATATATATATATATATATATATATTTGTATGTTTTTGTCTTTTTATATCCGAAAAAAAAGATTATAAATATAAAAAAGTGTCACAACCAAGAAAAAACGAAATTGTATTCAAATACCTATTAAAATGTTGTAGTAGTAATATTTTAGCAAAGGCATAGCTTTGTCTAAGGAGATACACATGCGGTCAGAGTAGTGTACCCCAAATCCTTCCAACAGTCCTGGTTTTCAGTATACCTACATTTTTTATTATCCCCGGTTTGCTCTACCTACTGAGTGGCTGATTAAACTGCTTGCACTGGCAGGACAAAATATTGAACAGCTAGACTGTTGGGGGCTCTGGGACTTTGAGACTACTGGTCTAGAGTTGTATTGTCAAATGTTTTAATTTTGTGACAATGTTGAAACCACTCTCGAAACCAACCCTTTGCCATCTTACCATAGCCCTTTCTTTACCCTTCTTCTTCCTTCAAGCAACGTATCTGACCCACCTTGCTAAGGAAATTTCCTTCAAACTGTGTATTTGATCTTCTGCCCAGTGCAACTCTTCGTATAATGACAAATAACTAGCTTTTTAGACGAAAACTATTCTTCTATTTAACTATAGGCCTTTCTGCTGTTGTCCATCCTTTCTAAACATTCTCCATTGTCTAAGTCTCATATTTTATAACATATAACAAGATAACAATTGAATTACTTCTTAGCATGAGCATCCATATCTGCCTCCAACAGAGCTGAAATACTGTAGCCAGATTCAACATCTCTCCAACTGTTCAACATCGGCAACTAGTTAGTTCCCTCACTTTCTAGCAAATTTCAGCTGTCATTACTACTACAGTAAATTATAGAATGTATTGTAAATACTATGCATTGCTGATTCTGTAGGAGTTAGGCCAGAAGATATTTTTTATTACATAATGACAGGTTTCTTGAGAGTGAAAATGCTGGCACATAATGTTGCTTTAAAAAAAATCTATTCTTTTCTTTATGTTCAGTCTAGGATTTTAACTGGAAATAACCAAAAAAAAAGGTTTCCATTTAGGGCTAGACTGGCCTTAAGGTAGAAAAAAAAGTGGAGATATTTTCTTTGCGGGCACAACTCGCTTGATCAAACAACATTGTCAAAAGGTGTATATCCTAAAATTTTGACACCATGACCTTTGGCATGAAAAATTTAGACCGCTCTCATGGGTCCTGAATGCTTTTTCTGATCACGGCCACAGATAGAAAAACAATTTTACACAATTGGATAGTACCAGAACCACCCCCTTTATCTCTTTTCAAAACAAAACTTCACCACATATTCCATATGGAAATGCTAAACTCTATTCTTGACGGTCCATGAAAAACGTATTTACTCATTGGAACCCCTATATCATACAACTAGATCAATCTATCCAAGACCGATAACATTCATTTACACTACTTGGTCAAAATCCACTCCCTCTCACATCTCGAACCGGGGTTAACTAGGGCAACTAATTCTTGGAATCTACTTTTTAAATGTTTTTACCATTTGTGGCGCAGCGATATTTCAATTTCGTGTACTATATCACCTGAGTGGTTTGTTACTATGATGTTGGTAACTGTTCATCAATGAACTGTTTGGTTTACATGATAACTTCAAGATTCTAACATCCCATATTATGGCACCTAGTCAATATCCCGCATTTGATCTATATGTCCCGTCCCCCCCACAAACGTGCAGCAGAAATGTCCACCACTATTGGTCAACCATTACTGTCAAGATCGTGGAGCGTGGCCAATGGCGTCTGACAGTCCAGAGGCTTGTCCTGCGACAAATCTAACTATACAAAATATGCTCTGTTATAGTTTTTTTTTTGCTCTACTATGTAATTTTGAGTATGATCAAATGGACATTTGAGGTGCCCAAATGGGATTGACTCATCGTTTTATTCTGAAAACAATAAAAATGTGTTTTTAATAATATTAAAATAAAAAAAGGCATTTAGAGCTTGCTAGAGGTTTGTGAGTATTATAATTTATTATTGTAATTGTGAAAAATGAACAGGGTGCTTTGGCTCTGTAGTAGATTATCATCTATAAATAGGCAAATCTAAAATATGTAACTATGAAAGATTTCAATATGCTAAAAATAAAGCTAAACATTTAACCAATTTGTAAACCAAATTTGCAAATATAATTGGGCAATGGTTACAGCTGAATATACAACAGTTTTACATTTACTTGTATGCTTGGTTATTTTGATTCCTCTGCAAGATGTTTAAGATATTTTTACAATTCAAAGCTAATCTAATTTTGATTTTAAGTTTTAACATTTATCACAGCTTGCTGCTTT
Organism: Pelodytes ibericus; assembly: GCA_036172795.1. Taxonomy (NCBI): domain Eukaryota; kingdom Metazoa; phylum Chordata; class Amphibia; order Anura; family Pelodytidae; genus Pelodytes; species Pelodytes ibericus. The sequence continues at coordinate 82,928,837 of CM069859.1, forward strand.
ACTCGGCAGTAAAACCAACTTGATAGACCATTTTTTCCATTCATCTAGTTAGCGATCCATACATTTATATCTATGATAAATTTGGTTAACATTTGAATTGTTTAATCTGGTGACAATGTTTTACACATCTCATAGTACTACAATTTGATCCTTCATGTATCATATTATAAATGTAAGATCCTTGCCCCATTCCTGTTCCTTGGGGTTTCATTTTAATATGCTTGTCTCATACATATTTTATTGGCAAATAAATTTATAAGCAATCCACATCATATTCTCATATTTACACAAGGTGTAGATATTGTCTACCAAATAGCATCACCATGAGTAACATCCTGAGTATCAAGATGTTTCCGTTTGCAAAAGTGCGATAGAGTTCAAAAGGGGAAATATCTCATCATATAACTGTGAAAACAATTCTATGCGTGCATAACACACCAAATCTTAGTACATGTTTTGTTTATATGGAAATATTCATGCAAAAAAAGTCAAAAATCTACTTCTAAAAGGTGCTATGAACATTTTTTATGTAAAAACATTGGACATATTGAGCAAGCTAACATATTGTAAATATAGATACAGAATAAGTCCATAAAGTGTTCCTGGTCAGTGAAATATGTTTATTATTTTAATAAATATGACGTTTATAAAAAGTACATTTTTAACTTGACATTACATACTTTCAACATTTTTGAGCCTTTTATACAATCACAGAAGTCATACAACATTGCTATTCCACTATAACAGGAATGAGAATTTGAATGTAATATTCTTGAAATGTGTTGCATTATCACGAGTAGATACACCAGATATTATATACATTTGCATTACCATCCTGTCACATCATGATTGTTTGTATTTCTTCAATTTGAAATGCAATAAATCAGATTAAAATAAGAGTTCTGAAGTAAAAAACAAAAAAACAAAACAAAACAATGAGTGTTCATAAATGCATAGGTTTGAAAATGCTCAATTATTTAGAATAAGCTCCAAATTCTCCAGACATTTCAAATGATAGAATACAATTCTGTCTTCGGAAATCGTTGTATCTGCCAATAAATAAGAAAAATACTATAAATAACAAATATAAATATTTTAGTTCTCAGTATGCCCATTCCCTCTTCAAAATCATTTTTTTTAAGTAAGTGTCTGAAAGGGGGCTTTTATTGGTGCTTTACTGAAAAAAAATATTTGTACATATTTTATGTATGTATTACTTTTATTCTAATTATATTTAGCTCATTTGTACATATTTTATGTATGTATTACTTTTATTCTAATTATATTTAGCTCACGACGCTGTATTACATATTTTACAAAAGTAATTATAATTATTAATAACGTTATAGAGAAATATAGATTTTGTAGGATAGGTAAAGTTAATATATGAATTCTTAGAAGGTTTCATGCTATACCTACAGCTCCACAAATTATTAGAAACATTAAATGTATAATACTTGTAAAGGTATTCTAATATGCACAACTTATGTTTAACGGAAATATTATATGTGGTTTGAAAATCTTGGATCAAGTTTGTCAGATTTGACCCAAGAATTAGCTAAGATTCCAAGCAACAATATAAAGCTATACAAAGTAAACTGTGCTCAATAAAGTACTTTATTTGTATTCTGTCATGAAAGCATTTCTATTTAAACACTTGATGTCATCATTCAACTAAACATAAGTGCATGTTTGCCTACATTGGTAAGTACTTATATCAGTGTGAAGTAAACTTGAATGTGTGTCAAATTACCATTTTCATATATTAAAAAAAAAAAAAGGTTTCTTTCTTCTGCAGTTTGCCCGTAATTTTCTCCCATATTTGGTCACTCAAGATCCCTCAGCCCCTGTGTGCCCTTTTACATCTCACATCACCACAAGCACAGCTCAGAGCAGAGGCTGCAGAGTCAAAAATATTCCCTCTCCAACACACATGGCAGCCACTAGCTAAGCGGAATACCTAAGCTCTCTCCTCCATTTTACTAAAATCTGCCTTGTTTCAGCTGACGTGCTCTCATAAATTTAAAATTTGTATGTATACCTGTGTGTTTAATGCATGTAGCCACACCAGCATTGCAGCTATTAAACAGTTCATCTGCACTGCTGTTCACCCACTTGTGGATTATTTATTCAAATAGCTTAAACTAACAATTGTTTGGGGAATGAAAGCTAGCAGGGACCAGTGATGGCCCAGTAGTGTGGGAGCCTCTTCATTGCCTATCCCCTTTTAAAAAGTACATATATCTGTTTTTAATCATTCAGACCCCTTCTTGCCAACAGACGTGGATTTGTCAGGGCAGTCCTATCAAATATCTGACTGCACCAGCGATGTTACCATTTATGTGCATGTTGCAATGCCCTATGCACAGGTGTCTATGTAAAATAAGAAAGAAAAATAAAGTGTAGTGAACCCAGCAATCTCAGTATAGGGACTTGGAGCCAAGTTCAAGTGGGTTATGGTGTGATATGCTTTCACAGAGTTACGACATGCTTATCCTAGAAATAAGATAGGGAACCGGGGACTAATAAAAGTATGTAGAAAATTGGGCAGACTAGATGGACCGAATGGTTCGTATCTGCCGACACATTCTATGTTGTGATGATGTGACGTCCCTGCATGGAGGTATGACATTTGGTATTATGTGCCATAGATATGATGTTATGATTTGGTATTATGTGTAATACAATATCATATCATGCTTTTTCCTATAACACACCGAACCAAAATCAAAGTATAAATGTTTAAATATCTATTTATATTATGTGAAGGGGAATACACAAATTCATCACAGAAAACCCTCTCACATGAGAGGTTGCTAAATGGGTGATCTAGGTGGGTGTATTATAAGCCTGAAAGCAGAAAGAAAGTCATTGGAGACTGCAGGTAAGTATAATGAGTGGGGTGGTTAACATACAGCTAATAGTTGTATAGAGGGGGAGGTTGCCAGGTAGTTGATGGAGAGGTCAAGTCACATCATGTGATAATCCAAAGTATACTATAAAATAGTGTAAGGGTGTAGTGCATCGAACAGTTCTAAAACTGTGTTTATATGTACCTAAATTACTTAAAAAAAAAAAAAAAAAAAACAACCTTAAATAAACGTAATTAGAAAAGCATAAACACTCAGTTATATGTTGGTACATTTAAAAATACAATGGTTTTGTTGTAGTAGCACCTTCATTATGTGTTTTATCAATGATGCAGGATCATTTGGTATGGGTTTAGTTATATTAATGTCATATGCACAAGATGCCATGTCCATTTCTTGTGATCATAAGCAGGTAGGTACCTATAACCACCTAAATTAGATTTTAAGATCTGTATTTTTGAGGAAAGTAAAACTTGCAACGGTATACGGGAGGGTGAAGCAAACTAGCTTCTACGTTGGATGCCACAAAGGTGAGTATCCCTTATTCGAATTGCCCCACATCCAAATTTTGTTTTCGGATTTTGGATCTTCGGATAAGTGATACTCAACCTGTATTACATCATTATTTTGTTATTATGAAGTTCAGATATTTTACTTACTTTTCCTCAAGGTTGATAATGCTTCTTCTATTCTCCCTTTTAGTAATGGGTTCTTCAGAATAACTTTTGCCTAAAAAAAAAGTCATATCACCAATATGATTAGACAGAGACCAAGTGCCAAATAGTAAATCATGTTCTACTTCACTTTGTAACATAAGCCTAGATTTACCAAATTATTGGTCACATCAGTGATTGGAACCATGGCATTACGCTTTTTTATGTATGCCATTGGTTATAAAGAAAGATAAACATGCATGGAGTCCTATTCAATATGTGGCAATATATATAAAAAAACATGATCAATTCCACTGTAGGAATGTCCACTTTAGGAAAATATTATAAGGTAGCATATTCAAACGTATTGCAAATATATTAAATACCAGGTTTTGAGATGGCTCTAGGTTTTAATATATTCCTCTCGCTTAAAAATTGCATATAAAGTTTAACATATATTGCTGTTGCTGTGACAACAGTCCAGTCTATCTTCATATACTCTTGTTCCTGTGCTGCATCACACAGTTAGCAGGATGGAACCACGCCATCCCAGCAACAAAAAGGTTAATCCACAGTAGTAGATTATAAAATCACTTTCTCACTAGAGGATATGAAAACAGCTGCAGAGGTAGGGAGCCATCGCCTGTGTACTAACTATTCCTGATTTCATTGAATTTTGTATTGTTGCATTATTTTCAATACTTCCTGCAACTCTTTGGAACCAATAAGAATGTATATACATTGATGAAATCATGGTCAGTGAACAATAAAATAAATTGAGATTACCATTGTGCTGAAAAAGGAATGCTGTTTTTAGCAATAACATAAACAAATGCATATTTTATATATTTTTTCCTTTAATTTTGAATTCTCTGGATGAGCCAATGAATTATATAAACTGAAAATAAAGAATTACTGTCTCTTTAATAGATACCATGCATATTAATGTTTGGTATTGTCAGCCCATAATTGCTTTTAATATTTAAAGTGAAAATGATTACATGTTTGTATCACCATTCTGAAATAGCCTACCTTCTGGTAATTGTAAAGCAATGCCCACAGTGCGGAGGCACCTATCCTCTGGGTACTGGGATTGTCACTCTCAAAACTGGAAGATATCACTGCCACTGCTTTGTCTAAAAAAAGATAGCAACGTTCACAAAGTTACATAGAATTTGTCGGCGCATAACCATTCGGCCAATTTAGTCTGCCCAATTCTCTGAATACAGAAATACAAGGGGTGGCCAGAAATCAAGCGCACACAGTGACAGCACAAATTTTAGAGAGTCCAACACTATTCAAAAATTATCATAATCGGCTTCATTATTTATTTATATTGTAGAATTTTATTTTAAAACCACACATCCAGCCGATCACACTTTACTACTAAACACGCTTGATCACAGGTCTGTGATTCCCTTTATGTATTTAAATGTTTGTATAGTATCCCGTCTGTCTCATCTTTCTTCTCTATATTAAAGTATAGAAAGATACATTGTTTGCATTATCCCTGGATACACTTCATAAGAGGCATTCCTTTATGAAAACAAAGGTCTCGCTTTTGACATGAACACAAATTATTAAAATCTTTGCAGTCAACCTTTAAGAAAACAACTCAGCTCCTCAAGACAAGAAATAATTACTTTAATTTATCAGGTCCATGCACTGCTTAACCACTAACAAGAATAAGCAATGCTAAATTGCTACTTAGTTAAGTCACCTATGATTTTTAAAAGCTCCACTTAATCCACTGTAAATATGTTTATGGCATGGTGTGCATACATACATTTTAAAATATTATTTAAATTACATAAAATTAATAAAGGTATAATAGAATATAATATTAACCTTATATTAGGAAACAATCTTTTCAAATAAGCCCGTCCTAATATATGTTATACAGTTCAGTCAAGGCTGTCTTTATTATTGATTGGACCCTGGGCAAGCATTCTTACACCCCAATCAAACCACTCCCCCCCAAGACACCAAAAAAGAAAACACACATAATTGTACTGCTTACTCTTATTGCAGTGTATCAAATGTGTATAATATGAGTACAATTGCAGTGTATAAAATGTATATATGGAACAAAATGTATACCTTCTTATTGTGCAACACTGCAATTAAAGTACTCGGTGCCAACATTACAAACGAATACCGTATTTTCCGGCGTACAAGACGACTGGGCGTATAAGACGACCCCCCAACTAAGTCATCTTATAAGCCGGAAAAATTGCATCTATATTTTAACCTTTTAGGTTAAAATATAGAGTTTTCCACCCTCCTCCCCCTTTCCCCAATCCCCAGTACTTACCTATTTTCTGCTCTGTCTCCCGCTGTTAAGCCGGTCCGTGGCTGTGAGGGAAGCGTTGTGAGCTCCCCTCCAGCCGCGCGGTCAATAAAGTTTTGTTTAAAAAAAAAAAAGTTTAAACAGACTTTATTGAAGCCGCGCGGCCTGAGGGGAGCTCACAACGCTTCCCTCACAGCCACGGACCGGCTTAACATCGCGAGCGGAGACAGAGCAGAAAATAGGTGAGTAAATCCCAGTACCCGGCGTATAAGACGACCCCCCAACTTTTGAGAAGATTTTCAGGGGTTAAAAAGTCGTCTTATACGCCGGAAAATACGGTACATGGATATTAGAGAAGACTTACATATGGTCACTGTATATATGGCTAGGGTTATATTGTCTGTGTTTGGAAGAGTACAGCACACACAGGGAAAAATCTTACACACTGTCAGACTTACACATACACACAACACACACATGCTTACAAACATATTTCTCAGTTTTTTTTTATTTTCATTATCAGTTATGTTGTTTGTCTCCCTCCTTGCTCATTTACCTTTTATTTGCAGGGAGGGGAATTGTTCCACCTGTGTACCTCCTATTACTGCAGCTGGCATGTCTTCTGAGCACCGGCGCTCTAACAGGGGCTTTCTCCCCTCGTCCAGCACACACAACGGTGCGCCCAATGGCGGCACAGGTACCACAGGCAATAGCACATGGGCCACAGCTCGGTGCCTGGCGGCTGCATGTTGAATGCCAATGTACTACGCAATCCGTGCCGGATATTAGCAACAGCGGGACAGCTACTTTGGGTCCCCCAGGAGTAACTAGGCCAGGCCCAGCCGCATTATAGATTGCCCAATTCTTTTATTAACAGTAGTACAGATTTAATGGCAGTTGCATCCAAATGATTTTGGCGATGAGTATTTTTATTTTACCATGGGATCTTTATTGAAATGGTGATGCATGGCATCAACTGCCTATCATTTGATGCATTTGACAACTGTGATTGGTAATTGCAGCGATCATTTGCCCAGAAGAGCTACGAGCTGGCTCCTGGAGGACTGCTTTGTTTGGAGGCAACCCGCTGCTAGTTTTGTTAACCTAGATACAAGCCCACTCACTGATCAGTCTGCAAGGCCCATTTACATCCTATTGTGGGAAGGGATTAAGGGATGTACTACTATCATTGTGTGCCACTGGAAAGTTATAATTATAACCGTAATGTCTTCTTATTATTAACCCCCTGTTTAACTGTATTCTCTCTGATTTGGTGAGAACTCCATTCAAAAGTATATATTGTTTAATTAATGAAACATATGGCTTTCTTTTGATACCATATTTATCTTTATAAATCATAATGTAATATTTTGTTTTAAATGTCCAGTTCCCTTGTTTAAATTCATGGGCCTGACTAATAAACTCATAATATCGCATTCTATTTTCAAACAACATTTCGACATTTAAAGAATATACTTTAAAAGTGAATTACCTATTGTACATTATGTTTATGCTAGTTTAATTAAAAAAAAGAAATACTGACCTTTAAGCACACTTGTTTTTCAGAAGGATTTTACACTTGTGGACAAGTAAAACAAATGAAATAAAGGCCATTTGTCCCCTTTTTTGTGTGCCCTTTGTGACTCAGTGTCTAATATCTATTATATTTTAAAGCATATGAGATTTACAAAACAAGGAAATAATTAGGACACAAAGTACAACCATCCATAAAGCACACATACATGTTATACATGACTAGTATAGCACCCATCATTAATATAAACCGTCATATACATAAATAGAGAATGTCATTCACAGGTACGTTGCAAAAAATGATGCATTAATGGCAAATATTAAAAAATCTACAACTTGGCCATATTTATAACTCAGCTATTCACGCCTTATTTTTGCAATTCACTTGTCTGTTCAGCTTTAGTGAAAATGCACGCTCGCACACACAGTAATCAAATTGTTTGGACCCAAAAAGTATATTTCTTTACCTGTGGTAAATAGCACCATATGAATATCATATACAGCATATTTGGAAATATTAACATGCATACATACCATTGGCTAATATTTTTGGTTTGTTGGCTGGATTGAAGCAGATATTATGTAGAATAAGCAATGCTATAGGAACATTCATTTTTTGTTTATATTTGATCATCTCAAGAAGAAGGTCTAGGCTTCCTTTCAGCTTCATGATCATATCTTGACCATCACTTCCCATTGACAAATTCCACAAAAATTTAAGCCAGTGTGTAGCCACAATGCTAAGGTTCTTGCTTCCTCCTTTTGGCAGTGAAACAGAAAGAAAGTGCTGTAAAAAGTTACTCTGTTAAAAGAAACAAAAAAAGAAAAAAAAAACAAAGTTGACAATGTGCATACAGAAAATTGCATTGTGACATAAAGCTTATTATAGATTACAGATTGGTATAAAACATAAGACTTTAGTTGATAATGGTTTTCAATAATTAGCAACGTATCTAAATTCTATACATAGAGAAGTTGGGTTCAAATCATATACTGGCTCTGTTATGCAGTACTAGCTTATTTGTGAAGAAAAATGAATTTATTGAGCCAATCAGAACTGGAAACAGTTCACATTATAATGGCGAAATGTTTAGTATCATTTATAAGTTTAGATTAATGCCAATTTCAAAAGGGGATAATTAGTTTATGAGACACAACGTTTCACAATAGTGAGACTTTTTTTGGTGGTAAGACATGTAAACATCACCTTTTTTATTATTAGAGATTTAGGGGTGGAAGAGAGTTCTGCGATTCTTTTGTGTGAGGAGAGGATTAAGTTTAAGGTTGGCATCAGAGAAATTGTATTAGTGCATTCCTACGGAATCACTAGTTTTGTAGGGATAAAGGTAGCTTACAATAATACCAAACTTCCAGCATGTGAAAAGCATAAAGCTGGAAATTTATGGTTATGACTGTTATAAAGTGTATACATTTCACAATGACAATAATGTTATGCTGTTTATTGTACAAAGGAATGCCTATGATTACTTCTTAATTAGCTATAGAAAATAATTTGTTTTATTAACAATATTTAATCTTCAATGCTGTAAAAAATATTGTAGAAAAGATTTGTTGGTTTAGTAGTTATTGTTGATATATAATTCTATTATCCATAACTCAAATTTGAGCAAGTATGGCATATTGTGAGTAACATGTATCTTTACAAACACTTCAGGGAAAAGGAGAAATTTGTTTTATCCACTGCTTACGGACTGACAACCTGAAGACTTTAAATGTTACAAAATATTGACCCTAATGCTTTTTTTTTTTACCAGCAGGATTATTTACTTGTAATGATTGGATCACTAAAAAGAAAGTGCTTAATTTATTACAAATTAGAGAACATAGCGAACTATGCAACGATAATCCCTTGATTAGCCTTTACTATATTTAAATTACTTGCTTCATCATTACCAAAACATTCTTACCTTTTGAATAAGGCATTTGCAGTCCTGAGTAGCTGCAAGATTAGAAAGAAGAACAAAGGCCACCTGGTGGGTGCTGCTGTTACTGGAAGCAGGTTCTGAGGCAATCTTCAAAAGGCTGTGCATGAGGGAGTTGTTTGCAGTAGTTTTCTGGGAAAGCTGTACGGGCAGCACTCCAGTGTTTGTCCAACACACTGAGCTACATGCTTTTATATTGAGGGGGAAAAATAAAGAATATTGGTGGAGGTTTGCTTCCAGAGACAAACAGACATAGCAAGGAAGAAGAAAGGGACAAACATGGGAAGGGAGAGATACATACATGGAGTAAGAAGAAAGAGACAGGCATGTGGACGGAGAGGAGACAGACACAAAGACATTAGGGTAGATAGGAGGGTGACGCACAGGGGTGGCCGCACAGGGTGCCTGAACACGCAAAGCCGGCCCTACATATAAATTAAAAATTCTGCAGGGCACCACATAAAAGTTATACCCACAAACAAAATGGCCACACATGCATGGAAAGTAGGAGGGGCTAAACCAAGATCTATTTAGTTGAACATCAAAATTAGTCATTCCTAACATTTTTATATAAAATCTAGCTTTGTGGGTGGAGTGTCTGATGTTTGCCCCATGCAAGGTTTCTCTATAGGTCAGCTGACCATTCTGCAGATCCTTTAGAACTACCATTGGTTTCGTGACCACTTCTCTTAGCTTGAGAATTATTTTTTTGGTTAAAAACCCCTAAAAGAATTTGTAAAATATGTAACAAAACCCCTAAGCAAATCCAACTAAATTTCAGGTTGTGATGCAATACCATGTGAAAAGACCAAAACAAATAAAAAGCACATTCGATATCAATTATACTAATAAAAATCTATGTAATATATTTATATATAAATAAAAGAAAGGATTATTGACATTAAAAATAAAATACCTTATATTAGTAATGCAAAAACACAGTAAAATTTACCTCATAATACATCAAACTATGCTAATTTACCTTAGCTGAATACTTTAAATAGCATAAAATTAAGATATAAGATAACAGATACATAGGTATGAATACATTTTTTTTTTACCTGCAGGAAAATTTGCAGTGTAGACACACAGTAATTGCAAAGCATCTTGCATCAATGTATCATCCATCAAAAACCAAGGCCAGAGAGAATGCACGACAGATGCAAGCTGCGAATCTAAAGCTGCTGCCTATTTACAAAAAACAATAAAATCACTAAAAACCTTTATGAAAGTCACAATAAATTGAATGCAATAGTGTTTAGTTCACAAGTACCATAAATATAATCACTATACAAATATCATTGATAATTCACAAATTCATATTTTTATTTGGCAAGCTTTTCTCAATTTATTAGAGAAAATTAGCAGAAAAGTAGTGTAATTCCCTAAAGTTAAGTTCACCCAATGCTATGATGTACTTCATGAGGAAAAAGCATAAGGAATAAATATATTTCATATTTTGAGATTGACAAATTAGTGTTTTAAACTTTTTTATTGCTAATATAGAGATGTAAATAAAAACCATGGCAACCCACTAGCACCACCCATAATGGGTCACAAGCAGCCAATTTAGCATGGAATCTAAACCTATACATAGCAGACATTTTACTAAATTCAGACACACATGCAGAGAAGGGAGAGCGGAGTGGATACACCTATGGTGTATAAAATGGACAAAATCAAACAGTCTAACTCTGTATTGGTGCATTTCTTATCCACCTACATATGTTTAATCCTACAGGTCCTCCAAAAAAAACAACTGGAGTAGGAAGAAAAGCAATCGCAATAACAAATCCTTGTAGGGAATTGAAATCTTAGATTGTCCTCTATGCAATTAAAGGGACAGTCTAGTCCCCAAACTCACGTTGGTGCAAGATGAAGAACACAGCTTGTATAATGCACAGGCTTTTATCCTTGTGTGATTTGATGCAGGTATTCTGTATAAATCACATTTTTTATATTTGGCTCAAGCCCTCCCCAGATACTGTGCATGTTTACAGCAGGACTGATTCTATAGACACTGAGGATATAACATTTTGTTTTAATTTATTCACTTCCTGTCCTCCTCAAATTGAGTCTATTGAGTGACCTTAGCTCTTGTACACAGTAGGATCTCCTAACAGTGCATCACATTGTCTAACCATCATTAGAGAGACAGGAAATTCCATTCATTTGAATGGCATTATTCGCATTGGTTCCTGCAGCAAAAAAAAAAGGAAATGACTTTTACTCATCTTGTGTGGGCAGTCTTTGTTTCTTGCAAACTACTGTAATTTCACAATTTCTTCTAGCTGTATGTATTTTATACTTACAAGAGCAAGGTCACTCATTAGCCACTCAATAGACTCAATATGAGGAGGACAGGAAGTGACAATATGAAACAAAATGTTATATCCTCAGTGTCTGCCGCAAAAATGTAAGACATGCATTTTAAAGTACTTTGAAAGCACACTAATATGCATTCATATTTGGAAGATGCATTTTGACCACTAGTCAGTCCCTTTAAGTCTTATGAGCAGTTACAATAAAGATACTTGTTTTATTCTTTTATACATGGTTACACTATGTAACTTTTCTACCTCTTTCTGGATGTCTATTTCAGTTCTGGTGAAAATTGCATCTACATTATTTTAACACCTCTTTCTGTTTGTCTACAATATCGTTCATATTATATATATATATATAAATAACTCAGTTGTCAATTTGCCACAGTTTGTTATTCACAGTCCCCATATATTTTGGAAGATTGTATATACAGGGCTCTTGACATAAATGTGAATTGTTGCTAGTCTAAAGTAATATTTTTAAGTATAATAGAAAAACTGTTTTTTTTTGTTTATTTAAATTCCAAAATGATAACAATCAAGTAATATCTACTGAAGATGTCAGCAGTACCCAAAGTGAAACAGACTAATAGAATTATAAGTGAGAAAACAAACAGTTGAAGCATTTTAACTGTTCCTGTGAATGCCAGTACAAACAGAGGAAAATTATGCAGGGCAAAATCTGGAAGCAGGACAAGCACAACAAATTAGCATTTATCAGCTCCCTGTTCATCTGATTAAATATAAGGAGTAATAAAAAATAAAAAAATAGTGCTAAAGCAAAATGTTTAATTACAACTGCTCCAAACATAATAAAATGCAAAAAAGAATCGGACCTTTGTCATTTGATGGTGCATAGCTAAGCAAGGCTAGGGAAAACTAGATTTACAGTGCAGCATACAAAATCTTCCCTATTATAGCCAAACAAATATTATATTTTCTGAATTTGTGTATGTATAGATTTATTTTGTTTCATGCATGGAACTTATGTGGATAATTGAAGCTTATACGATTAGTGATACAATGTGTCTTACAAGAGTTACTCTTCAAATGAGTGTTTTTTGTATGGTAATCTTGTCAGTATAATTTACTCTACTAGTTTGTTCTTAAATATAATAACTGTACTAATCATTGTGTCATGTTAATAGAGATCTGCAATGTGAAATAACCTTCCAATAAAAATCAAATATCCTACCATTCTAAAATACATGAAATATATTGTATCTATAAATAAAATACAAACTTTTTGTAACTATATTGCTTCGTCATATATGTTCTCCAAGACAAACTGGAGAAAACTATGTCAGTGCAAGGCGAACCTATGTCACATGTGCCACAACTGGTTCACCCGTAACCACTTGTCTGCTCCGTCCAACTTCTGGAGAGAAGCATTCAGCAGTGGGTAAAAGACCAGAACCACAGTATTTCAGTTTGTCATCTGCTCGTTCTTCCGATAATCAGTTTCATGCATAATATGTGGAGAAGCATTCAAATCCTAACGTTAACAGTTACTTGATTTACAACTTGAACGCTTCTACCTGCTTCTCCAGATAGTACACATGCGCCTGATTATCGGGAGAACGAGCAGATGAGAGACTGAAATACTGAGGCACCGGTCAGTTGGACAGATCAGACAACCATGATCAGGGGTGAACTTGGCTATGTGTGTGTGTGTGTGAGTATAGGTGTGTGTATATGCAAATCGGTTTCATGCCGAAAATTGGGCACTCGGGCCCAAGAACGTTCGCCATCACTGTTCTATGTATTCTGGTAAAAAAAAAAAAAACTTTCGTGTTTAAGCATTTCATTGCACAGCCATCTTTCTATGGAGTTAGTAACAAAACTGGTACATTCTTCGTAAGTAATTGTGGAGATTAGCCTATCTGCTATAATGTTTCAGTTTAACATCTGTTAGGAGAGTTAATTAGAGGAGGAAAAACAAACAAACAATCTGTTTTAAATAAACATATTTAAATAATTTGACTGAGCATGGTGACCCAAGTATACAAAATATGTTTAAGTTTTAAAGAAAACAATGTTTTAATTACAATATGTATTTTTATGCATTCATACAGTGTTGGTTTTACATTATATATACATAGTTCTAAAGTATGGACAGCATTCTTTAAACAGGAAAAAATTTCAGTTATCGGTTGCCCATTTCAATAATGATTTTACTGAACAATTATGACTTTACTGGAACAAATACATTTTATTTTTTTTGCAGACTCCTTAGCATTTAAAAGGATAGTTTAGGGATCCAACATATAAACTTGCTGTTGGATATACTATTCTATACAGGGAAGACTAGTGCAGTGATTTATAGGTTTTGCCTTCAGTATTATCTGAAGGATCTTTCTATCGGTCTCATTTAGTAATTCATCACATAGCAGAGTTGCAGGGTTAGGTTAGATAAGTACTACAGTGTCATGGGAATTGAAATTATACCAAATTAATTAGGTATTCTGAAGGCAGGTCAATTAAGATAACCTTTAAAACAAATCTTGAAGTTATCAAACAGAAGAGTCAACAGTGGTAGGAAGGCTTAATAAATAAAACAATAAAAAACAGTAAGTAAGACTGGGACACGAGAAGGAGAGTAGTAGGGAAACTAAGATGAATGTGTAAATCAAAAAAGTGTATTAAACATGAAAACAATTATCAATTAAAATAATTTTAAGTGGAGTTGGCAAATCAGCAACTCTGGGGAATGCAATTTATATTAAACTAGATGGTTAATTACATTATAAGATTGAAGTAAAAAAAAAAAAAAAAATAGCCTTGTATCAGTCATTAAAGAATTATAGGGAAAGAAAGTAGAAATAAGCCCAATTTTACGTTCATATTTATACAGAAGGATCATTTAATAGCATTTTTTTTTTCATTTGTGTGATCAAGTCATTACTTACCTTGCCCTCCTCATTTTGATAAAGACAATTTCGCATAAGATGCATAGTAACCTTTAGCTGTTTGAAATGACCCTCCTCCTTAAAAAAACCAAAAAAAAAAAACAATTAAAAATAAACAAAAAACTCACACTGGATTGCTCAGCATTCAATCTGTTATACGAGACATGATAAAGGACTTACACAGAAAAGTTGAACGCGCCATAAGGGTTACAGAGAATATAGGACAGGAATGTTAAACTAAATCCAAAACATAAGGAGCTATTAAGTAAAAGTGAGGTGTAGCTATGATTATGCAAGACTAGTTAGGTTCTCCTTCCAGGTTTGTTCCTGCACAATGTATAATTTGGCCATTTAGATGTTCATCTCACTTCAATTCACCTGCACCTCACTGGTAGTGAATAACTCAAGCACTGTTTAATGACACTTGTTAAATTACTTATCAGCTTTAAAAAAGGCAGGACACTCACAATACTATAGACCAGATTGTAATATTCTAAATATTCATATACAACTTTGCCAGATAGGCAGTAAAATACCATAAGAATGCGAAAGGGACTACCCCCAAAAATGGGAATAGAAAGGAGGGCAGGAAACAACAGTTAGATCTTATCTGGATGGGATTGTGTATAGGTATACTACACTATACCTTGAAGAAGCGA
Organism: Pelodytes ibericus; assembly: GCA_036172795.1. Taxonomy (NCBI): domain Eukaryota; kingdom Metazoa; phylum Chordata; class Amphibia; order Anura; family Pelodytidae; genus Pelodytes; species Pelodytes ibericus. The sequence continues at coordinate 82,944,018 of CM069859.1, forward strand.
GGAAAAGTGTAAATACAGAATAAAATCTGTGAATACACTCAATAGATTCCCAAATATCCAAAAGGAGAGAGACAATAAGGCTAAATAAATTGTAAGCACTTGTGTGAATAAAACACTTAAATATAGTGCAATAGAAGTACTTGGAATAAAGTGCAATATAGACTGAAAAAAATAGTGAAAAAATGATAAATATCAATGTGGCAAATCTAGCAATAGATTTAAACTGATAATAGAACAAATGTAAATATTACAATATCATGCAATAGAATGATACAAAATAAATAAAGTCCAAAAAATAGTCTTCAATAGCTTGCTCCAAAAGAATGTGTAACCTGAAAGAAAATAAAACAAAAAATAGTGTGTACCATAAAAATAGGTTTAATAGCGCATAAAAAAAAAAGTAACTTACAAGATACAGTGGAAAATAAGACGAATAGCGAAAAATGGGGCGATCGCCCCTGAGGAAGTGACGTTGTCCGTCACGAAACGCGTAGGGTGGGAGTGTTTTAAGCGTTTCATGAACTCCAAGCCTCTTCTTCAACTCCGCTACCTCCTTCCATCTACACGGTGACTAGTCCGGCCGGCTTATCACCACCAGCGCTTCGTTTGAAGAGAAGGCTGCACATTGGCAGTTCATTTTTCGCTATTCGTCTTATTTTCCACTGTATCTCGTAAGTTACTTTTTTTTTTTATGCGCTATTAAACTTATTTTTATGGTACACACTATTTTTTGTTTTATTTTCTTTCAGGTTACACATTCTTTTGGAGCAAGCTATTGAAGACTATTTTTTGGACTTTATTTATTTTGTATCATTCTATTGCATGATATTGTAGTAAAATACCATGAACAAACAACCCCTAGTACAAAGGCATCCAACATGCATTCTGTGGGCCAAATGCGGCCCAATTTAACAGCAATTTGTTGCCCACTGGACTTAACTACTCATATGCTTATTCGCTCTATAAATTTATGGTTTTGTTTGATTAAAATTGATCTAAACAGTTATGGACTGCTTCTGTATTACTGCTAAACAGTCAAACGCCCCTGCGCTAAAATACATCTCAGTTTTTTTTTTTTTATATGCAAAGACATGGAATTAAAAAAAAGCTTTTTATTATATATAGCAACAGGACAGATGCTCCTGAGGTTTTCCTAAACTATTTAACAATGGCTTTCATTTATAGCTCACCATCACACACAATACTGAAATAGTTTAAAGAAGGCTGGTGGCAGGCAAAAGCCACTATTCATTTTCTAAAACGAATTCTCACCAACTAATTGTTTACATTTAATTTTTCCTTTAATGCTTCCCAAAAGATTATGCACATTAAATATGCGTATGTGCATTCACTTATACTACACGCTGTCATTAATTATATGTAATCCAATACTGTATAAGATGCAAAGCGAAAAACTATTTTACTAAAATTAGTGTTCGACAATGATAAATTAAGTTTTCCTGTCACACTGCCTGAATCTGCTTGAGTCCTAATAAATCAGTTACAAAACAAAATGTGTTCCTTCTCTCTACAACCACTTACAAAGATCTAATTTGTCTTGGAGAGGTTATTCATTTTAAAATAAAGCCAGTATTTTAGATATTCTTATTGAGAAAATGATTTATAAATTAACACCATTATGAAATAAAGTAGATTTTAACCGCGGTTAGTATGCTTAATAGGATACCTTTTTTCTTTGTGCTGGTTTTCCAGGCCTTAGGGAATCGAGATTTAGCTGTGCATGAATGTGCTTCATCTGCTCAATACAGCTGTCTACTAGATGTACTAAAAGAGAAAGAATACACCAATCATTACAAACCCAATTTTATTCTCCATTTTATGTTACATGGAAAGGACAACATGTACATTTCCCCCTCAATATGTCTAGGTAATTAAAAGTACCGAACACATATTAAATCCATAAAGTCCATCCTTTTAACTTAAGGGGTCACTAAACTTCTTTTTTTTTTTTTGCTTCTTTATAAAAGTAAAAGCTAGCAAATCAGTGGCCGTTCATGTAAATCCAATGAGGGAATCTTGCATATCCAAATGGATTTACAATCAGAGCGGCCTCACCTCTCATCTAAGACAGATGTAATCTGACTGCAGGTACGCCATTTGGATCTAACATTGGGGTTATTTACTAAAAATCAAATTTGTCCGAATGCGTTTCAAAAAATAGGTGCTTACTTATAATCTAGTGTGTCTGATCCCAAACAAAGTTTACATTGCCAGTTAAATCAGTTAATACCTAAGCAAGTGCACATGCAAATGGGGTAGTCAACACAGTTGCAGGTGGTTTAACTAAACTTGGTTAGTCAGAAAAATTATAAATGGTCAAAACCTAGGTGAAAAATAAATTGAAAAAAGTGCAGCAGATTATATATATATATATATATATATATATATATATATATATATATATATTTGAAATTGAAAGCATAAGACTAAGTTGACCTAAATCCAACCTTAGTTCAACTCTACTTCCAAACTTGATCCCCTTGGCACACCTCATTCTCAACCTTATATAAGTGTTTTTCTCTCTGTCTTTTCCCCGTAAAGAAGAAATGTAAGGAAATAGAGATACTAGGATTGGGAGGGAGATAGGGAGGGTGAAGAATGAGAGAAATGGTCATGTAATAATACGCAAGATTTTATTATTTATGTATGTCTTTTTCTAATTTTGATAAATAAAAAAAAAATGAATAGCATCTATTGAGGTTGAGATCGGGGCATGCAGTTCGAGACACTTGGACTTTAATGAATAGCCCTGGTATCTTTCTGATAAACATTTTTGCAAATAGTCATAAGAAGTAACCTAGTTAACCCACTGCGCTAGAAAAAAAGATAGAAAGACAATCAGCGACCAGTTAAGCCTGCATGCTTCACAGGGAAACACGGAGGCCGACATTCAGAGGATAAAACAGCACATATCTTAAAAAATACATGGCATATTATCCTCATACTAGGTCCACTGAACATTTCACTTGTCCTTCTACAGCAGAAGTGGAAAACATTGTTTCACAGCTCCAAGAATTCCTATTTAGGTATCGATAATGTAACAGAATGCAACACATATGTCTATATGCAGTATATATGACCTGCAAAGAGCGAGACCAAACTAAATAATTCAATGACATTATCAAAACATTTTAATTTGAGTTGATATAGATTCTTTAGCCATCCTGCAAGAAACCACACTGCCAGAAAATTGACAGGGAAGAGTGCCTTTGTTCTTTATTGTAAATATACAAAGCAAAGTCTCACCTTGTAGACTGTACTTCTGGGCACTTCTGCTGACAGCTAGCAGTAAGATTAAAGTACTTGCACAGACTTGTCTGAGAGGGTCCTCTGAGGATTTTTCTTCATAGCTCTGTATGAAATACCAAGTGATATGTTTCAATGAATGCACAAATTGTAAGGATCCTAACATACCACAAAACCAATATTGCTACTGAAAAGGTATGTATTGTTTGTGTTTGTAGGACAACACAGCTTTTTATTTTTTTCTCTGACCATAAAATGAAATGGTCTGAAAAGTGCTAGAGGGAAATATCTATTTTTGTTTCTTTACATACAACAGTAGAACATTTTTTCATACAAGTTAATAAAATATTTCTCTAAGCACTGCAAAATGTGCTCACCGCACAGTAAAGATGCCTTGCGAATTGTCAACATTTAAGCTGTCTTAGAGCTGCTCTTTAACGACATGGATGCCCACGTACACTGCACAAAATTGTGTTATAGTAAAAGAAATGTTATTCTAAATAACATTTTCACATGTGTTAAAAACTGCCGGAGAATATAAATGAAAATGACCTTGAACATTTGTTGTGTTAAAGTGCCAATTTTAAGTCCTTTACAACCTCTGAGAAACTTGGTAAACAACTTTGATTTTAAAAATATATTTACAAAGTGAGTAAAATGATTATGCAAACCATTTGAGCTAAAAATCAGTAGTTTTAATACGAACAGTTACTACATTTAGAATTATACAACTTTACCCTGCAGCCTACCTTATGATTCAAACTGAATCTCCTACATTTTCCTTAAAACACTTTAAAAATAAAGCTAGCATTGCAAAATACACAAAGAATTAAAAATATAATACACATAATAAAGTACTTGTCTCCTGCATTTCTACGGCCAACACGGTACCAACTCTCACCTTCCATAATAAATATATCTGCCATAGATCTAATATGGTGGCTGGTAGGAGTGAAGCTGGATATATCCAACGTCAGCAAACATCAGTGTTACACCACTTCAGAAGCATGAGTTGGTGCGTTTCTCTTTCTTCAGCATGTCAAGTCACATTCATTTGTTTACTTGCTCCAACATATTTTACACATTACAAATTCCATACATGTAAGAAGATACCTAATGTATTTGTGAGTTCTTGGTCCTTAGAACTAATTCGCTCTGCATGTCATTTTTAGGGCTGACAAACAAATTTATGTAAGTTGCTTTTAAACAGGACTGTTCTATAATGCAGATCTTCAAATGATTAAATATTACACTAACACAAAGCAGCAGCAATAAATAACAACCTGTAGTATCGATCTGCAAAGGTCTTTCCCCAGGTTCATATTCCCATCTAAAATTGTGCAAAGTTCTGACGTATGAGATGACTCAGCCTCACAAAGTCGTTGTTTTCCATCTTCTACTAAGAGAACTGAGAGGAAATGCAAGCTGGCAGTATACAGCTGCAGGTTGCACGTAGCCAGCCTTAAACACTCGGATATGGTATCTAACCAAACAAGAAGGAAAAAAAGAATTAACATCAAACCACAAACACATTTCATGGAATTAGATTGTCTTTCTCAGGTTGGATTTTTAATTTTTGGAACCTCAGAACTCTGATGACCACACTCCTGAACTGAGTAATAAGGGAGTTGTAGTTCCACAGCAACTAGAGGACCACAGTTAAATACCCATAACTACCCACACAAAAAGACTTACCAAATAAAGCATTATTGTATTTTGCTAGGGCTTTGATCACTTGAAAAACAGTTTGGCTGCTTTTTCTTAACAAGGTAGTTAAACATATAAATATATCCATCCAAGTCTGGTGCACTGCAGAAAAAATGTCAACATCTGAAGAAAAAGAAAAAAAGGGCACTTCAAATTAATTTTTTTTTTTTTTAATAAACAATATTTAACGCATGGTTGTAGTTTTAACAAAGTCAAACCAGTTGTGCCCAATTCCTACTTAATAAAATCAGACACTTTCATGTTTGGTCAGAAAACTATTGCTTAGCTTTAATCAACAAGCAGTTTAAAAAAAAAAGTCAATTACAATGAATTGTCCATTTAGAGCAATGCTGATTAATTGAGGCAGTGTAAAATAAATAAACTTTACTGAGCCAATTGGCATATAGGAATGCTGATTCATGAAATTTGTGGAGCATTTAACATACTTCCGTGGTAAAAAGGAGACAGGCAAGTAATACATTTCAGTTTTAACTGTGCAGACAATAGTTACAAGGCTCAGATCCCCTTCATGGTCAGCTGCTATTTTTAATAGTTTTTTGTTTCAAATAAATAGTAAATTAACTCCTTTGCGACACATGACATACCTGGAATGTCATGTGTCTTAATGATCATCTGGGGTGATCAATAATCGCCTATGGCAATCAGACAGTGTTTCTATGATGCCTCTATTTAACTCCGTTCCACGGTTCAGGGAGCTAAGTCAGACACAGACCACATGGTCCCTGCTTCGCAGGGCTGCTTGAATTCCTCCCACTCTGGAAGTTGTATTTGCACCGTAGCAGTAGTTCCCCCACATCCATCCCATCTTGTAAGATGCTGGTGGAGTCAGCATGTGTGGCTTCAAACAATACACTGCTCCAAGAAGGTGAATATCCCTTTCTGAGCTGATCCTTACCCCAAAATTTTGGGGGATTTCACATAATACGGATAAGGTATTTGGGGGTAATAAACCAGCTAGACTAGGTTACAGATACTTGGTTAGATTTGGGGGAACTGGGACTGCCAGATCTGGAATGTTACCAAAAAGCAGTACATTTGTCAAAAATAGTGGAATGGACTAGACCAATAGCGAAACACTGGACTAAAGGGCTGCATGGGTCAATCCTTCACAAAAAATAATTTTGAACAACTTACATCTCACTGTAGTGCCAACGGTTAGAACATAGAGGAAAGCCATGGGTCCCTGTGAAATGGTGAGCTGCCCCTCACATTTATTCTCAATGATATCTAACAATGATTTTTCATCGGGTAGCATATCTCCGGTATGGGGTAGAATCTGGCCTGGAGGCATCAGATACCCAAGGCTGGGTCATGTGATGCAAAAGGGAGGGGTGGCTCTCCTAAAAGATTTAATGGGGGATCAAACACCTTCTATGAACAGAGATATTGTTTCATGCAATTGAAACAATCTGTTAAAACCTTTTAAAAACAGAGGCAACACCCAGACACCCTTATGAGTCACTGATCTCAAAAATCAGACATGCTCTTTCTAGAAATATTTTTAACGATAAACCAAATGCCATAAGGTGGGAGGCAGACTGGGGTACCTATTTTCCTGTTCAGTCTTGGTATAGTGCATGGCACTCTACTAGAAGGGCCGTCCACTATATTAGTCTGCACAAGCAATATTAGAAATTAAAACACAGATGGTACCTGGTCCCCACACAACTGAATTAGTTCCATACTCATTCTCTGAATGTATGCTGGCATTATCAGAAAGCTGTGTGGACACAGTGCCATATAGTGGGATTGTTGCAGAATCTTGTCTGCTCAGTCATAAAATATTAGAGATTGTCTTCTATTTTAGAAAGGGACAGCACTTTAGTACCACAATCTTTTCCGTTTCACATTGACCTTGTGCGCCACTAATAAACTAACTACCTATTTATTAACATACTACTGGCCTTTAAAATAATTTTTCCCAGGTACTAGAGACAAGTGGTCCCAAGATGTCCCAACCTGGTTAAAAATCAAAGCTCAAATAAATTTCCAGTCTGAAGCCGAAAAATATTTTTATAGTAACTTAAAACTATACACTAAAATATGGTAACCTTGGAATTAAAAAAGCTAGTAGACAGAAATTAGAATCCTGCGAGATTTCATTCTAATATTGACTGATCTTCCTACGGAAGCATACCTCCCTAAACCCCTCAGCACTCCCCAACTCTTACACCTTTCAGAGAAGAGTCACTGTGTGTAGATTCTGAGGGACCTTTATTAGACTAATTTCTAATATACATACCATGTTATAGAACAGGAGAGAGGAATTAAAACCTTACTTTATACATGAGCGGGAGAGGGACTGAAATATTTTGAAAAGAGAAAAGGAGAGACAAAGATATATAGGGGAAATGAGTACTGATTGTTTTGATAGATGCACGTTACATTTTTACTAACGTTATCCTGCCATATGTACGTTTGTATGTATTGTCTGTATATATTTTTTTAATCTTAATATTTGTAATTTTGATAAAATATGAAATAAAGATTTAATAAAAGTATATATTATGTGTGGGTACATTAAATGAGAGAGAGGAAAATTACAACTAAATTTAAACACTACAGAAGTGTAAAAACAGCCTTAGTCACTAAGGCTTTAAGGTTAAGCACAACACATCCTCCTCGCTATCCTTTTCACTTCATAGTTTAGATTAACGAGATAAATACTGGCAGCTATACACTTTGTGGTGATCAACTTTTGATGGACGTCAGGCATTTAAAGAGGAAGTCATTTCAAATGTGTTAAACTAAAAATAAATTGTCTGCTTAACTGGCAGATGAATCAGGGGCTGGTCGGTAGAAAGCAAGCCACAACCATTAAACCAGAAACGAGTAATGATGTCTTATAAATCTTCACCTCCACCTTACTGAACTTCTAATATCTTTTAAAGATTTTTGTTTTAATTTTGGCATTATTCTCTCATTAAATAAGCAATTACCATTTTGATTTCTTCTGTACGCCTGGATGTAAACAGTTTATACTTTTGGGCACAAGATCTATCAAATTCTGGCATTAGCCAAAGAAATTCACCTCTTGCTACAAACAGTATCAAGCTATCTCTAGGTTTGGTGCTAGTTTACAGATGTATGGATATTTGTTTTATATTCCTCAAATTACATTACTTGAAATGTTACATTATTTTATTAACAGATTTGCAGTAACTTTCTTTATATTCTACTCCTCTAACAGGTTTGTTATTCGGCATTTTTCCAAATACTGTAAATCCAACCTTGATACGCTTAATATTAAAATGTTTCACCTATTTAAGTATGCACTTAACATTATTACACTTGGCAAGTTATCTTTCATCTGTTTGACCCATATTACGAAAGTGAATTTCTTCTGAACAGGATCCTGCCACATTTGTCTATCACTTTGTAATAATTCGGGACAGTCCTGAAGAAAAAAACGTTTGTAAATAATGGATATTATTAGACATTGTAAAACTGTTCTTAATATAATTATGACTTACCCCATGCTTTCTTTTGTTTCATTGAAAGCAATGAAAACATGATTTCCATTAGTGGCTCTAGGAGTTCATCCTTGATCACTTTGTTAGAGTCTAAAATCAGGCAGGACTGAATAAGCCTTGACAGGCAAGATACAAATTCAAGCAGGACAATCACCTAATCAACACAATAAAAGCAGTGGTTTACAATGTAGAATTACAACATATAATTGAGAACCGTATCAATGTAAATAGCTATCTTCAAAAAACAACATCCAAATATTTAACATTAAGAAAACATTACACGAATTCCATATATGCCAAGTATCTATTCAGCAGTGAATTCAACAAAATCCAAGGGTGTCAGAGATTTCAACAACTTTCACTTTCCTTCCTCATACCCCTCTGCACACCCTGGCAGTTTGCCCTTATTTAAACATTAAAGTATATCAGCAAATATTTAAAAAAAAAATAAAAAAAAAAACAATCTGTATGTCTGACCGCTTTGTGAAAATCCCCTTATAACAAGAGTGAAACCCTTAGATGAGAAGTGAAATCATAAATAGTAGGCATTTTCAAGAAAGGATCAAAAAGCTAGCCCAGACAGAACAAACAATTTCAAAAAATTGTCTCTATGAACATATAGAAAATCACTAGCGAATGAAAATGTCTCTATAAAACATATAGACATTTTCTGTGAACATTTGTATTATGGTAAAAAAAAAAAAAAAAAACGTCTAAAGTTTTCAAAGTCTTCTTAATATTTAAACATCCTGTTCTGGCATTAAGGACATAGCATTTCACAACAACATGACCTTTTCTCCTTGTTTGGCTGCTTGTTTTCTGTCTGTATGTAATGTGATTTATTACGGATATAGAAAACGGCAAGTTTAAGGAGTGCACTAACTACCCATTAAATAGTGAGGGTTATGTATAAACACATCACACACACATATAGTGCACGTGCCTATGTATATATAATACTCCCAACAAATGTTTGGGGTCAGCAACACCTCCACAGGTTCACACTTCTGGGTTGCACTGGCAGTCATTACGGTCGAGTGGTACATGTATAAATAATCATGCGCTAGGAACTGAAATACACTGACCAGTATACATTTACAGCTCCTATCAGGTGAGTCGCGATCAGTGGGGGTACAGTCAGTACACCAGTAAGAGGGCTGTAGCCATAGGAGGTCTGTTTCTGTGCACAGACAACCGTAAGTATGAAAATATAGCAATTATAGCAATCCTTTTTTTCCCCCCTTGAGGATCACCTTACATTCAGGCTTTTTCTTTTTTTATAAATTAAAAGTCTGGAAGGTTGCCTTATTTTTGAGCAAAAATGGAGTGGTTTTTTTTTTTTTTTTTTCGTTCATGGTGACGGTTAAGCAGGGCTATTTTTTCCTTTTTTCCTATAATTTGTTTTACAAGCTATAGCACTTTACTGTATTCAGATAGAGGGTAAACTGCATAAAGCATTGATGATGAAATGTAATTATGCGATTTAACACACTTGTAGCAAGAGCCGACCTCTGTTAAATACATTGTGCTGTGCTTAACATCAATGCCTTTCATTAAGTGCCAATGGGATCATCAAATGCATGAGGTTGATTATATAATTTTACACACTGAATAAAGAAGCTTTGAAATTTATCCTGGAGACTACACAAGTGTGCTTTACAACAAGGAGTGATGTTATACTTGTATATAAGACATAATAAGTAGGTACAACTATAGTGAGAGAGTACATAAAACAGACACACACTAAAACCTTAAAAGTACTTTTGGCAAAAAAATAACATGTTTATTTGAAAGATTTGATCAAGTGTATGCATTTTAAATGGAAATACTTCTCCGTTTGTACAGCTCTATCAAAGAGTGTACATTTTGTTTAGAATCTAGTGCCAGATCAAGGGAGATCTCATCCAGGATGTCTGACTCCGGATAACATTATACAAACAGAGAGGTTCAATAAGATTCTTTATTTGTATGCTTTCATTATATCATTTCATTTTAAAATGATGCAATCTGTTATGCAATATAACTTAATTATTTGTTCGTAGTTTTCTTTAAATGACATTACATTTTATCTTGACTCTCTTGCATATTTAAGGTACATACTCTTCACTGTAACGAGAAATAGTACTTTTTTTTTTAACAACAATTTGAAAGTTCATTAGAAAGAAAACTGACCTGCGATTTTATGATGTCTGTACAACCTTGAAAAAGCAGCGGTGATTTGAGATCAGAAAAACATCTTTCTAGTGATGAAGGCTTTAAAAGTCTGTAAGCATGAAGTCATAAACAGTGAACAGATTGTAAAAACAGTAAATTCCAAATAATATAGTAAGGTAACAAGGACACAAACAGTTTTATGCAATTTACAATGTGGACATTCTGTGTCCTTTTAGTTGACAGCTTCCTTACGCTCCAAGTAAACTTTTCCTTTTAGCATAATAACATATCAAGAATTCAGATTGTCCATAAACATTTAGATATTTGTGCCCATAAAACACTATTTGTTTGCTACAGGAGCCATAAATCCATGTTATATGTCTCTTGGACTTATTTATTTTGATGCATGATGTACCAGATGGCTGACAAGAAATGGAGGTAAATGTATGGATTAGAGATAAAGCTTCCACTGAGAAAGAAAAAAAAAACCTGTAACATGTTACTAGTTTTATTATCTCTTGCACAAGTGTTGTAAGGAAATCTGCCCACTGGGCACTACCTGCCCAGATTTGGGTAGGGCAGCTTTACAGAGGATTAAATAGCAGCTGCTCAGAAGAATATAATTTAACAACTGTGAACGGGCATAGACAAATTATGTTCAGTCTATTTCTTTTGATTTCGCTAGCTGTTGACATTTGTAACCTTTTAGTAGATAAAACTGACCTGATGATTGTCTTATTCATGGATGAGGTACAGGTAGCCAAAAAAGTGAAGTAACAAACGATACACGGTTTTCAAAAAGGTAAGACGCCTTTGGTTCTCAAGGGTTTGGTTATGCTAACTTAATCAGGGGCCATCATGATTAGCCACAATACAAAGCTTTTTAGTAGGCATAAATCATACCATGAAATAAACAGGCCCTGGATGTTTCTCCAATCATCTTAAAGGTTCTTTTTGCAGAAGCAAAAGTAAAATAAAAGATAGTACAATTTCTTCTATGTAAACCACAGAGGTGAGGCAGTGCTGGTCTGGCTGTAGGTGCACTACTCGTGTGTAGGGGTTTGACAAACCTGTTGCTCATTACTAGTGCTATGCATTTTTAAATACTTTTAATAGTGGGACCTTGACTAGGACCCCTCTTTTATGTGGGTCCCTCTCTGCACCATAAAGGAGTGAAAGTCTGGGACCAGATCAGCTTTTACATTGAATAATGGAGGCTGCCATTCAGGGGATAAAATAGCATGTATATTAAAAAGTGCAGAGCATTTTATCCGGGTACCAGTATCACTATACTTATTTGTGCTTATGTAATTAAAAAAATGTAATACGGTACATATAAAATTGTAAAAAAAAGTTTAGTGGCTACATTTTATTTGGTAATCTGAACAAATGAAGGCATTATTATCTGTACATATTCCTATATTATAAAGAGAAAATCAGCCTTAGAGTATTTAACTCTAACAACAGTGCCTGTCGTTTACCTTGTCAGATCTGTCAATATCTGTCTTTCAGACAGGGCAGTTGCAGTTTCTTTTGGATTCATTATTAGCAGATTTTCCACTAAGCTGCATACTGCTGACAAAAGAGACGGGCTGACTATAGAACACTGATCAGGTATACCAACAGACACCATCCCCTCAGAGCTTAAAGATACTGTTCCTGGTGTGTTGGTCTGACCTGTAGAAAAATAATAAATATTAGAAGGACTAAAAGGGGGAAACAATATAAGTCACAATAATCATTAATTTGCAGAAAATGCAGCCATTGAAAGGTGAAATTTATATTTGTACTAGAGGTAGAGATTTTTTTTTAAATTAGCAGAGGCAAACCATAAAATACATAGTATCACTTTTTTTATACCTTGGTCCAGCACATGTTCAATTACATTTTCACAGATAGAAGAAGCGGCCACTGGAACCAAATGTTCTGTACTGCTTGAGGAAGAAGAGCTGGGAAGAAGCTTAAACATAGGAAGACAACATGTATATAAACCAAACAATAACAACTCGTATTCATACATTTACTACTGCTTATAATATGTTTCCAGAGCATCATATCTTAACCCCTTCATAACTGGGCTATGTTTTATGTTCAGGATCATGGCTGTTCTAACACTTTTGAAGTGTTTTGTGTTTAGCTGTAATTTTTCTCTTTCTAATTTAATGAACCCACACAAATTATATATAAACATGGGATACCCCAAACACATTCTTGCCTTGAAATCAATGCATTTGCTTGCAAGTCTGCAAATATTATGTATAGAGTACTTTTGATTATCTACATTCACAACACACGTAATATTTCAGTTATACACATATACATCTACAATTTAAACATTATTTGTGAATCTAGGGAATATATATATATATATGCACAAAATCATGTCTAGCCTTGTAATCAATGCATTTGCTTGGAATTCTGCTAATATAGTATGTGTGAATGTTTGTGTGTGTATATATATATATATATATATATATATATATATATATATATATATATATATAATATGTAAAAGGAATGGACTCACATAAACTAGCATAAATTATACGGGGTGCTGCGGAGACCAAATAGTTATACAAAATACAAAGATCAGTGCACTCACCTCAAAACAGGTAGGAGAAAAACTCAAAGCTATAGGTTTCATTAAAGCTACTTAAAAACACCTTTCTAAGAAAACAAAATTGGAGATCTGGTCACATATATGGCTATATTATTCTAAGTTCACCACTAGTGAATGTCAAAGTACTCCAATATTGGTGGGTCCTAACACTAAATACTGTTGCTTATGGGGCTTAATCTCTTCATGTGTTGGACCAAATCTCCATTGTTATTATCTTAGAAAGATGTTTTAAGTAGCTTTAATGAAACCTAGAGCTTTAAGAGTTTTTCTCCTACCTGCTTTGAGGTGAGTGCACTGATCTTTAGATTTTGTATAACTATTTGGTCTCAGCAACACCCTCTTATAATATATGCTAGTTTAGGTGAGTGCATTCCTTTTATACACACACAAACACACACACATACATACATACATACACACTATATTAGTAGAATTGCAAGCAAATGCATTGATTACACGGCCAGACAGTGTCTGGGGTGTCCCATGTTTATGACATCTACTTCTGGCTTTATAAGCAAATTACACATTCCCCATTGAAAATAGTTCATTTGTACCACAGGCAATTTAAAAACACAATTTTAATTTCTTAATTTATGCTTTGCTTGCAGTCTTTAATATATATACATATATATATATATACATACACACAATAAACAGATTACTCTTCTGTACTCTGCTGACTAAAGAATACCGTTTCTGAAATATCCACATGCTTAAGTGTGCCAAGTAAGATACACTATATTCCAACTCATTTTCAGGGTTCTTTTACTCTTTCAGTGGTTCAATTCAGTGTTATAACTTGTAGTACTAAGTAATTTATATAAGTCTTGCATAATATATGCAGCATGACAAATAATATTGGTTTGAAAGATCCCTTCTTTCCAAAAGAAGCTTCACCTTGGGAAATTTAATTTCACACAGTGCTGTTAACAGGAAACTCAAAATACTGAGCTTTCTCCAGAATAAGAATCTTTGTAAGCTATACACACAATGCTTTACAACAGAGTATGTTGGAGTTTGCTTCCAAAAAATGAAGGTGGAAACAGGGAAAAAAAATGCAAACTGCAATCAGAATAATGTGTGCTGCCTCTCAAAAGATTATTTGATTTTATAATTAATTTTAAATATTTCTAAAAACAGGTAAATGTAATATTTATAGCTAATTAAAGGGACACTACCGCTTACATAGATAAACTGGTCTTTAAAACAAACACATATATAAATCATATGGCACAGATTTTTTTTTATAGGATTGAATTAATTGAATATAAAAGGAAAAATGAAATATGGTGTTTATTTCCTGGCTCCATTTTGTGAATATTTCCCATGATGCAACATCGTTCAAACTCATCCAACAAGTCTCACTTTACGACTGTTGCCAAAGCCTGCATAATGATGTCATAAGATAACCCCTGCTCTCTTACTGGCTCCTGTGTATAATAGTGGGCAGGACTAAGTGGCAGTGTACAACTTTTTTTTACCTGTCTTCCAACACAAAGGAGGAGCTTGACCTGATCAAACAGGATCATAACTCCATCCTCTTGTGATGTAATAGTTACATTACCCTGCCATTCAATTCAAGTCTATGATCAGATTTCTGACTTATAGACTGCATTCTGTGTCCCCAGCCCAAAAGTGAGAAATTTTGAGAAAAATCACTAGGGGATGGCAACGAAAAACAAAATATTTCACAAAATGACAAGACATCTGAAATCAACAATACAAAATGTAAAAAAAAAAAAAAAAAAAAAAATTCATTTTTGGGCGGGAGTGTCCCTTTAAGTGTGGTCTATTGGCATATTAATTTTAAGATGTGTGGTAATGCCTACAAACAGGCTGATCTAAAAAGCCTATTCAGAGGCCTATGCTTAAATATCAACAGTCAAAATGATACTGAACTATGTGTGACATGGATATTATGGCACCTACCAAAGTACTTAATGTTGATTCAGAGCCTTGAAATTGGGAAGAAACATCTGGAACATTGCACCAAACATACAGCGAATCTTCAGAACCTTAAAAAAAAAAAAAAAGAATTTTTAGGAATGAAATACAGGGCATATTGAAATGATACACGTATGTGTGCTCACATTTACTGTGTGCATAATGGAAAACACAAAATATTGCTACAGGTAGAGCAGAAACACAGGTAGCCTCAAAATGCATTACGCCACACTACTATACCTCTATATGTTACGATCTAACATTTAGAGCCGGGACAGCATGACCTGCAGTAAAATCTCTAGCTCTTAATGGTGTAGAAAATAGCAGCCCAGAAAAGGTAATATTAACTGGACCACTGCAGCAAGAACTAAAATAAATATGTGCACATAAAAAACAAAAATAATATGACCATTGATTTAACAATGGGAAATCTAGACATTATCTTTGAACTTGAAGATGGATTAAATGTTACATTACATCTAGAAATTGTACTCGTATTCTGCCTAATTTACATTTATCTATGAAAAATGAAATCCCACAGCAAAAGTCTACGCTCCAGTTCAATGTTAAACTTGCAATTCCAAAAGCCCAGTGACAGAGTAAATTTGGTTGCAAAGGGCTGATTATCTCAATGGATCACCAGAAAGAAAATTATTTGGTGTGAAAAACAGTTATGATGACTGAACCAATCTTCAGTCCATCAAATGCATAAAGAGTTATATGCGACAAGGATCATTCCAACAGGCATCTAGTATACACACAGGCAAAGAAAAGCAATTGATTGAAACTCCTGAAAAGCACCTATGTGAGCATTTTACATCATTACTAAATGCAAGATGTTTGCTTTCTTGGCAACAAGGACTGATAAAAATCAATGATTCAGACAAGACTGTGTTATTTCCTGCTGGAAGCTACCTTATATTCATTTGCTATTCACATGAGCGACTTAGATACAAATACAGGGTAAAATCAAGGTTTTCAGAAACTATTTGCAAAGATTTTTTTTGATCATGTTGCTTTTCAGTTAACATGTTAAATAGAGAAATCTCAGACCTATAACCTGAGCTGTAAACAAAACCGCATAGGCCAGGGGTGTCCAATGGATGGATGGATATATATATATATATATTATATATAATGTGTGTGTGTGTATGTGTGTGTGTGTGTGTGTGTATCTATCTCACCATAATGTGCAGTGTATGAATGTACTACAGATTCCCCAGCAATAAAACAGCAGAAATACAAAACACTCACATTAAATGCACACACATAGTCACACTTCCATACACACACACAGAGTCACACTTACACACACACACCCCATTATTTTGTTTGTTCCCCCTCCCTGCTTGTATACCTTGTATCTGCAGGGAGGGGGATTGTTCCATCTGTGGGCTGCTATTTTCCGTCAGAGCACTGGGATGTCACTGACACCCGTTGCTCCAACAGGGTCAGGGTGCGAGGGGGCAGAGATTTCTGCACTGCGCGAGGGGAGAAAGCTCCGCCCCCTCAAGCTTTGACCATGTTGGAGCACCGGGTGTCAGTGACATCCCGGTGCACACTTTGTTGGAGCGGCTCAGAGGTGTGGCTACCACTGTTGGAAGCCGGTGGCATAGGCATTTTAAGATATTTTATTTAGTCAGTCCAAATGCACTGGATTATTTTCATGAAGTCATACATGTTTTTAATGTGCACGCTTGAATTTCTTATTTTAAAGGATAATTGTCAGCATAAAGTTCTGTTTAACAGAAATAATGCTTTAAGGTAATCACGTAAATTATCAGTGTACAATGGAAAAAATATGTTATCTAAACAATGCGTCTATGACTTCTTACTATAAAATTTGGAACTCTTTTATCTCTTCTTTTCTAGGATACTAAAGATGTTAGTTTATACTATGCTTAGGAAGTAGGCCAAATAAGTAGTCTGCTGTTGAAGCGTATGGCTGTCTGTAAATTGTTTTGTACTGTTCTTTGTTCTACTTTTATGTCATGAAAAATGTAAATAAAATAATTTAAGTTTTGTCATTCTAAACATAAATCCTTTAATGAACAATTATAAACAAAGGCCTTTACTGAGCCCCCAAAATCAGTGGTTAGGCATTTTGGGTGCAATCTTCCTTCATCTGACCTAAGATTTTGAACAAAATGACAGCCCCCCTGATACAGCTATATAACCAGAGAGGGTTCGGTAAGGTGCTTTATTTCTACATTAAAGTATTTCCATTTAAAATACCTAAATATGATGCAATCTTTCAATTAAGCAGAACTTATCATTAATTATATTTTAAACTTCTAAAAAAATTATTAGAATCATCAACAGGATCAGGTTTGTCATGAGAGATTTACAACTTTTTTCAAATCGCACTCAACACATATAATACACAAAAATCTCAAACTTTACAATTATCAGTGATCTACTTACTCGTAATATTTGCCGATATTGTTTTGGGTCCAGAAACAGAATGACTGTATTCAAACGTGTAGCGTCCAAGGAAGCAGTTTTTCACCATCTGACTCACATGATCATAGAAGTGGTAGTGATTCAATAACACCTGAAGTGCAGGTCTTCCTGTCAAAGATAACCCAGACTCTTCATCATGAACACTCGGACCCTGAAAACAAAAACAACACCACATTAGCTGGTCTCATTGTTTAAACTTATTTAAACAATAATGACTATTTATTCTTAAACTTTATAATAACTTGTTTTTCTCCATAGACATACAGCAAAGCAGACAAAACACACAACTGAATCATTGAAAAAACTTACATGGAATAACTTGCTAATAACATGACATAAAAATTATACTTTATACAGAGCTTGACACAATACTTATGGTGTAATACAAATGATTTTGTCCATTGTAAAAAGAATAAAGGAACTACATATGTGTATATACACACACATACATATGTACACACAGTGGCGTAGCGTGGGTTGTCAGCACCCGGGGCAAGGCAAGTAATTTGCGCCCCCTAACCCGTGGATTTTAGCACTCGAGTCTCTTCTACTAGATTAGTTAAAGAAACCCTTACCCCCCAAGCACATGTATTGTTTGTTATGAAAATACTTATGTAATTAAAGTAAAATGCATCTAAATACAAGTTTATTTTCCAACACTTTATTGAGTGCGAACATGCATTACACACATTCTCCACATTTTCAGCAGGTCTATGAATACAAATATACACATGTAGTAACCTAGCATGGGCCATGCTATTATATGTCGTCTCACAACCATCGTAAACGACAAACAATATCAAGAACAAAAACTAAACATCAAAATGGAACCATACCCTGGAGATGATCCAAGACTGGGCTAGATGGAGCCAACTTCCTCAATCCTGTACCTCTAATGTTACCCCCCCCCCCCCCCACACACACACACACACACATATGCTATAATTGTTGTGCCATTCAGATGCCAGTAATATTGTAACTTTCGGATGCCAGTAATATTGTGCCAGTCAGAGCCCAGTAATATTGTGCCAGTCAGAGCCTAGTAATATTGTGCCAGTCAGATGCCTGCAATATTGTGCCAGTCAGATGCCTGCAATATTGTGCCAGTCAGAGCCCAGTAATAATGTGCCAGTCAGATACCAGTAATATTGTGCCAGTCAGATACCAATAATATTGTGCCAGTCAGATACCAGGAATATTGTGCCTGTCAGAGCCCAGGAATATTGTGCCTGTCAGAGCCCAGGAATATGGTGCCTGTCAGAGCCCAGGAATATGGTGCCTGTCAGAGCCCAGGAATATGGTGCCTGTCAGATGCCTGTAATATTATGCCAGTCAGATGCCTGTAATAGTGTGCAGTCAGAGGCCAGGAATATTGTGCCAGTCAGATGCCTGTAATATTATGCCAGTCAGATGCTTGTAATAGTGTGCCAGTCAGAGGCCAGGAATATTGTGCCAGTCAGAGGCCTGTAATATTGTGCCAGTCAGATGCCTGTAATATTATGCCAGTCAGATGCCTGTAATATTGTGCCAGTCAGAGCCCAGTAATATAGTGCCAGCCAGATGCCTGTAATATTATGCCAGCCAGATGCCCAGTATTATTGTGCCAGCCAGATGCCCAGTAATATAGTGCCAGTCAGGTGCCCAGTATTATTGTGCCAGTCAGATGCCCAGTATTATTGTGCCAGCCAGATGCCCAGTAATATAGTGCCAGTCAGATGCCCAGTATTATTGTGCCAGTCAGATGCCCAGTATTATTGTGCCAGCCAGATGCCCAGTAATATAGTGCCAGTCAGATGCCCAGTAATATAGTGCCAATCAGATGCCAAGTAATATAGTGCCAATCAGATACCCAGTAATATAGTGCCAATCAGATGCCCAGTAATATAGTGCCAATCAGATGCCAAGTAATATAGTGCCAATCAGATGCCCAGTAATATTGTGCCAATCAGATACCCAGTAATATAGTGCCATTCAGATACCCAGTAATATAGTGCCAATCAGATACCCAGTAATATTGTGCCAATCAGATACCCAGTAATATAGTGCCAATCAGATACCCAGTAATATTGTGCCAATCAGATGCCCAGTAATATAGTGCCATTCAGATACCCAGTAATATTGTGCCAATCAGATACCCAGTAATATAGTGCCAGTCAGATACCCAGTAATATTGTGCCAATCAGATGCCCAGTAATATTGTGCCAATCAGATACCCAGTAATATTGTGCCAGATACCCAGTAATATAGTGCCAATCAGATACCCAGTAATATTGTGCCAATCAGATACCCAGTAATATAGTGCCAGTCAGATACCCAGTAATATTGTGCCAATCAGATGCCCAGTAATATAGTGCCATTCAGATACCCAGTAATATTGTGCCAATCAGATACCCAGTAATATAGTGCCAGTCAGATACCCAGTAATATTGTGCCAATCAGATGCCCAGTAATATTGTGCCAATCAGATACCCAGTAATATAGTGCCAGTCAGATACCCAGTAATATTGTGCCAATCAGATGCCCAGTAATATTGTGCCAATCAGATACCCAGTAATATAGTGCCATTCAGATACCCAGTAATATAGTGCCAATCAGATACCCAGTAATATTGTGCCAATCAGATACCCAGTAATATAGTGCCAATCAGATACCCAGTAATATTGTGCCAATCAGATACCCAGTAATATAGTGCCAGTCAGATACCCAGTAATATTGTGCCAATCAGATGCCCAGTAATATTGTGCCAATCAGATACCCAGTAATATAGTGCCATTCAGATACCCAGTAATATAGTGCCAATCAGATACCCAGTAATATTGTGCCAATCAGATACCCAGTAATATAGTGCCAATCAGATGCCCAGTAATATAGTGCCAATCAGATACCCAGTAATATTGTGCTAATCAGATACCCAGTAATATAGTGCCATTCAGATACCCAGTAATATTGTGCCAATCAGATACCCAGTAATATAGTGCCAGTCAGATACCCAGTAATATAGTGCCAATCAGATACCCAGTAATATTGTGCCAATCAGATGCCCAGTAATATAGTGCCAGTCAGATACCAGGAATATTGTGCCAGCCAGCCCCCCCCCCCGTACTTACATGAAGCGGCTCCGTGTCCCCCGCCGGATGTCTCCTCCGTGCAGTCTTCCTTCTTGCACGGAGGAGGGAAGCAGACACCGGATGTGACGCGACGTCACATCCGGCGTCAGTTTTTTTTTTTTTTTTCCCGGCCGTCGCATCCATCGGATGCGGCTTGCCGGAAAAAAGCGTTCACAAGCGCAATGCGCTGTGAACGCGGCAGCAGGGGCTGGGGGCCCACGGGACAGCTGCCTTGGGGCCCCCCAGGAGTAAATGGGCCCAGGGCAGCTGCCCCGTTTGCCCCGCGTTAAAGACGGCCCTGGCGGCCACGCGGCCGCATAGGGCTAGTGCGCCCCCCCAGATATTGCGCCCGGTGCGGCCGGCCCCCCCTGCACCCCCCACGCTACGCCACTGTGTACACACACCAATCAGCCATAACATTATGACCACCCTAATATTGTGCAAGTCCTCTTTTGACACCAAACCGACCTGACCTGTCGATGCATAGACTGCACTAGACCTCTGAAGGTGTGCTGCTGCACCAAGATGTTAGCAGCAGATCCTTTAAATGAGTTGTTGGGGCCTCCATGGATAAAAATTGTTTATCCAACACATCCCACAGATGCTCAGTTGGAGGCCAAGTCAACTCTTTGAACTCATTGTTGTGTTCTTCAAACCATTCTTGAACCATTTTTGCTTTGTAGCAGGGTGCATTATTCAGCTTAAAGTGGCCATTGCCATCAGGGAATACTGTTTTCATGAAAGGGTGTATATGGTCTGCAACAATGCTTAGGTAGGTGGTACATGTCAAAAGTAACATCCACATGAATGGCAGGACCCAAGGTTTTCAAGCAGAAGATTGCCCATAGCATCACACTGCCTCTGCCAGTTTGCCACCTGTCAGTGTTTATTATGTTACGACTGATCGCTAGCTATATCTATATCTATATCTATAGATAGTTATATAGAGACACACAATCACTATGTAAAGGAAGACATTAATAAAATCTGGACATTTTTACACATCTTAAGAATAGTGTTTAAGTGTGCTTATTTGCACTTGTGTGCCTACACATTTTTAGCACAGCTACAGTGTTGAGCTTCACAAACAGCACACCTGGGCATACTGCAGTAAGGAACAATAATGGTATTGTAGCTGACTATCAGCTCCTACTGTGGCAATTGGAAAGAATGAAATG
Organism: Pelodytes ibericus; assembly: GCA_036172795.1. NCBI lineage: Eukaryota > Metazoa > Chordata > Amphibia > Anura > Pelodytidae > Pelodytes > Pelodytes ibericus. Next base: position 82,965,952 of record CM069859.1, read on the forward strand.
AAATATTCTGTTTGAGCTACAAATATAAATTATTAAACACAAAGAAACACAAACCTTTCCTGCATATTAGTAGTTTAATTATTGTATTAGCATATGGACCTATTGTTTTCAAATTTCATCTGGTCAGTCAGGAAACCCTGAGTCCCTATTAAAACACTCAAACATGGTATGGATCAAGATGGCTTGGGTTACCCTGATTTACATAATCTTGTCGATGCCTCCCAGTTGGCACATATCTTGGCCTGGAACCAACCAGATAGAAGGAAAACTGGGTGGTATGAAATTGAAAGAACGAATTGTAACGATATAGATCCTGCTTTCCTATGTTGGTTAACACCTAAATACTATCAGACGCTTAAAGTAAAATTGGCAATAATAATAGAACTAATGATCTCCTTTTTCCGCATCAATTTGTTTTTACAAATCAACAATTTTATATCGAAGAAAGCCCCCTTGGAAGTTGTATCACTCTGTATTATGGACTTAGACCTGAAAGCATGGATTAATGGAGGATTGAGGCACATTGAAGATCTATATGTGGACGGACTTATTGCCCCCTATCCAATTATCTGTAATAAATATAGCCTTTCATCTAGAGATTTTTAAATATCTCAGAATTAAATATTTTCTACTCCTAAATACTCCAGCAGAGCCAGGTATATGGGAAAAATTGGGAAAAAGATTTCTTGAATCAGAGTAATTGAGAAATCCAGGGCTGCCAATTGTATCAACTTACACAAACAATTTTTTAAGCTTATGCACCGCTGGTATTTAGTTCCTACCAGATTGGCTAAATATCAAGAACCCTCTAATAGTATGTGCTGGAAATGTTTGACCGAGATGGGCACCCATTTCCACATGTGGTGGACTTGTAGTAAATTGGAGTACCATAAAAGGAAAATATCAAACATGTTTTCCACTATCTCCAGTAGCAATTACGAACTGAAACCCCAAACATTTATTTTTCACTTCGAACTTCCTACCTCGACCAAACCACTAAATACTCTGTTTATACATATCTTATCGGCATTTAAATTATGTATTGCAAGGCACTGGAAAAGTGCAGATCTTCCATTATGGCCAGAGATTAAAACGCAAATTGAGAACCAAGCTAACTCTGAGAAATATTTCTTTATACGGAACGAAAACACAGCAGACAAATATAACAAGATATGGGCCCCTTGGATTGAAATTATATCAAAAGAAGGCAGTATACCTCTTCCTAACGTAGGAAATATCTCTACATCATCAACACCGTGAGTTGTCCTCGCCCTCAGAACTGACTTGCTGAAAGACGGCTTAGCCCAATAGCCCCGCCCCCTCCCCTCTCTAGCCCAGAGTTATGAGTGATGTTTGAATGATGGATGTTGTGACATTGACATGGATTGAAACCGGTATAAGATAGGGCAGATAGGATGGCATCGGAGTGCCGTCTTTAAGCAAAGACAGTAATCCGCTATCCTCTTTTTTAACCACCACCCCCCCTTCCACGACCCCCTCCTTTCTTCCCTTTCTTTTTTCTCTTCTGTACTCCTCCCTTCCCTTCATACTGATAAGAGAATTTAAAACTGTTTGGTAGAGTACTACTTTTATTGTTATAATCGACTCCGCTATAAACTACCAACTAATATGTTATAACAATCTGTTTAATATGCCAGACTATCTGTTCCTATAAAATGTATAAATATATAAAAAAAAAAATCTATTTTTTTTTAAGTCATTTTCCATCATTTATTCTCCATGTCATTTACATTTTCTTTATTTTTCATTATATACATCATGTTTCATTTCCACCGACGTTTCAGCCCAAATAGCAGGCTTTTATGCAGTATATATTTCTATACTTAGACATTTGCTTCTGCATAAAAGGCCAAACGAAAGCCCGCTATTGGGGCTGAAACGTCGGCTGTTGCTTATATTATGTTCAAATAAATAACTTTATTTCATTATAAACGAGTGTGTCAGTTTTTGCTTACTAATAAGGCATCACAGAAGTGTATTTATTTAGTACACACACGATTGGTGCTACCTACATTACAATACAATGTTGCTATGTATCACTATTGCAGCTCTGCCAGTATACAGGATGTTTTGTATTACTGCATTTATGCTGCAAGTATAAAATCTACTTTCTGGAAATGAAAGCTATGTTGAACATACCTCTCAATTTTATTACTTCATGTTTTTCAGAATTCTGGCAAACAATGTTAGCCATGTAATTAAGAATTATATAAGGTGAATTCTGTTATTTTGCATGATATATAAATGCAAAGTAAGCAATCTTTATCTCAGGGAAATGTAAATCAAGTGAAAAGTGAAAAGCTGTAACTTTGCATAGCTATGAAGAGAAATATCAACATAAGCAGTTTTTGTGCTTGACTGCTAAAAGACAAACACAGAATCCGTGTAATTGAAGCTTAACGAAAAGAACAATCTTCAATAGGACAGCTCCTTATTAACCAAAACAGCTATTTCCTGACTCTGGAAATAGTATAAAAATACGTCTGAGGTTCGGGGCCCTCTGTGAAATAGGAATCAGACCGATAACCATATGGGCTATACATGAATATTAATAACTAAATGGAGTAAAGTGGAGAAAAAGATTTCTAGTAACAGACTGAAAATGTATTCTAAAATATAATGTTAGAGCAAAAATGCACTCATTCTACACTAAATTATGTTTAATAGTTAAGTGTTAAATTCTTTTCGTATACAAAGGATTGTTTTAGTCATTTAAATGGTGGATTACAGCATGCCAAGATCAGGGCTTAACAACTATGTGTAGACTTAATTCTCTAAGCAGACCAATTCTAGTCAGTCTAGTTACTTGTAGTACATAATTCCATATAAACCAATCAAAACAGGTAGGAGCTGGCAGGAGGGATTTTATGAGCCATGGCTCCTTGGTTTTGGGGTCTGGCCAAGAACATGTCAAAATAAATTTAAAAACTCAAGATCTAATTTTTTCCCCCCTCCTGGTAAATTCAGATCTCAGTTTGCACAATAGTGACAGTTCAAACTGCTATATTACTCATAAAAGTAACAATTTGTTTTATATTCAGTAAACTAAAAAAAAAAAAAAAAACAGTTGACTAATTATTTAGCACCGAATGTAGCATTATAAAGAAGCAAAACACAAAATAGATTAACGGATGACAAAATACAAAATAATTGACTCATGTAGGTCTTCCGTGACTGTTTGCACCTATAAAATTAAGGATATCCTGACTTGCAATCCCTCCAACGTGATATATCTACTTGCAGAGCCCTGCAATACGTTGGGAGAACGATAAGGAAATTGAAAGTATGGATTAGGGAACATTGTAATAACATCAAAAAAAAGTTGCTGAAACACAGCATACCCCAGCACTTTTTAAAGTATGCAAACAACCCCAGGGAGCAATCATTCATGGCCATAGCAAAAAGGAAATACAAACAAACAAACATTGGAAGTTTGGATGGTGTATAAAGAACTAGGAAGGTTAGTGATGGATCTATTAACAGGATTAAACAATTTCAAGAAATGTCACTTTCTTTAATGGTTTGCCCATTTATTTATATTTTTTATGTAACCAGGCATAAGTATTTTGGAACATAGGAGCCCCCAAAAATCCAAATATGTGGAATTGGCTATTACGGATATGTGAGCTATGAGGATCAATAATAAAGGATGGAAGTATCTGCCATATGACAGGGAATTCTAAGAAAGAGTATCTCTTTTATATAATTAGGACACTCATGATGCCATATATTGTTTTATTTGTTGTTATGTAGATGTATGTTTTGCTCTTTTTTATTTAATGTGTACATTTCATGTACAGAATATGGCATTTTATAGGAGTGGAGTTGCTTCTATCAACATAGTTAAATAGAAGGACAGACATCCCCTGAAATCACGCATTCACGTGATCACAGACTGGAAGAAGATGGAGTATAAAATCTACTACACACCTTGATGAAGCCAAAAATTGGTGAGGCGTTGTGATAGTTGTGGGCTGCCTCTGTGCACTTTTGGGACCTTTATTACTTTATGGACATTGTATTAGTACGCTCTTTTCTTTCCATTGCCGGCAGCTCTACACAGCGGTAATAACAAGGAGACTTGAGCGGTGTGCATCAATATTGTTGTCCACATAAGGGTTTTCATGCTTGTTTTAATTGGATTTTATCTTCTCTCTCACTGAACTTATACAGGAGATGAAAAGTCACCTAAAGACACCCAAAGGGTATTTATGAAGGTGGAAAATAGAGCAGTAATCTGCTCTATAAAGAGTGATATATTTGCACATATACTATTTTACTATACTTACTTTATATTTTTGGCTTTGATATTGTCCCTTGTGATTTCTTTTATTTCTCTTTCTTCCCTTCTCCATTGTTTCACTCTGAATAAGTATATGTATCTAGTGTACACCTAGTCTATCCTTTGATGTATCAGTATTTTTCTCTAGTTGATACACTACAGGATTGGGTTGCTACTGAGTATATATTGGTTGCTATGTGTTAACCACCGTTTTTCAAATCTGCAATTTTTTATACATTTTATTAAAATGAGGGGACACTGCATCTCTGTGCAGTATAAAAAGTAATCTGGAAATAACATATACATTCCGAGAGAGTCAGTAAATCTCAGAGAGCACCAAATAAGGTCTAACCCCCCCCTAATAACTAATGGTGCTTAGTGTCAAAAATGTGTGTGGCACTTGGTACAGAGCATAAAAGAGAAGTGAAAGACTATGATAGACAATCAGAGACAGATTGATACATTATGTAGAGAGCCTTGCTCAAACCTGGAATCTAGAGTGTACGGTGACAGGAGTCACATAAAGCCTTAGTGAAAAGGCATAGGAAGAAGAAGTGACAGTAGTAGTGTGACTGTGAAAACCACATGAGTCTTATAAGAAGCTTGGTGTTCTAGCTGAATAAACTGTAAACCTCCTGAAGAGGTGTGTTTTGAAGGATGCTTTGAAGAATAAGAGTAAATAAGATAGCTGGATTTGCCATGGATGCAAGTCCTAGAGACATGTGAAGAGTCGCTGGCACAAATAGCAAGAGATGATTAAGTTCAAACAGACATCTTCAAGCCATGCAAAGAACACAGAGCTCTCATAGAGGACTATCAGTTGATAAAGCAGGCAATGTCCAGGGCCAAGCAGGCTTTTATACTATTTAATATAATATATATAATATAGTAATTATTCAAAATTGAATTCTAGATGCTGGCAGAATTTTGTACAGATTGCTGTAGAGAACCTGAGCAATCCCAATCAGGAGATTATTACAATAAGTGTGTTCTAGTGAGGAATGGGCGAATGCGAGCTAATATTAACTCACCAAAATTGTGACATTTATGACACAAGTCAAGCACTACAAGAACAATTTTATTCAAAGACATTAAAAATTCACCATTGGGAGAACAGTTATGTAAAGACAAAGTTTCACATATTCAGAACAAACTTCACCAAATGGGGCATTTTCATACATAGAAGGAAAGCAAAAAATATGGGATTTTAACATGATGGCCTGGCTTAATATCAAATGCTTTCCATTTCTGTTTTATTACTATCCTAACAGCCCTCAGGACAGTGTCTCCTGACAAGACAATCAGTGACACATTCATGGGTCTGGCATATGCGAGCTGAAATTGTGACCTTTTTAACCAGAACTGAAGACTGATCATAGCACTCCTAACTTAAATTAGGCCACCAAAGGACTTGAAAGCTTACAAACATAGTGATGTGGCATTTGCATATTTGTTTAAGATGTGTGGGGTGTGTGATTCTCTTATTCAGGCATATATGAGAGGTAAGACTAAGTCATTTTGAAAGCTTGCACTGAAATAATTAGTTGGCCAATAAAGGTATCATTTTAACTGCACTTTTTATCTAAATTAGATTGGACATTCTGCAACGCAAGTGACTCACCTGAAGGGTATAGTCTTTGGAATCTTCAAGATCTGTTGGCATTGGGATGACAAGCATGTTCTGGAGAATGAAAGCAGCCTGAGAGAAAACAGAACAAAACTGAAAAGATCTCAACATTGCCATCTTGCTGAAACTGCTATCAAGTGCAGTCAAGCGTGTCATTGCACAACAGATTCAAAAGGTACAACAACAGGATTTATTGTTCTGAAAACAAGCTGTTAATTATGTGCATTTTACAAAAGACGGTTTACCATTGAAAACAGGTGCTGCACAATACAAACATAATATTATAGACCTCTATTTCATAAATAGCATTACTGATAATTTGTATATAGCAGTATACAAAGTGGGTGTCAAAAGAAATGATAAATGGCTGGTAGGGGATAGATCTGTACTACTTTTAACATGACCGTTTGAAAAAGAAAGCATTAGAAATGAATATTTCTGCAGCTGCCTTCTTGGACTTTGCCTGCAAACATAAAAAGTATGTGGTGGCTTGTTAATAGAAACATAGACTGTGTCGGCAATTAAGTACCATTCAGCCCAACTAGTCTTCCCAATATTCTGAATACCTTCATTAATTCATAGTTTATTTTATATGTGGGATAGGATTATGCCTATAAAAACAAATAATTGTTTCCTTATTAGAGTGTTATCATGTAAATTTTACATGAACAATTTATTAACCATGACAGAAGTCAAAGAACATTGTGAAAGGAATTAATATTGCATAAGCTCCAATAATGAACAACTTACCTCTCTGCGCACCATACTGCATTCACATTGGTCAAGGAAGATACTGAGCACTGTTCCCCATAACCCTCCAGAGATGTTCTGACAGCTGTCTGACAAAACAAGGCATCCTTCTTTAAGGCGTGTCAAAGCTGACCCAATACCTAAGCTGGTAAATCTTACCTGGAATAAATAACAAAAAACAAAAAGTACATTAATATTTGTTTTACTTAATAGTTATAATTAATTGATATATACCGGAAGTGAATAAGGCTTGCCGGAAGCTAAGGCTTCTTATATTGCAGAAATAAAGTAGGGAGTAATGCCAAATTTGTCAAACTTAATATTTAAACCTTGTTTTTCCGACTTATATATATATTTCCGATATATATATATATATTTTTTTTTTTTTTATTATGTAACTGATACAGTAGGAGAGAAACTAGGCCTTTACTTTCATAACGTTCTGATTGTAGGCATTAGCAAATGCTTTTGTGTCAGACTTGCAGTCTAACTGACCATTAAGAGGGTTTGTCAGTCAGCGAGAGGCAAAAGCCCCTTGGACAAAGATTCCACAAAACAAACATCAAACAGCTTGGTTTCTTACCTACATAACCTGTGATTTCTTCTAAACAAACATGATAAGAACATTTTAAAATGTGATTAAATAAGGAAAACAGGCCCGATTTAGAAAATATTTTACATTTTTTCATTACTGAAACAGAGCTAAGTGGCACACGAGTATGTGAGTCAATCGTGCCGCACACCAACAATAGCTGGGAAGGACATGTACGATATTTGACTTCTTAAAACAATTAGCTGGATGTATCTGGGAGCTGCAGTTTCATGACATGGCAGCCTCAAATTCTAACTTAGACTTTCACAATAATTAGGAATGGTACGTTTAATGAGCGCCATTCAAAAGGAATTTTAATCAGACATAAGTAGGGTTCTGTTTGATTCAAATTTGGTTGAGAGTTTTTTTCATAGAATGCATTAATCATTATTTTTGTTTGTGATGTTGAAGTGGGTATTTAGTAAAATGAAATGAAAAAAAAAAAAAGCATTGCAAAATGTTTGGAAAAAAAAAAACATTCAAAAGGCTTGTGACTGCAATTAAAGAATTAATTTAGACTTTTTGTACACAGTACAATAAAAGATTCAGAGGAGACTGTACAACTGGTGAAGAGGTTAATACAGCTTTTATTGAAGAGAGAGATGAGATGTCACACTAAAAAAGGACTTGTGAAGAACATCATGCCCTCATTACCTAGCAGTAACTGAATTATACCAAATTGTTTTATTTATTGTTTTGTTTATGAAAAAGAATAAGATGACAGAGGTTTCTTTTGCTCCACTGGACATGCTAGAGAAATCTTCTAATGACGTTTTAAGTTGAACACCAACATCTAATAGAAAAAGCAAATGCAAACTTGCTAAAAATAGATATTAAAATGCTTTTATTTGACTATCAGCGAACATTACTGAAGCTTCCACTTAAATACTGTATTTTCAATAGTAAAATCTCAGTGATATAAAATAAAAGGAACATAAGAATACAAATAAAGCACTTAGTCCACTTTACTCCTTATAAGCTCTATTAAGATGGACATGTTCTTTAGTATTGTGGGTCAGATTATCATTCATCTGACCGAAGATTCTAAACATGTCTGTACCGAGATAGAGCCATATGGAGCAAAAAGGGATCAATAAGAAACCTGATTCATATTCTTTCATTAAAACATTTCTATTTAAAACCCTACACTAGTTGCAACATTTCAATTAAACATAACTTAATTTGTTGCCAACAGTTGTTTTGTATAAAAGGTTGACAAAGATGGCATTGTATTCTCAACTTAATAAACTAATATAGAATATGAAACTTTCATTAAAATATTCATTTGATGGTCCTGCAAGTATAAATTCACTGAACTATTTTAAATGGAGAAATCTTTAAGCAGATGTTCACTGCTGTTGCTCACACTGTGAAGGGTCAGAGACAAGTCAATGACATTTAATTACTAAGTAAATTAAAGATGCACAGCCTCCTTGTTCTATCATTCAGCTCCCCTGGGTATAAAAGAGCAAAAGTAACCTCACAAATACCAGAGATATATCACATCACTTATTTAAAACTTGACTGCTTAAAACACAGTGAATTCAATTTGTTTAAAATAAAATATTGGAATTTCACAGGGGATAATTTTATTTTTATCATAAATGTGTGTCCAGCACAATTTAATGATTTACGTGCTTCAAATAGGCTTTCTGCAGAGTATTATATTTATGTCTGCACGTGTTTGTACTTAATTTGTGCAAAATATATATTTTTTTCCATAACACACTAATTTGAGATAATTTAATATGGTGCCAAGTCATTAAACTCTAGTCTTGTGAATCCGTGAACTTACTGCTAATAAGGCATTAATTGATTCACAGTGTAATAAAATGACAAATAAAAAGGACATTGCTTAGTATGTGGGGCTTTTTGTAACATTTTAATTATTTTAAATGTTTGCATTTAGTGAATCTTCATATTATACAGCAAATTAATGGAGGCACATGGTGATTGAGTCTTTTGTGTGTGAACAATTTATCTGAGCTTTAATTTCAACATTTCTATTAGTGTCTATGGGGTACTACCAAATAAAACTAATACAACTTTCTATTCCAATTATTACAATATGGCCTAAAGAAATGTCATGCTGATTATTTGGTCTAAAGCGTTTCAGACAGATGGAATTTTCCCATTAATTCATATCCAATATCATAATAGAAGACTCTGTACAGGACTGGGTGTTGCAGATAGACCTAGTTTAAAAGATAATATTCAGATATTGTTTTCCAGATAAATGTTTCTTACATTATAAGCATAGTGGTAATGAGGTGATTTGTTTTTGTTCTGTTTTATTTACCTCTGGGTCTCTGTCCACCCACAAAGGAATTAACCATTCCAAACCCAGTTGTGATATAACCTGTTCTTCACTACCATGGTTGTAAGGTAAGGACCAGAGAGGCACCCATTCCTATTGGGGGGGAAAAAAGGTTTAATAACAGGAATTGAGTTTGCTTCCATCCAACACCCTTGAATATGCTTAATAATTAAAGCTGAAAATATACCACAAATGTTTCAATTCTATCGCAGGGTTCAACAAATACCAGGCACCATGGTGACTGAAAAATATGCAATACAGCCCCTCTGTTAGTTCGGAAGAGGGGTTCTTAAGTTAGAGGCAAAAGTAGTATTAGCTACACATTGGCATACCAACTGTTGTAAACTGCAGTCCCTATGATGCTCAACCAACATAAGACTCAGCAACATGGTAACTTTAGTTTACAGTAGCTGGGATAGCAAAAATTAGCTACTCCAGTCAACAATTGACTACAACCCCCATGATGTTATGCCAGCAATATGATTGGCTATATAGCATGGGAGCTGCAGTAAACCAAAAAAGGTAGTGTGTAGAGTAGTGTACATACCGTATTTGCTCGATTATAAGACGACCCTGATTATAAGACGACCCCCCAAACTTTGGATATTCCTTTAGGAAAAAAACTAAAAGCCTATATAAATAAATATAAGACTACCCTATAGGAAAAAAGTTCAACTTGTATATATTCACATGTAAATTGCTTTTTTAATAAAAAATTATATAAAAAAATGCATTTCTTGTTTTTATTTCCTTTTATGTGCCAATGCTGCCTCTCTCTTTCCCTTGCCCCCAACTTTGTCTCTCTCCCCCCCCTTAGTGTTGTCTCTCTCTCCCCCTCCCTTTGACTCCCCCCTCGGCTGTCTCTCCCCCCCCCCCCCTTGTCTCTCTGCCCCCTCCCTCCCCCTGTTGCTCTGTCTCTTCCCCCCTCCCACCCCTTGTTGCTCTGTCTCTTCCCCCCTCCCTCCCTTTGTTGCTATGTCCCCCCCCCTCCCCCTGTCTCTCTGCCCCCCTCCCTCCCCTTGTTGCTCTGTCCCCCCCCCCCTGTTTCTCTGCCCCTCTCCCTCCCCCTGTCTCTCTGCCCCCTCCCTCCCCCTCACCTGGTTTCTTTCCCTGGTGGCTAGTGGGGGCAGCCGGAGGACGTCTGCGCGATGAGCGCAGACCTCCCCTGCTGCCGCACGGCACAACCGCCGGGACTTCTATGACGAAGCCGGAAGTACCCGGCTTCATCATAGAAGTCCCGGCGGTCTTGACGGATGGCAGCAGGGGGAGTCTGCGCTCATTGCGCAGACATCCCCTACTGTTAGAGAGGGGTATCCAGGTCCCCTGCAGCTCTGCTGGGTACTTGGATCCCTGTTTGAGGTCAATTTGAGGTCAGATTATAAGACGACCTCGATTATAAGACGTGGGGTATTTTGCAGAATTTGTTTTCTGAAAAAAACCTTGTCTTATAATCGAGCAAATACAGTAGTTAGTGAAAATCATATATTCCCACTGCCCCACACAACTGCAGTTCTCTACAGTTAACTACAATTTCTTTGTCAGAGGCAAGTGTCTGGTGGGACACTCGGATAGTGCAGCACCTTCCTTTCCGGTTGATCTAAGTTCAAGCGGTGGGTAAGGCAAGTGCAACCTCGTCCCCCCTGAATGCCCTTGGTATGTTGAGCTCAGTGCTCCTGCATGTATAATGTACCTACTCACCAGCAAGAGGGCTGGCTGACCTCACTGCTGGATTTAAAACAGCCAAGGAACCATCCATCTCTGCACCAGTAATAATAATTGATTTAGCTCAGCTCCAAAGGAAAATCATAACAAAAGAAAGGTTGTTCTTATCAGGTCACAGCTTTAACAACAAAGCCCTATGGCCTACCAGTGTCTAGCAGTCATCTTAAAAATGCCAAGGGTAGCAATGCTCATAGGATGTTTCCAAAGCTCATTAATTTATCCGTACGTGTTTACATGCATATAAGTAAAAGTGCATTTAAGTATAATAATTATAAAAAAAAATTTACACACATAAATATTGCTCATAATAATCATTTATCTATATGTGACTAAACGTTTTAAAATACTGTAGATGGTAATAAAAATGTAAAGCTTGTTACCTAGGCGACATTATCACAGAATGGTTTGGCAAGTGAAGGCTAGCACATTTTCCTTTAGTAGTTGTTACCTTCTCTCCCATGTCTTATTAAGTGTTTACGAATTCTTAAATCAAAGACTCATATATTTTGAAATGTGATTCTTCTAAGCTCTAGGGTTATGTGCACTTGTGGCAATTTAGAGTGACTGCCAACAGAACAGGATTTTAATGTTCACAACTGCTTAAGTATGCATTTTATTCCATCTCCAGTGCTACATGTAATATTTCTACAAATGGAGACCATTTTGCTCACCAATGAACTTAAAATGACCCACAAAGGACATATATTACACAAATATTTCCATGTAACTAGCCAGACAATGTTTACTGCAAACTTGAAAAATAGCAACAACAAAACAAAAAAAAAAAACAGAAAACAAAGGAACGCTGTAAACATAAAAAAAAAGCAAAGTACACCATAAGGAGGAATTAATTGGTAGTTTACTTCAGTGCCTCAAAGGAGATACAGTTTCAAACAACCATCTGTACATAATGAGAAAGGTATAAAAAAAAAAAAAAGATTTTAAAAGATGAATATCTTTTAGTAAACCAGTCACTTTGGAGGAATATTATTCTGGATTCAGAATGTGAAGAATTTGTGCAGTTCACATTACACTCACAAAATGAAAATAAAAACAAAAAAATAATTTTGCAGCTTTCCTGAACAAAAAAGAAATAATAATAGGTCAAATAAAACAAAGTTTTACTTTAAAACAAGCAAAGTGAAGCACATTAAGTAAGTAAACCACAGTGACTCCATGTATTCTGTCTAACACAGGGCACTGTTAGGATATCTCACCGTATTCTTGGCTTGAGCTGTCATCTCATGGGACAAGTGAAGCAAGCACAATACAGTGCTCTTTGTGACACCTTTCCCCATGTAGGAAAGAGCATTTCCTCCCCATTCCACATAAAAAGATGAGATGATCTGATAAGAGAGGAAAACAATTTCATGGTAGCTTGACTTTTACGACTGTTCATAGAAGGAAAAAGAAAAGAAAAAAAAAGCACAGTATCTTTCACTTCATTCAAGTAGGGTTTTTTAAATATAATCTAGTCAAAGCAGCAGTCCGTGATAATGTCAATGGGTATTTAAGTAAAAAAAAAGTTACTTACTACTTAGGATTTTGAATCCTTTTTTCTTACTACCTTGAATACATGATCATAAGAGATCAGTTATAGTAAAAACATTGGAGTATTCTCATTAAACCCTAATGATTGTTAATGATTTCTATTGCCTACTGCACTCCTTTGAGGAAAATTTGCCATGGCCCAAGAATTTCATTCTAATTCATTTTTGTACTGTCCATTAGGTTTTCTCACACAGTTTTCAGTCAAAATATGAAGAAGTTAGTGTAAACCTGCCATTTTCAGTATGTAGAAATTAGAAATGATGCATATGAAATCAATGTCAATATCCTTTTTAGCATTGTCCCTCAGCTTTTCTAGGCCTAGCTTTGAAATGACCATCAATGTATGGCACGTTCTTGAAGATTTTATTTTCAAAATACCTCTAACAAAAAAGGAGAACTTTATCGAAACATTTCTAAAATTGTGGAAAAATTAAAGTTTGGCAATTATACCCTGTAATAAAAATGTATTATCTTAACAAAAATGTTAAGTTCATTTTGTTATATAGACAAGCGTTATCCTCCAATACCTCGAGAAGGCTGGTCAGTAACTTGCCACAAACTGTTAAAGGCTCTGTCGAAGGGCAGTATGAGCTCCAGCCTGGTAGTGATGTCACGTGGACCATCCCTCTTAGTGTTCTTGACAAAGAAGGAAGTCCATAAAAATGGGGAGCATCAGACACTTTTAAACAGTGCAGCAGTTGTAATGCCAGTTGGGTTCTGAATGTTCCAGCAAGAACCAAACACTTCCTATGAAATAAATCAAGGGGAAATCCAGCCTGTTTTTATTGAAAATCAAGCACAATTTAAATATAATATTAACATTTTATAATATTCAATATGGAGGGCACAATAAATTGCTGCAAATTTGAATTAAACAAAATACAAATCATGCAGGGTCCCTGCTTTCATTATTTGACTGCATTCTACTTTTATACAGAACCAGTTAAAATAACCTGCCCGTGATTATATTTGCTGACTTCTCCATTTGACAGATAAGAAATAAAAATCAAAATAACTGCTTTGGATGTGGCACAATCATGACAGGTTCTGCTAAAACGGCCAATAAAAATGCACTACAGAAAAGGGATCGGTGCAAATACACTCAAGTCAAGCACATGCACGTATCCAAGATAAAAACTGAGGGTTTGGTCATAATGTACAGCATATAATGAGATCCAGTCCTACATTTTCTTAGTGAATAGGTGAATATCTGTTGGTTATGACAAGTTGTTATATACTGACTGGGGGTGATGTAAAACACTGAACCAAGTGCATGTACGGCTCTGTATAAGCAGACATCCCACAAAAAAAGCACCTGGTTAGTGTCAGAGAGCCTCCGCCAAACAATGTTCCTCCTTCCCCCACATTGTAGTGTTGAGATGTATAAAAAAAAAAAGGTGCAACCACCGTTATACATCAAAAAAATGTAATGCCGCTTTCCCCCCCACTTCTCATCATTTTGCAGTGCAGGAGATTTTATATATAACCCCCATTGTTTTTCTGTCCATTTAAGCATAACCCCAGTAATGGACTAACTGATTAAAACAACCCATTTAAAAAGGTTAATGTTAAAACTAAAAAGAGGCATAGAAGGGGTAATGCTGTGTAAACAGGTAAAGCAGTATGCACTGCCAGAATACTTGTGCACCACTGAATCACTGGCCACAATGATAGGTATTGCCATTCTGCTTTGAGCTTTTTTGGCTGGCCAGTTTAATGATGTTGGCAGTAATCCTTTGCAATACATTGGGAAACCATGACTCATATTTTGAGAGCTGGGAATCTTAAATCTGAAATGGGTTTGTTTATATAATAATTTCTGAATACCTGCCTGGAATACTGATGTTGGTAACCGTTTGTGCAAACACCTACATACTTAATTTTGCACATTCATTTGCAAGTTTTTTTTTTTTCTTTTAATGTCCGATTTTACCGATGTCAATGCAAAAAAAAAAAAAAAAGTAATAATCTTCCATGTAACATTTTTAGTTGTTTCTTGTTAAAATGCATCCAGAATTGTATCAATTCTGGGAAGAAAGCCCTATTACCTGTAACCATTTTCCTGGAAGAGTGACATCCACCACTTGACAAAATGCTGACTAACCTGAACTGAGATATTGAGGTATAATACATCTGTTTAGAGCCATGTTCAGAGTTCTGCATTTGTTTCTTAGCTTGCCAGGGCTCTTGGCAGCAAACAAATATGTTCCAAGTGCCAAATCATAGTGTCTGTTATACTGCATACATTTCACAGTTGGCACAACATTCTTTCTCAAAGCAAAACTTCACATGCTGCGATCTACGCGGTTTAACAGAACTCTTCCTGTGACCTTCAACAAATACCCTCTTACTTTCTTTTGTTCTTGGCTTCAAAAAGCATTGATTTAGCTTACAGGAACATTTACAATGCAACTTTGTACTGTGTCATTACCATGTTGCCTAAAATTAAATCTGGTATGCGAGAAAGCATTGCAATTTCCATTTCCACTCCAGCTAATCAGATTCAAAGTACAGTGTATCGGATATGAATATATACAGAATAGATCCCAAAAGAACAGAAAACCAAGCGGAGTAAAAATCTCATCTATAAAACTGCCAATTCAGCAAACAAGATTAGTGAAAAAACACATTGTCCTTAAGTTTCCCAACAGGGAGGTGACTGAACAGATATACACTGATGATAAGGTGTCAGACTAAAGAAATTCAAGTCGATGTGATCTACATTTTCTAGTTACTTATATTAAAAAAAAGCATGATGGATTCTAATTACTTAAAGCACATAAATTGTAGATATATAGATACAATATAGGAGTTTGAGCTGTCATTTTACTTTTCAAAGAATGATTACTGGTGGTAATGGGAAAAGTTCATCTTTTAAACTGACATGGTGTCCTTAAATGTGAGACCAACCTTCGCTAGCATGTGAGCAACACATTACCTGAGGATGCTTTTTATCCATTCAATATTAAAAGGACAAATACACTGACAGTTGTGTCTGGAATGCAATTCGGAAGATACCTGACTGGTGAAGTAAGCCGATCACATGCAATTATGGTTGCCACCTTTTCCACAAAAAAATACTGGCCTTGGTACTGTCTCTATAGACTTAACATTGGCAGCAAGCCATTTTTTTTACCGGCCTGCCGGTAAAATACCGGCCAGGTGGCAACCCTACATGCAATTGTGGCTTCTTCCACCGCAGAATCATGGGAAATGTAGTTCCCATTGATTCTGCTTTAGAAGCCACAACCGCATGCGATCGCACATGCACAGTTCAACGTCGGGGATCTTACAGCATTGCATAACGGACACAGGCTGTGTCAGAATTGCAATTCGGATGCTACATTCAACCCCTTGGTTCATTTGTGTAATCGACACTGAGCCATGGCGGTCAGAAACTAAAGTAGCAGGGGCTGGGGGCTTTGTTAATCAAATAAAGTATAAAGTAAGCCCCTCCCCCCAAAATAAATAAGTTCAATTAAGTTAATTATTGACTTAGTGTTGGTTTAGTTGTCCTTTAAGCATGTCTGAAGGTTGCCTAAGAATCATCTTGTAGATCATGCTAAACTATTTGCAGATACAATTCCAATTGAGAACACAATGATTTTAATGAATCCTGCAATTATATCACCAGAAATCCACAAAGAAACTGTATTATTATTATTTTAAAACCCACACTATTAAAACAATAAGAAGGTCTATCAGCTAATATAGCTACACTGGTTATGGTCTCTTTAATTATATGCTGTAACACATGGTTTGTGATACAAACAAGACAAAAACACACATGCAAAAGGTATTTAAGGGAATGATTTGCGTGTGTTCTGGCCTCCTTGATGTTTGAAGGATTTACAATTTATCTCCATATTAAAAGAACTCTAAAGTAGTGCAGGACCTCATTCATCACCGAAAAATCAGATAATATTTTCTCTATATTTCTAGTATCTTCAAACTAATTCAGAAACTAAGCTAAATGTAATGAACCTCTTATATTCTGTGTAGATAGATTAACTTAATTTTGATACCACATTCACTGAAGGTTAATTACCATTAGAAAACATATCAACCATGGAAAATCCCATTAACAGTAAAATGAAAATGAGAAAAAGGCTGCCTCTGAAACGAGGACATTCTACCATTAAATTTGCAGTTGCCCAATATTGTAACCCACAGCAGATCTGTCTTGTATTCTTTAGCAGTATGCATTGAACTATTAAAGGTAACCGCATTTATTATTTCACACTGTAATAACCAATAATTAACACTTTCTTACTTAAAGTTTCTGTCCTTTAGATGGTAATAACAGATTTTACGTGTTCACTGCACAATGAATTATAATTCAGTTCTCATAAGGCATCTATAGCTGTGCTTCTTAAACCTACCCTCAAAAAAACATACTAGGTATTACATATTTTTATTTAAACTAGGTAATCCCTAAATCCTGAACCGTCAAGACTCCGTGAGGACAGGTTTAAGACACACTGCTCTAGAAGATGAAATAAACAGACAGATGGACAGAAATCTTTGATGCACATTCCATTAAATTATAAAATGTGGTAAATTCAGAACGAAAAAAGCAGAGGGCATGGATGGGACCTCTTCCATAGTGTTGTCTCATTTTAGACAACATGCACATGTCAGTTTAAATACACTTAAAAATGTTTCCTCTACAGTAAAAGTGACAAAGAATTTTCTAATTATAGATTTACTTTCTATCTTTGCAGATAAATTAAAGAAGACCATGTGCAAATAAATGGTGTTGATTACTATCATATCAGCTAATTTCCCACACTCAACCATATATATATATATGGCCTATATATATATGGTATATATATATATATATATATATATATATATATATATATATATATGTGTGTGTGTGTGTGTGTGTGTGTATGTATGTTATCTATCTTAAAGTGGTGACATTTACAGACACTTAAAATACACATCCTACTAATTGTAATCAATGGTAAAAATAATAATGGCATTCAAATAATTCAATAAAGTAAAGCATATTTCAATGTTTAGGCCTAAGATCAAAAGTAATTGGTCAGAGCTTTTAAGGAGAAAACAAACAAACAAGTTTTATACTTTTACAACAATACAGGAACTGGTGATCCTTCTCTAATGCCTGATGAGCTGCAGTAATATATGCACACCACAGGCAATTATTATTCAAATCCCACTTATGTTATAAATATAAAGAGCAAAGTATCAAACATGCTCAAAACAAGCAAGCAAAAAAGTTCAAATCTTAATGGCTCAGGAATTAACATAAAAGCAAAACGTCTTTAAATCCCTGAGTGATTAATCCAGCATACTCAAAATTTGGATTAAAAATGCAAGTTGGCACTTACCGATCAGTGACTGAAGTTAAACAGAGCATTAGGGTGTTAAAAAACCCCATCAGCTCTTTCTGCAGATGCTGCCTCACAGCTGCTTGTGTATCATCCAAATCCTTTTTGGCTGGATACTCTTTCTGGACAATTAGATCAAGCAGTGGACTCGGACTCTGAAATGTAATATTAAAAATAAAATTAGACTTCATAATTAGATGCTTACAGTCACTTTTCAAAATGCAGGCAAGTGATTCAGGTCTATGATTGACATAAGCACCCCGTACATAAATACATAAAATTAAAGATTGGTAATGGTGAATAAAAGTTGGCAAACTGCAATAAGTAGCAAGAAATACCAAGATCAATTTGAGAATAAAAGGAATCAACACTGATTTAAGGAAAATAGAATTATGTGCAAACAAGTAAGCAAAAACGTAATTTACAGTTGTGCAGTTATTCACAATAAGCAATATCTGCAACTAATGAACCAGTGAAAGATCAATTGAAATTGTATAGTCATCAATTTTCTTTTAAAAAGGGAAAAGTTCTGGGAAGTGAAGAAAAATGAATTTAAGAGTCTCAATTTATTTATTAAATAATAACTTTTTGCATTTGCTAACATAGATAACATCACCAGGGGATGGCAACCAGACTTCAAACTAGTTTTCTAATGTTCCACACTATTGCTAGCAATACTGCAAACAATGTGCAGATCAGACATGTCCACACTAATTGGATGAGTGTTTTACGTGTGCTGTTCTGGTAGAGTAAAAGTTCAGAGCAAAACCTGACATTTTGTTTCATAATAAAACTTGGAATAATCAACTTCAGACACTGACTGAATGTTAAACATTTATACCCCCCATGTTTTTAAACAGTGTAGTTAGACATTTAGCTGCATTAACATGGGACAAATAAGATTTGTATTCAAAATAATATGACTATGGTAAAGTTAACCAGTTTTAACAATGGTGTAGGGAGTTGTATCCTAAAATATATCCCAGAAGACACAAAAGCGTCTCAATAGATCTTGTAGTTTCCTGCCTGAATTTATTTAGTAAAATGCTTGCTTTGAGCGTTGGCTACATTAGCTGCAAAACCTTGTAAATTTTAAACCTCTCCTAACTAAGTTTTTCTTATTTTAACGAATGCAAATTGGAAAATATACTTTAAAGGGACATTCCAACTTGTTTAACCCTTGCTTCCTTAATGTCCCGGGCTTTGAAAGTAAACCCGACGTTTATCTTAATCGAGACATGCAGGTTTATTAACTGCTGTGTCTCACATGCGAGACACAGCAGTTCCTGTTTGCCGCATGCTGACAAACAGCACACCCACAGCCAATCAGAGAGGGGAATCGCCCCGCTCTGACAGCCGAATGCGAGGGTCCCTCGGTTTTGCATGGGATCAGCAGGGGGGACCTAGTTAAGGCCCCCTGCAGATCCCATGCAAAAATGAGGGGCTCTCTGCGCTAGCAGCAGTCGGTCGCCGACCAGGCGACCGCCTAGCAGCCTTCGGTCAGAGGATAAACTGGCGTGTACTATAAAAAGTACACGCCAGTTCATCCACAATATAGGAACAACTAAAAGGTCACTTGTGCATCTGTATTAGTGTCCCTTTAAAAGTACTTAAATATGCATTAACATTTGTAGGATGCATTTTGGGCACCAGCAGTCCCTTTAATAAAGTAATTAGTGATTTATATGCCTTCAAACTACTCATTCTTGTTGCATCTTTACAGATTTTGATTCTACATATTTATCTTATCAGTGCAACGTTAGCATGTTACTCACTTCTAGATAGGCCTTTATTTTACTAGAATTCTGAGTACTCCTCTATTCATAGTAACATTCTGCATGTTTGTTATCTCTTCTTTGCAGCCACCTCCAAGTGTACAAATGTCTTCCACAATCAATTAGTGCTGAGTCACACTATTGGGTTACTATGAAAAGACAGGAATAGGTTCCATCATTGCTTATCTTTCATGTCTAAGGGCTACATAAAAGTGCATTATCTTTATTTCCACATTAGCCCACTTACATGCATTTTACTATTGGCATTTCCAAGTACTTTTATTGGTAACCTGTGATAGATAATGCACATTGGTTATATTAGCTAGATAACTGGTTTTAATTTGGAAACAAGCATGTTTATTCCATTTATTTTATTAGATTGAAGTACTAATTATTTTCTAGTTAAAACATCAAATAGAAAATATTTTGAAATGCTGATCTCAGTTGTTTAACATTTAAAATAAGGTACTGGTATTTTTCTTAGAAATGAAATCACTCACTGGGATGAATCAAAATTCCATTTTAATCATACAGTCACTCACTGACTGTACTTTATATATTCTATTAATTAATATCTGCTCTACAAAATTCCTAATGCTGTTTATTCTGATTAGTCTTTATTCTGGTCCCAGGTATGAAAAGATTGTTCTTCACATAGCTGTTTCTGCCTTCACATTTTTAGTCAATATTCTGTTTTACATTTTGATTATGTGCATCATATACCAAAATAACTCTTTAGTTATAAAAAGCAATTTTAATGTACTTTACTTGTTAATGCAACCTACAAAAAAAACAATATACGTGCACTAATTTAGCACATTCTTTGCCAACCTGATGGCTGTTTCAGTGATTTTTAGCCATCCGGAACTCTGCCCTTCACTTGTACTATGTATTATCTTGCACACCTCTGTGGCAATCAAAGGGATAAATGCATAATAGCAAAAGACCGCTGAGCATAGACAGGTTTAATGGTTTGGTGTGCCAGCAATCTGATAATATTGTTTTCTGATTACCATACAATGTCACTCCTGCTGCAATGTTTGCTTTTTTATTGAGATCTAGAGCATTGTAGGAGACAGCTTCAGACCCAGAGACAGCTCCCACCAGAATTGCTTTGGCAGGTGAACAAAATAAATGTATACTCTTTACAGCTAAATTATCTTTATTGGCCATGGATGTTAATGCAGCATCATCTGTCAGGAGTGGCTATAGAAATACCCTACGGTACTATTCTTACTTGTTTAAGCAGCATCTCTAGTATCCATTGGAGATCTTGTGAATCAGAGCCTCCTCTCTGTTCTCTCAGTATCTTATTTAAGAAACTTATCACATCTGCCAGTAGCTTTTCATCTTCGGCACATGCTGGATAAACCAGTAAAAACCTGCCGAACAGAAAGGACAAAACATTAACCTTTCCGGTGTCTGGGACACAATTCATTAACACAGTTGCTATATATACACACAACAGAGTTAAAGCTTCGTTTTGGTCAGAAGAACATTTATAAGTGTAACGTATCCAGATACGAACTTTAATTTCTTCATGACTGGAACAGTTATCTGTGTTTGTAACAATACAGAGCTGTGAGTCCAAAGTGAAGTGCACGTACCTCTGGCACGCAAAGTGTTAAAATCTAAAGAATAGTAACAATATGGTCCATGAAATGTAAACTGCATGTGAATAAAGATTACGGTTTAAAAAAAATATTTCTGTACTATAAATTTTATGCAGCAGATGTGACCCATTTTTTGGTCCAAACCTATTCTAGTTTGAATGAAAGAAGAATACAGTGAATTATTTTTAATGTGGCAATTGAATAAAAGCTCACGCAAAATTTGTAATATTTTTAATGCATTAAACATGAATAAATTAATCACGCATGGGTTTGTGTATAATTTGTGCGTAATAAACAGATATTAAAAACAGAGCACTAAATCTCACCTGCTCAGTGCAGTGTGCCAAGGCAAACACTTCAAGGAAGACATGTTATAGTCAGCAAGGCAGTTTAAAACCAGCCTGTCGTTTAGGAGATAAAAATTCATCCTAGCAACAGCAGAACGAACGTCCCCATGAGACACAGCCTGAATGATGGAACTCAGGCAATCTTGCAGTCCACTGGCTGAGTGTGTCATCTTCAATGTCAGAACTTCTTCTGGGGATAACTTTAACATATCTAAAAAACTTGTTGGGAGAAAGAAAAGATCAGAATACCAAATTGAGCTACTAGCTGCATGGGTGACAACATTTTACAAAACATCAATAACAGTAAAGTCAATGAAAGACAAAGAAAGGGATTTAACCATGGAAAAAGGTACATTCTGACTTCTTTTAATCAAAAGGAATACCGTAATAAATAACTATTTTTTTTTTAAATATCTAACGCATTATTATTATGAAAAATCAGAGGATAAACATAAAGAGAATCTGAATAATTATGACATACAAAAACTATTGACAATTCAATACAAGGTTTGGTATGTTTGCGTCTGACTTACTTTTCTGCTTCTTGCTGGTCACTTGCCGTTTTGGTGGAAAGTAGGTTATCAATTCCTTGGTGCCAAGTAAGATTCCAAGCCATACGCAGCATATCGCCTACTGGCTTTACCGTCAACCATTCCAGAGATAAAGATGCACCCAAAGTGTAAGGACTTACTGCATGATAAGCATCAATGCGCACAGGAAGGTGAAATCTAAATAAAAGATGATTAGCATTTTGTATCGATTGTCTTCATTTGAAGGGTAGCAGGAAAATGAACCTACATGGCACCATGTCACAAAATATGCACAATGCAGATAATTAGAATAAAATACAAATTCACTAAATAGTTTGTTACAGGTATTTTTTTTTTAGCAATCAAATGTTACATAATAAAAGTTAGCAGTTTGGAAATTTGTTAGTACCATGGTCCAAACAATGCGCATATGTTTACACAATCAATTGCAAAGAGATTCACCTACCGTCTAACCACGGTAATGGGCAAACCAAATGGAGGTGGTGATGTCCCAGACAGACCTTCTGACCTATAAGTAGAAAATAAACAGAAATGAGCTGGAAAATGTTCTCAAAATCCCAGGACTTTAAATAGTAATGGCATCAACTGCCTATTCTTATATGTAGAATTGTATTTTATCCCGCTATAATTATTGACAAGGCATCTATAGTTATTAACCCTTTAAGGACCTGCCCTTTGGAACATTTTTGGTCATTCTGGACATTTCTGTGCTCTTTGCGTTTAGGTGTAATTTTCTTCTTTGTCATTTGCTGTAACCACACAAATTATTTATTGTTTTTATCAAGAGAAGAAAGGCTTTTAGATACCATTATTTTGATATCATAAAATATACTATAAAACAAAGAATAAAATATGGTGAAAAATAAAACAAAACACAAAAATTGTCTGACTTTTTTTACTCTTCAAATGCTAATGAAAAAACCTGCTAAGTAGATTCTACTATTTCTCCTGAGTACAGTGATACCACCTATGCATAGTTTTATTGGGGTTGTTTGGGGGCTAAAAGGCCACCTTTGGGTGGTGTGCTTTTTGGTTTTCCAAATTGCAATTTTGACATGTAGATAACCTGCGCCCATGTCATTTTTGAAGACGGACAGTGTATTTTACCCCATCAAACCATATATTTTTAATTAGACACCCTAGACTATTTCAAATGGTGGTATTTTAACACTTTCCATGAACCAATTCTACCACCAGCCTATGTCAAATTTTGTATTAGTAATCTTATTGTGGTTTTTTTTCCCCCACATACATTTTACTTCAGACACGAATTCACAGATTTTGATTTGTGTCACTACCAAACATCACCATAGTATGTGTTCAGCAACATCTCCAGAGTAAAGGGGTACCACCCATGCATTGGTTTGTCAGCTTTGAGAGGTGCGCGTTTTGATTCTCCAATTTGAAATTTTTCACGTAGAGCAAGGAAGGGGATAAAAGCTCTTAGAAGAGCCTTTGTAGTACTGTAATAAATTACAGTACAAAAAAAATTAACCTCTAGAAAAATGCACAAAAAATGTTCTGCTGTGCAAGATCGCTGCGTATGCCCAGGGGTTAACACTGGGCATGTATTCTATAAAAGCTCTTGGGTCTCACAATTTTATTAAATTGTATTTTAACACTAACTAATACTGGTCTGTCTGTCTCTCTCTCTCCCAAAAATGTCAGACAGGTCAGATCAATATTTACAAATATATATATAAATATATAGATATATTATATAAGTATCCCCAAACCCACTTTGCCATTGATCGGCTGTTACTGATCGCTATACATGCGCTCAGACCGCTTGCAAAAAAAATTACATTACACGTAATCCCCTAGTGGGTATAACAAAAACATTTTAAAAAAATGTTTCTGCGGCCAGCCCAATGCTTATGTAGTGATCTACAGCAAGGAATGGGTTGATAGCTCTTAAAAGAGGCTTTGTTATACTGTAATAAATGACAGTAAAAAAAAATGTAAAAAAATGCACAGACAGCAAAAAACGTGTGTTTGCAGTGATCGATGGCAGGGAAGGGGTCAAACACAGGGAATGGCTTTTATAAAATCCCTTAGTTATTCCATTTTATAAAATGTATTACAATTAACAAATTGACACTATACAGATCACTCCCTCACTAAAACTCAAGTGAGGAGAGGGAAGTAGATCTACACATGTCAAAATGCAATGTTACTAAATATTGCCTTTAACTGTATGATGAGTGCTCATCTGAGCACTTGCCATACTTGCCGGCACACAGATTACACTGGTCTGCTGTGCCAGCATCCAGCAGCACCCCCTAGAGCAACGGAAGTGAAAAAAATATCCCTTCTCTTGCTCTTATCAGTCTAAGGAAGCACCATCTCTACAGGTAGCGCTCCCTCCTACCAGACTGATGTTGACGTAAACCCAGTGCGATTCCTACATTACGCATATATTGCTGCAGCCTAGCTTCAAATACAAAGGTTACGCATTTACTGCTGCAGTCTGGTTTCATATAAAAAATTATGCATTTACTGCTGCAGCCTGGCTTCATATACAAATGTTACGCATGTACTGCTGCAGACTGGCCTCATATACAAAGGTTACGCATTTACTTCAGCAACCTGGCTTCATATACAAATGTTACGCATGTACTGCTGCAGACTGGCCTCATATACAAAGGTTACGCATTTACTTCAGCAACCTGGCTTCATATACAAAGGTTACTCACTGCTGCAGCCTGGCTTCATATACAAAGGTTTTGCATTTACTGCTGCAGCCTGGCTTTATACACAAAGGTTACTTATTTACTGCTGCATCCTGGTTTCATATACAACGATTACACATTTACTGCGGCAGACTGGCATCATATACGAAGGTTACGCATTTACTGGTGCAGCCTGGCTTCATATACAAAGGTTACGCATTTACTGGTGCAACCTAGCTATACAAATGTTACGCATGTACTGATGCAGACTGGCTTCATATCCAAAGGTTTTGCATTTACGTCTGCAAATTGGCTTCATATATAAAGGTTACGCATTCACTGCTGCAGCCTGGCTTCATATACAAAGGTTATGCATTTACTGCTGCAGATTGGCTTTATATACAAAAAATGGTTATGCATTTACTGCTACAGTTTTGCTTCAAATATAAAGAGAATGTTTTGAATCTCACTAGCTCACTACTGGTTCTAACATTCATACTTATCTGACACTAGGCCTGAATTTTTCTAAAACCTACACATATCTGTCAAGCCAAGTGAGCAACATGTTTACATTGTATAGAATGGTAATATCAGTACTGGACTCGATATACAACTAGTGTTACTCCCAGGTTATTTTGGATAGCCATTGAAAAGGTCTCCACAAATTAAATGTTAAAAATTGTTGGCCATATTTTCTGAATGTTATATACCTGCAAATGCATTTAAATCCTACATCTAATCTTACCATGTGTCTATTCTTGATATTTCATCAAACAGCAATAGACATTGCAAAGCTGCAGCCTCAGTAAGTAATGTAGCATCGTCATGTAATAAAAGGGATACTGTGGAACAAAAACACATCACATTGTGAAGAATATATACAAAATAGGTTGCTGGTCTATTTCTAAAACATGAATGAGTAAAATAGGGCATATTAAATGACCATTTTAAATAACTAGAAACAAAGAAAACAAAAAAAAAGTGACACTCCTCTCCTGGTGACTTTCATCAAAAAATATGCATACATAATAATTTAATCCCCAACCGGTGCAACCTCACATATGGCAGATCTGCAGCATTTTGACTCATTATGTCACACCACCACTAATTTTTTCTTTACTTTCCTTGATACACCACTTCTCTAAAAAAAACTAAATTCGGACACTGTAGGTGGAACTGCCCTTTTAAGAAGTAATGGGAATTTTGGGAGTTGAAATTGAGAACACAGAATATTCCTAAGGATGTTAAATAGATGGTAATGATAAAATGTATAAACCATTAATAGACAAGCCATGCTTCACGTTTTTTTTGAAATTCCTTTAAAAATTATCTATCATGTTTAATTTGGAAGGTATCATTAGTTAATTAGGGATGAAGTGAAGCATTACGAGACTAGCCTTCTTAAATCTTCGTTAGTGGGCATCACCTTTCCCAGACAGACATGGCTCTTAGATCTCCCAGCCAGGCAAGTCTTAAATAACTTCCTGTCTTCTATTAGGATTGGCAGATCAATAAGAAGGCGTCTACAGCTGGAACTAACTGTACCAGTGCTTGACTTCTAATTTACTACAGTGATATGCTCTAAACAAAATATGACAGCAGGTACTTTAATACATCGGTAAAGCATTAGGTATAGTGATCCTCATCCATCCCTTCTTAGCTTTTATAGGAAGACATAATCACATATTTTAAAGTACACTAAATCTGTATTTGCCTTGAATTCAAAATGAAATACAGTATTTAATGCAGGGCCGCCATCAGAAATGTCAGGGCCCCATACTGAAAATAATTCTGCACCCACCCCCCACCCCCGATATCGCCCTCTCGCTCGCCCTACCCTTCCAAAGTAATTTTATCCATGTCTTTGTAAATCATGCCAATGATTTAAATACACCTCATCACTTGTATTGCACATCCAGGATTTGTTGCCACCCCCCAGAACATGCCCCATTACCCGCATTGCACATCCAAGACATCACGGACCCAGGCGGGCCTGTGATAGGTGTATCTCCCTGTTACCCCGATGGTGGCCCTGATTGAATGTATGAAGCACAATAAGGTTCAATAGTAAGGCGAGACAAACTGTAGTTAATGATAGCAGCAGGAGTGGCAGATTTGATAATTGCACTAATGCAATCGCTGCAAGAAGTAAGGACTGAAAAATATATGAATACAAATAAAAAGTTTTGTATGTTAAAACTGGTAATACATGCACATATTGTCTCACATTCCTGTAAATCTCAGAGTATAAATACCTTATAAGAAATTATCAGCCTAAAAAAAACAATAAAATCTACAATTAAAATGTGTAATATTTTTATCCCAAAATCATACTTGTTACTGTAAAAATCAAAAATAATGTGGGTATCTAAACTGCACCGATGCTACATTTATTTACACAATTTGCCCAGTATTTGTACATGCAAATAAAGATGTTAAAAAAAAATTACTTCTCAGCAAAGTGAGGAGGAATGGAGCATCTTGTGCCAATGACAACCGCAACACGGGATCAGCATACACCAGTTTTCGTATGAGTGTTAAACATGGCAATACCATACACTCAAGGGCCTGGATTAAAAAAAAAAATATATATATATATATAAATAAAGCGTATTTGCAAATTTTAAGAGGCATTCAAATATTTCTTGTTCCTTATTTTGTTTCTTATTTCCCAGCATGCATCAAACTTCCTCTCTCCACAAAACTATATACCGTATTTGCTCGAATATAAGACAAGGTTTATTCGAGGTCGTCTTATAATCTGACCTCAAATCAAGGTCAGATTATAAGACTGGCATCCAGGTCCCCCGCAGAGCTGCAGGAGACCTGGATCCCCCTCGCTAACAGCCGGGGATGTCTGCGCGACGACCGCCGGGACTTCTATGATGAAGCCGGGTCCTTCAAGCTTCATCATAAAAGTCCCAGCGGAAGTGCCGGGCAGCAGCGGGGGATGTCTGCGCGTATCGTGCAGACATCCTCCGCTGCTGCCCCGCTAGCCACCAGGGATATTTGGCAGCCGGGGGATGTCTGCACGATATGTGCAGACATGATACCTGACACTTCCGTCTATTATGACGGACCGGCTGTCCGTCATAATGGACGGAGGTGTCGGGCAGCATGGAGGATGCACGTATCGTACAGACATCCCCCTGCTGACCCCACTAGATACCAGGGAGTGAGAGACAGGTGAGGGGGAGGGAGGGGGGGACAGAGACAAGGGGAGGGGGGGAGAGGGGCAGAGAGACAGAGGGAGGGGGGGGGACAGAGAATGACAAGGAGAGGGAGGGGGTGCAGAGAAAGATGAGGGGCAGAGAAAGACAAGGGGAGGGAGGGGGAGAGAAAGACAAGGGGGGAGAGAGAAAAGTTTGGGGGGAGGGAGACAACGCGGGGGGGGCGGAGAGAGAGGCAGCATTGGCACAATAAATACAAGAAATTAATTTGTTTAATATAATTTTTATTGAATATTAAAAAGTAATTTACATGTTAATATATACAAGTTAAACTTTTTTCCTATAGGGTAGTCTTATATTCAGGGAATATCCAAAGTTTGGGGGGGTCGTCTTATAATCAGGGTCGTCTTATATTCGAGCAAATACGGTAATAAACAGATGAGTGCCCCAAAATCCCATGATGTTAGGTTGAAATCCATTATTAATATATATATATATATATATATATATATATATATATATATATATATTATTATTTTTTTTTTTTACATTAATGAAGTCTTTATTAATACATCATGAATATGCATTTGTACTCAAGCATCATGTCCAGTTTTAAATATAAATATTATGGCTTATTATTTCCTAACGGTAATTGACAACAAAGGTAACACCAGTTTTAGCACGCTCTGTTATAGCTCGTATAGTATTTGGGACTCTTATTGCGATTCCGCTTACATTTACAATGTCAATTTGTGGATCCCAAGCACCACGTTATAGTGGGATTTACCTATATTTTGATATACACAAAGAAATACACACTAAATAAAGCAATTCATCAAATTGTGAACTCGGGAATACTCACAATCAATACAGAATATCAGTTGCTCATTAACCCTCTACTCTCCGTTTACACACATATGATAGTTTAATCATTGCTGTGAATAACAGGAAGGCTGCTTGGGGACTCCATTACACCCAAAGATCCCTATGTTATATCAAGCAGTGCTCACAGAATATGAACTGATGCTATCCTTGTTGAATGGGAAGTAATTTCTAGCGTCCTGCAACAGCATGCCCCAGCTCACTTTGTCACAACTTTGATGTGTGTTTCTGAGGAGGGTTCTGTTTTGGATGTGGTAGGTATGTAAATAAAAAACAGGGGTGGTCAAACCACAGCCACATGAGGCTTTTTGACATATAAAGTGTAGCTCACATTATGTGGGCTAACCTCCTTTACGCATTAAAATTCATTAAAAAGGTAAATAAAAATGTTTCATGCTTCATAATTATTTATCGGGTTTAAACAGAGGGTTCACTGGATTAAAAGGTAAATGTAATATTCATGGTGAGTTTGTAAAGTCGAAGCATATTACAATCCTTACAAATCAACACCTGACTGAGCTAGTTCGTAAAGCCTTGACAAATATCAGCTGGAATTTAAACTATAGGACTATAGTTTAAGACCATAATTTTGTAAGGTGGAATCTGATTAAAAAAGCGCTAAAATTTGTATTGGTTTATATATTTTTTTTATCCATGTTTTGACAGATATTTACTAAGAAAAAAGAAAATAAAAATAAAATATCTGTTTTTGGCTTAGTTTAATAACATTTGCATATTTTAGATGTTTCTATATCAAAAAGGCTTCCATATTTCTGACTGGCTTTATGCAAAAAGTGTCCTTACCGCATCTCAACCTAACGGTACAATCAAACTCAATATTTTTATACAAATTTCTGTACCAACCTTGCCATCCTGGTAAACAACTTTACTCAAGAGATGAAGACTTTTCTCCACAACCCCAACCTTCTTTAAAACACTGTGCATCTGTTGATCTGAAGGGTAAAAGAAATCAAGTGCAAGATTTAGGTGATCACTTTATTAAATGTGAATAAAAAGACATTTGCAGTGGGATTATTTACTAAATCTCAGTAACCAATACAACACTGACTCTTACCTGAAGAGGTTAGGATGGAAGCTAAAAACTACAGTCATTTAATCCGATCATAACTTTTACACAGCATTTTACATGTAAAGTGTAACTAAAAAGTAAGTAAAAAGCAAGAAGTGCTTTACTTCCGTTACCTTACCTTGTGCAATAACTGCCAACTGTTCTGCTGCAGATTTACGAAGTGCTATATCCATTTTGTCTGTGGAAAATATCTCAGCGACTTTTGTTACAGTTTCTGCCTATAATTGAAATGTACAATATATACCAATTAAAATGTTAAAGAATGGAAAAACAACAACAATACAAAAAACAACACAAAGAGGAATAATATGACAAAGCACAAAGATGGTCAATAAAAATATTTTGCACTGTCTGAAAAAAATTAGACAGTAAAAAGCAAATAATTGTATTTATCTGTCAACAGTGAAACCAACGAAAATCTTGCACAAAACAGTACTACAGTTAAAAGAAAAACACATTTACATACAAAAATATTTACACATAGGGTCAACTTTTAAAGGACATAACCAACCCTAAGTTTGGACCAAAATCGGTGGAAATTGCCAAATTTCACAGCAGTTCAATTCACCCAGATATTATATTAAGAGTGGAACTTAAAAGTAAATACAAATATTAAAAACATGTTTTAATATTGAGTACATTTTTTTTATTAAATAAACATATATAAAAAAAAATTAAAAAGAAGATGTAAAAAAGTAAAACAAAAAAACAAAACAAACAAAAAAAACAACACAGACTAAAGCATCTCTGGAAACATACAAAAATCTTCATTCCAAGAAACATTGTGATTTATGTGCTATAGAATAGAATAACGCAGACTACGAATTTTGAAAAACTGGATTTGAAACCTTTGTGAAGGTATGAACTACATAACGGTTATAGGCTGACATTATACCAAAGATGTAAACACTGCATTATGAACTGATATTATTATTAACAACAAACATTTTTTCGAATAGTCTAAAGAATTGTTTATAAAACAAATATTTTCAAAGCATTCGTTTTCTTGGTGCACTCGAGAATTTGACAACCATAATATATCAGACACCTTAAGATTCAAACATAGTTTAACCTTAAAAATTGATTTCCCATTGTCATCCAGCTTTAACTCTACTGGTCGTTCCAGGATATATAGGCTGACAGCCTTAGACACGATATTTCCTTGTAGCTCGGGGCGTTTAAGGTT
Organism: Pelodytes ibericus; assembly: GCA_036172795.1. NCBI lineage: Eukaryota > Metazoa > Chordata > Amphibia > Anura > Pelodytidae > Pelodytes > Pelodytes ibericus. Next base: position 82,997,460 of record CM069859.1, read on the forward strand.
TGATTCTTCTTCATTCATTAGATGGATTGATAACCACTTTATGGCCAATGAGCGTAGCCTGCAAAGATTGGGCAATAAAAGCAGATTAAAAATCTTAACACCACAAAACATGCAGTGATTTATAGATAGCTGGTCAAAGTACCAAGTTTTTATGCAGTCTAAAGTACTCTAGTCCAACTTTATGAGAGCAATGTTAACTAAGTTAAAAAAAAAATAAAACACATACCCCAGTCTTTGAATCAGATTTTTTCCAGTTATTTTAGCATTTGCATGGGTTCAAATTGCTCCATTTCATAAAGCCACTAGAAAAGTCCTCTGTAAGGTGTGCTTCAGACTCCAACACATTTCAAACACTTGTCAGCAAATATTCTTTACTTATTGCTATTTTTAACATCAACTCACAATATAAAGACCAAGCACCATCCTAACTGTTCTGAGGATCACTTACGCAGCTTTTTTGGCAAACATGAGCCGTAGTGCAGCCCTTAACCTGGTGGTTTTGGGGAGGATTCCATCTCCCTTTTCAGATGTTTCACATAAATGCAGGATTGCATTACCTAGAGTTTCCTCGGTGTCTGCAAAGCCCTGTGGGAGGGACAAACATTGAAAAAACTAGGTAGTTGTCATTAGTCCAATCATTCATTCAACACAACCCATGTTTTATTCATATATGAAGAAAGCATTCAAAAACTGGTAGCTCTGAAAATATTTAGTCAATTTCCAGTCAATTTTAGTCAAATTCCAGTCAATTGCCTGTGCGCGAGCTGTGTCTCGCATGCGAGACACAGCAGATAGTAAACTTGCGTGTATCTATTAAGATAAACGTCGGGTTTACTTTCAAAGTGCGGGACATGCTTTTTTTAACCCCTGCTTCCCTGGGACTCACGGTTACACTGCAATCTGAGTAAGTGTTGTATTTTGGGGCAAATCCTCCTGATTTAGCTACTTACAAAGTCTTAAAATAGCTATCTTTATTGGCCAGCCACAGCACACTTTTACTAAGCATCTACAACGAGGGAGGTATTACCTCACCACATACAGACTATATGGCTGATTTCTATATGTACATAGGTCCAATAACTACATAAACACAGACTATATGGCCCTCTCTATATGTAAAGGGCTCATATGCATTTACACAGACTATATGGCTGCTGTCTATAATGTCAAAGGTTTCTATCTATATATATTTATACACAGACTACATGACTCTTTCTATATGTACAAAGCTCATATATCTATGTAAACACAGACTATTTGGCTCTCTCTATATGTAAAAATCATAGGATGACCGTTGGGAGACTTTATCGGAGTTCTCCTTGCAGTGATGCCACAGATTGAGCAGGTATTCCAGTGACTGGCAGGACTCTGTTGCTAGGAAACATCAGGAACGTTCTATAACTTTTTTATGGGACAGGGAGCATTCGAAAACCAAAATTAAAAAAAACTAGATATGTTTCTTTAGCTTCCCTTTACATGATGCAGCACTTATATGGTGTATTGCCTTGTGGAACAGCATCTATAAACTATCTATAACATTTTTCAGAAATAATCAGAAAAGATACCTGTAAAATTGGTAAAACAGGGTAAAGTGCTTCGAGAAACTTATTCCAAGTTGAAGCTGTCATGACAAGGCGGCCTTGAAGTAAAAATGTCACAATGGCCTTTGCGGCGGAACAGATCTGTGCAAAAACATTTTTCAAAAGAAACATACATTGAACCAACTGCCATGACTAAAAAGATTACATTCCAGAACCCACATTTGCGATCAAAATACGCAGTTACTAATTTAATAAACTAGCTTTATTTAAAAACAGTCTTCTTATAAATCAGATGAAAGTGAAAGAAATTCTGTTATTTAGCTAAACCATTTTTTAAACAAGCTATTACATCTGCTTGTGGCATTCCAGAGATAGATCTATGTTATAGTTATACAACTGATACAAACCCATAGAGGTAGCACACCAAATGCAAAATATCAAATGTATTACAATAGACAAAAATGAAACAGTTTTGAAAAAAAAATGACTACATAGAACAGATCAAAAGGAAGTGATAATAGTTTGGAATAAACCACTAATGGCCATACGTTAATAAAAATATCTAATATGTATCCATATACGTATTGTGCCAAAACGTTAGGGATTACATTTTTTTCGGTGTATTCCCTGTACAGCTTTTGTAAGTTTTTTATGTTTACTTATGTGGATACATATTGGATATTTTTATCAACTTCTTGCCAATTGCTTTCCGTTTAGTGGTTTATTCCACTCTATTATGACTACTTTTGGCCAATTTTTTAAAGTTTAAACTTTTTCAAACTGTTATTTTTTTTTTGTTAGCGGTTTCATTTTTGGCTATTGTAATACATTTTATATTATTTTGCATTTGGTGTGCTACCTCTATTGGTTTGCATCGTATATTTATTGTGGTTTAGGGTGTGGTTTATTATTTAGTGTTATTCATAGTTCTACCTTATTGTGTTTTCAATATAGTAATACAACTGAAAATTATTTAGATTGGAATAATGAAACCAGAGAACATAAAGTACTTACTTTTCCGTGTATAAGACAATATTTTTCCCTCATTTTTTTAAGTTAAAAATGGGGGATCGCCCTATACACGGAATGTTTTAAATTGTAGCATTGCGCTCCTTAGCACATCGCTACATGCCAGCAGTTACTCTTAGTGGCTGCTTCGGATCCAAAGCAGCCTCTGAGAGTGCCTTCGGCACCCCCCATCACTCCCTCCGCGCACATGAACACCGCTAATGTAATCTCATGTGTTTAAACTCGATTGAGGCATCATGCAACACCCCTTTCTCTGCCCCCCAGGGCATGCTCCTCCAATACAGTGTGCCCAGCAGAGAGTGACGGAAGTGATTAAAAAATAAAAAAAAAACCTCTTCTTTCGTTTTTAACATTACAGTTAGAAAAAAAAATAAAAAGGAAAAAGCTAACCCTAGATCTAGGGTTTGGGTTACAATTAGGGTTATAATTAATAATTGTGTGTGAGTGTGTGTATGTTTGAGAGGCAGAGTGTGTTAGCGTGAGCGAGTGTTTTTTCTCTAAAATTCTACAATTCTTAATTTAAGGCTTAAAAAATATGGGTTGTCTTATACACGGAAAAATACGGCATTTTCCAAAAAAAGGAACTGTAGTCCTAGGGACAGATTGGGACATCATGTAAGTAACAACTGGCCTTTATAGTCTACACACTAAGTTGAAATTTAAAAAATAAAAACATGTATTTGTAATTTATGCACTTTACAAATTTCAAACACAGAATAGAAACGTAAATTAAGCCAATATACATTACAATTGCAGTATTATTACTTTAGTAACATGTGTAACTGACCCCATGAAACTAACCACATACACCGTGACTGCTAGAAATGTGCACATTTTACCGATTATGAACATCAATATTTCAACGAAAGACAGTTATTTTTTTCATCAATTTAGTAACTTGACCTTGCTCAAGTTACCTCACTGTGTGGTTAATCCTGTGTTGAAACACAGAGATGCAGACATTAGTGCCAACCATTACAAAAAAAGTAAAAGTAAACTGTATCCAATACCTCATTGTTGGAGTCTTGAAGCCCAAATGCGCAGATTTCATATATTACTTTAGGTTGAAGCAGAAAATTCACACCATGACAGATTGATGACACTGTTTTTGTGGCATTTCGAACTCCAAGGGAATCCTGTTACGTGATTAAGATGGTTACTCGCTTATTTTACATCAATACCATCTACTTTTAAGTTGGTGTAGAGTCAAAAACATTTAAATTGTATTATTAAATCAAGAGTACAGATCCAGACAACATTCAAACTGCTCTGAAAGATTTTTTTAACATTTGTTCCACTTATAGAAGGTGTATATATGCATTACGAATAGAATGTAATTTTATGGAACCGTCGACAGTAAGGTACAATAAAGCTTAGTGTAAATATTAAATAATCTTTAAAAAAATTGGCAATAAAAAGCCAGGACCTCTGTTTTCTTACAATTACATTAATATGAAATAATACATGTTACCGCTATGAAATTGTGAAATTACCAGTGGGACACTGACACTAACAAGTAGGCAGTAGCTTAGAACAGTTTATCCCTTATGGAAAAAAAAAAAAAAATCACATTAGATTTTAGTGACTTTGGATTCAATATTTTACTTTCTCACCTTTACAACTTCAAGAGAAAAATGATAAGCCTCGTTTTTCACAGTAGACATCCAATGAGACAGCATGCGAAGGAATACTTTTTCACTCTCTTCTAAAAGTACAGGGCCACTCTGTGCAGATTTGTAACTGTTAGTAAAGCAAATATAAAAGTCAGAACTGTTATTACCGCAATTTGATCTTCATATTCAACAACATAAAGATGTTGCCCTTCAGGGGCAATTTTAGCAAATTTTTTACATTTACAATTCTTTAAAACACTTATCAATTTTAAAGATCATATTTGCATTACCAAATTATATCCTAGCATTTTTGTTTAGATATAGAAAAAGGTTTAGTTATTTAGCAGTGAAACACAATTTACAGTTTAAATCAACTTTATGTTAAAATATACATGCTTGTAAGAACTAAAGATAATCTGGATAGTTAAGTCAGTTGTGCCGAACCTTACTGTTTGACCCAATGGCTGCATGCTCCTGGCATAATAAAATGCCTTTGGTGGAAATGCTTTATTAATAAACAATATTCTAAATAACAATACACTGCTGAACTTTTTGGAAAATAATACAACAAGCAATTGTGTCTTGAATTATTTTTTCATGTGAGTTTGGTGTTCACTTTTAAGTAAATAGGAGCTCTGGCTTTAGTATATACATATATATATATATATATATATATACATATATATATATATATATATATATATATTTTACTTGTGCCAGTCTTAAATAAAGAAATGACTAGTTATATGTATTTATTTTTAGAAAGACTACATTAGCCATGCTATTTAACAAAGGGAACAATGCAAAACAATTTATAAAAATAAGATTATTAAGAGGTTGGCTGCATAACTTTGATTATCATGGTTAATTAGGTTAGAAAAAGACATCAAGTCAAACCAATTCTAAATCAATTTTAGTATGGCAATTCTAAAACAAAATAAGGATGTATTCTTATTAGGAAGGCTTTTGATGTTGCAGCACATACAATTAGACTGGACATGTTGCCAATAAAAAATGAAGTCAACGTTTTACATTAATCAATAGGGCATACAAAGCTGCCCATCTTGTGTTGACATATGTCAAAACGGTTTTAAAATATATAATGACATTTCATATTACTTGTATTTTAATCATTATATTGCAAACATGCAGCTTCATCCTAATTCCTGACTGGCGGCCATTTTGTATATTTTTAAAAATTCATGACAACAGAAAACAGGAAAGTAGATAGGGTGGGAAGAACTCTGTACCCCACATGAATTCAGCTTGACACATCTGTGGCAGAAGGTTATGAATAAAAATGCTGGAAACACTGCAGAGCATTGTTATTGAATTTAATTTTTAGGGCAACATCTCTCCACCTACCCTCTTATAAGTGGTTATAATGAAAAAAAAGAAATGGCCAAGGGTAATGCTAAATTTACAAATATCAAGCAACTTGAAAGCTATCCTAGCAGGATACATTTTCCTCTTTTAATTGGTGTTTGGTGACCTCTGCTGGCATCAAATGCAATGGAATTTTGCTTTATTCATTTATATATGAAATATCAATAACAGTAAAAATACAATTTACAAAAAGTGGCAATAATGTTTGCAAAAAATAAACCCTGAAGATAAATGAGGAATACATTTTAATTTTTTCATCGCTACTAAATGTAATAAACACACTAATAATCCACCTGCCTCATTAATAATACGGTGGTTCTACAAAATATTGAAATCTGTATCGTGATTAATAAAAAAAATATTAAGTATAATTACATGTCTGAGTATATGCTGATGAAGTTTCGAACAAAAGAGGCATGTTTATGATAAGGAAAGCTTGTGAGTGCTTTTTCAGCCAGTTCCACCAATTCCAAATAGTCTCTCGGCCCCTAAAATGATATATACATAAAACATCAAAACAAAAATAAACCATTAACTCATGCAGAATGTTTCTATCAATAGTGCAGCAGTAGTTGTATATATATATCATACAAAAATGGTGTCATTTATATTTATTCGTCAAGGAGTTGTGAGACTGGTTTATTAATTATAAAAATGTAATTGGCGAGCCTTATTTCTTTTCTCTGAAGTGGGCCACAATATAAGATATGAGCATGTGTATTGGGCTGTATTTTATTTATTTACAATAAATGATTGAGAATAGTTTGCCAGTCACTGAAAATGTTTGGCTATGTCACAGTATGTCGCAGCATGGGTAAAGGTTTTCTGGGTATCTGTACTTCTCCCCATCATATGCATTTCCTTTAGACAATTTGTATGGATTAACATAGATGTTATAATTTAGTGCAGAGCTTAACAAATGGCTGTATTCTTTATGAGCCAAAGAGATCAATTCAGGTTCTAACCTGATTATCTTTAGGAGTCAGGGAATGGTACTTTCATAAAGTTCTATGTAACACAAGCAAAACATTCAGGGGTTTTAAAAGCCATGGTTTTGCCAAGCCCCAATATATTGTGTGCTTGTAATGGAGTAAGGCACTTGGCTGAGTTGTGGATGCTAATAAAGTAATGCAAGGTAAATATTGTAAAGTTCTAAAGGGTGCAGAAAAGAAACAAGTTAACAAAATATTTCTCTACTATAAGCAGATTTCCCAACTTGTGTAATCATTTTACTTGGCATTTAGTTTGACCCACAGTGCTGACGCTTACATATTACCCCACACGGTATAATGGTTTGTAAGAGATAACCACATACTGAAAGCCTTCTTAACATGAACCATTAATGAATGTGCAGTGATGCCGTTTAATGCAGCTTACAGAACACTACGATAGCCAAAGATCTCACACTGAACTTCCCAGCTACAATAAAGGGCTTAAACATATTATATATATATATATATGTGAACAGCGAGTGTATAGCAGCAAGAAAGCAAGCTCCCACTCCCATTGGTCACATCAGATACAAGCAAATATATTTAATGTAACATAATAAAAACATTTTCACATACTGGCCGTTATCCATTACGACTCTGCCATGGATAGACCTTTTCTTTTATTGTTCATAGAATATACAGGAGAACAAAATAATGATATCACCTACCACTATGTTATTATCAAGGAGCCAGAAATAAGTTGGGACATCCTATGCCTATAGACCAGCTTTAATCGTGGGACAATGGACACAAATGACCTGCATATAATGCAATCTTTCAATTAAACAGTTTTGTTTTTCTTCACTACAGTTGACCTCTTAAATGGCTTAGGACATTTCTTCACAGCTATATTTTGCATTATGATTCAGTTAAGTAAAAGTAATTATTCATTCTGTATTTCTGCAATGTCCATTTCTTTATGTTTGGAGATTTTCTGTACATGCTAGGGTCTCTTACACTGAGTGATAACCTTTATTTATCTATCTATAGTTAACATACGCCACACTACAGAAAAATGATCAATAAAAAAAAATACAGGTAGGGAAAGACAGAGCGTGATAAATAGATAAATAATTTGATTTTGATTACTCTTTATACAAGTCAGACAATATACAATTTTTTTATATCCCATTTGTTCTAAACAAAATGAATTTTATCAGACTTCCATAAGATTGATTGTTTTCAAAATCCCTGAGGTCCGGTAGTCAGTTATTACACTATTTCGCTTCCAGTATCTAATTTCATGGGGGTACTTTTAACTATATTTCCCGTGCTCATAAATGGACATATATACTTTATAGAATAATTATAGTACAATCTTAAATGTTTAATCAACAAAACAATTTGCTGGTATTTTTATGACTTTATTAATAGGCACAGATAGGTGAAAATATCAGTGTTGTCTGTGTTATCTTAAAAGGTATCGGTGTACGCTCAGTCAATTCTGATTAAAAATTCAAATCTTTAAATCACCGGAGTTCCCCATCTGACAAAACCCCAGAGTGGTCAGTTTTGACCTCCCGAAGACTACATACCAAAACGAAACTGGCAGGGGATAAGGTAGTGGACAGACGGGGCTGTCATCTCGCTCTTTCCAAAAAATTACCATGAGTCCCGCCGGAGGCAGCCTTTTGGTTGGGGCTGCCATCTTGCTATTGGAGCCAGCGATTGCGGTACTTCACACCAACAATCTAACGTTTCCTTGGCCTGAAACTAAAGCAGTATTTAGCTACAACTTCTCAATCCATGTGGTGGTGCAGACATGGACCAGGATCGACAGCCATTTCAAAGAGGAGGATCCACACAGCGCTAACAGTCATTTGAGCCTGCTGAGGGGAGGCACTCCAACCCCCCCCCCCCCCCCCCACGTATAACTAACACTCCTCATACATTGATTATATTGGACTGGATTTATTTAAAACCAGCAGCACAGCCTTCTCACCTTCTCCATTTATTCTCCATACAAGTAGCTTATACTGAAACTTATAATCTGAAACTGGAACATACTCTCGCAGAGTGGAACAAGCAAAATTAGCAAAATTAAATTACCTGCATATTTACATAGTAGTTTAGGTTGAAAAAAAGCGTTGCGTTCATCACGTTCAACCCTTTTCCTATCCCATGTTTACCGCTGTTGTTCCAAAATTTAAACTTAATCTGACTTGTGGCCCCTTCTAAAGTAACTGTACTACAATAAACACATAAGCAATCCTCAATTACATTCTGTTTAAACCAAATTTAGTCAGCATTTGACCCAAACTACTCCATTATTACTTCTATGTTGTAGGCTTTGTTTACTCCAATTACTACCAATTTTATGGTTTTTGAGGACCAGCATGGAAAAAAATGTAAATAAATCGCATAAACCAAAGCCATCCAAACAAGAACAAAAGCCGTTTAAACAGGAACCAAAACGTGCACCAACCGCCACTAGGCAAGCCAGCAGATTCCTCAAACACCTCTATGAAATGAGCTCTACACATTATGTCAACTTCTGAATCACCAATGTGAATACAATCATCTGAAGTGGCCTCAGAGGTGGCTTAAATTCTATGGCCAATGTTTGACCAGAAATTTACAGAATTACAGACATCATTCACCACGGCCATGGAACAAATTTGTTCTCATACTATTCGCACTGAAATAGAACAAAAGGCTCAGTGATTTGGAAGATACTACTACACAACTACATGAAACATAGAATGCCAGAACATACTATTGCATATCCTTTTTTTTTTCTTTAATTTTTTATTACAAAAATATCAAAGGACAAACAACATTTAAAATTTGTGAGGTAACCCTCACACCATCATACAATTCCAAATCACAGTTACCATATTTATCGGCGTATAACACGCGCCGGCGTATAACACGCACCTAATTTTAAGAAGGAAATTTCAGGAAAAAAAACTTAAGAACTTAAATTAAGAACTTTGAAGCCCAATATGCCATTTAATATGCAGGATATTGCCCCCAATATGCCATTTAATATGCAGGATATTGCCCCTAATATGCCATTTAATATGCAGGATATTGCCCCTAATATGCCATTTTAATATGCCAGATATTGCCCCCAATATGCCATTTTAATATGCCAGATATTGCCCCCAATATGCCATTTAATATGCAGGATATTGCCCCCAATATGCCATTTAATATGCAGGATATTGCCCCTAATATGCCATTTTAATATGCCAGATATTGCCCCCAATATGCCATTTAATATGCAGGATATTGCCCCAATATGCCATTTAATATGCAGGATATTGCCCCTAATATGCCATTTTAATATGCCAGATATTGCCCCCAATATGCCATTTAATATGCAGGATATTGCCCCCAATATGCCATTTATTATGCCAGGATATTGCCCCCAATATGCCATTTTAATATGCCAGATATTGCCCCCAATATGCCATTTAATATGCAGGATATTGCCCCCAATATGCCATTTTAATATGCCAGATATTACCCCCAATATGCCATTTAATATGCAGGATATTGCCCCAATATGCCATTTATTATGCCAGGATATTGCCCCCAATATGCCAGGATATTGCCCTTTAGTATGCTCGTTATGCCACCCTCCTCCCCCAGACCCCAGCACTTACCTCGTTCCTGCTCTGTCACCCGGTGCTCTGAAGCTGCGTGGCTGTGATAGAAGCATTGTGAGCTCCCCTCCAGCCGCGCGGTCAATAAAGTTTGTTTAAAAAAAAAACACTTTATTGACCGCGCGACCGGAGGGAAGCTCACAACGCTTCCCTCACAGCCACGCAGCTTCAGAGCACCGGGGGACAGAGCAGGAACGAGGTAAGTTTTAGATTTTTTTTTTTTCGGCGTATAACACGCACACACCATTTTCCCCCTATTTTCAGGGAGAAAAAGTGTGTGTTATACGCCGATAAATACGGTACTTAAAGTGAATAAATTTAAAGTGCGTCATAATAAATTGTAATTTAGTCCCACAACAGTTAAACATGGACAACAAAATAAGTAAACAAACATACAAGGTGCCAGATCATTTATCCTTGCTAGGGTTCCATACCCAACTAATTTATATCACTTTAAATAGAGCAGAAAAGCTCTCACTTCTTTTGCGTTATCAACACTCATTTCTTTTTATCCATGGATTCCAAATATCATACAATCTAGACATTTGGTCTTTCCTTTTGTAGTAACCTTCTTCCACTTTACAAATAAAATGTACCAGAGATTGAATCTCTCCCCACTTTATAGCCCCTCTAAATCTTCCATATTCTTGCCATGCATATTTTGACTGACATTAGGATACTTATCAATAGGTTGTTTTGGGACGCATTCTTCATTAGGGAGGTACAAATGAAAAAGACATTTTTATATCTACCCCAAACATCTCTTTAATCGTTTTTACAAGTGGTATAAACACTTCGCCAATCTCTTCACACTCCTACCACGTGGTATAATGATCCCACATTTTTATCACATCTCCAACAAAGATTTGATTTACTCTTATCAAATTTCTGAATCTCTGTTGGGACCATATACCACCAGTGGAAAATCTTATAATAGGGTTCCTGTAAGTTCACACAGTAGACAACTTTTCTGATATGACAATATTCCCTCAGCCATTCCTCATTACAATATACCTTCCCCATCTCATGTTCCCATAGTTTTATTTTTTTCTCATAGTAAATCCTATGCATATCCTAACCAACAAAGTTGATGACCTCGAAAACCGGACTCTGAGGAATAACCTGAGATCCGTGGGCATCCTTGAATCAGTCAACCCTTTGGCACATCTAAACACTATACAATAAACATTTGCCAATGGCTACAGCTCTCCTTTAATAACAATCCCCTTTGATCAACGAAAGGGCAAATGGAATTGGCCAAGTAAGGAATCAGGGACTAAGTCATGTCAGGTCATCATCAGGATGTATCTGACATAATGGCAGCCTATTGCAAAACCAAATCACTACTTTTCCAAGGAGAAACAGAGTCCTAATATTTCAAGATTATTCCATGCTTGTTACCACAAAAAGGAGCGTTTTCACCAATTTCGAAGCTATTAGTGGAAAAACAAACCCGATACAATTGGATATTACCGGTACACAACAACAAATCATACACTCTAAAATAGCTATTGGAATCTACAACCCCCTGCAAAATCTGGATATCAAGCAATAATTGGACTGGGAGCCACTCTTCTTATCTAAATTTTACGGTTTAGTTACTTTTCTCAAAAACAACCAAACAGATTTGTTATCTTTTTATTCAACATATGTATTTGTTACTATACAACAGCAATGTTCGATGTATTTATATTCTGGTTCTGTTGGTCGACATTTATAGGTTGGGTTATTCCGGTAATAGCAATCTTATGTCTACTTAGTTACAACAATGGTTTGAGGCCACCCTCCAAAGCGCTGGGACATGGAAGGACCTCAATGCATTTTTATGTACCACACCAAAATGTTCTAAATTTTATAGATCCTGGATGAGAAAATAAGGACCCAGGAATATTCCCCACATATCATACATAAAGCCCAAACAATTAATATAATATATAGGAATACCTATGGATTAAAAAAAACAACTGAAAATAATGACCCCACAAATCCTGTTCCTCCATGTGTAGCAGTAGTCACAAATTAAAATGTAACCCATATTGTACAGAACACAATAGCTGATGAAGCAGAGTGGTACATTATCCATGATCTATCAGTGATGTGAGATATTAAAAACAGTTTTATGATTTTGGAATAATTACCGATTTTGCTAATGTCAATTTTATTCTAGGTGGAATTTCAACACTGTAATCGACCCCTCCCTGGACAGGACAGGGACACGGCAAAGACATGGAGACGTGACAGGTATTCAATATTTTAGACCTGGTGGATCCATGGCAAGTAGAACAGCCTACAGTCAGAAATTACACACATATCTAGAGCACACAACACAGCATCTAAATTAGAGACTTATTAATCATCTCCTATCACACATAACATTTATCATCGTGTCAGATCACGCCCAAAAGAAATGTAAGTGGACACACTATAACTATTTCATTTACCAGGCACTGGAATGTTTCTTCTACATCTAGTAGATTTGTGGACCAATTAAACAGGTGATTACATACAACATGTGGAAGATGACCTACTATTTTGCCAAGCATCCAAAGATGTAATGAGAGGACAAATAATATCATATGTATCCAACAATAAAAAGGAATGGTTAAACAAATACAATATCATAAAATGAATGGTGAACTTGCTAGATCTATGCAGGAATACCTGAGCATTTCCTCAAATAAGTCAAATAAAACTTTGTACCAAGTATACAAAACTTTAATGGGAACCCTTCTAAGGGTGCAGTCACAAATTGAATATACCAGGAAGCATTTATTATGTGGGGCAACAAGGCAGGAAAGCTTTTAAAGACAAATTCAAAACAGTAGAAACACAAACATTTTAATTCAAAAACCTGGCAATGATATGCTTGACACCAACACATACCTGCCCATCAAACTGATAAACGTGGATATTAAAACACTGACTTAAAATAATGGCCATTCGTTTACAAACTTTCCACCCGCACATATTACATCAATCACATCTGTGATTCATAAGGAGGAGACAGGCCTTAGCAGGAAGCAGAGCAGCTACAGCAGAGTTGGTGGCAGCATCAAATGTCACTGATAGCGCAGAAAACATTTTAGTAAGCATAGATGGCCAAAAGGCATGTGATCTGGTAATGTGGCCTCACCTTATCAGTATCCATAAAATCAGGTATTTTGGACTCCCTTTGCTGAATCTTGTCAGACATCTATATGAAAACCCAAATCACACGTACTACCACCAATATTTAGAACTCACCCCCAGTAAATATGTATAGAGTGGTCGGACAGGGGTGCCCGCTATCCCCACTGTTATTCAATATCGCTTTAGATTCATTGCTTCCTACACTTATGCAGAAATTCAAAGGGATCATGATAGGTCGCCTTCACGGATGACATAACGTTGTAGGTCTCTAATCTGAGGGAATAGCTTTCAACAATACTTTCAACCCTCTACCTGAGCAGCATGATCACTCTTACTTCACGCTCATCCTACCATCTCAGATCCTACCCCAGCCCCTTATTAGCTGTGCCTCGCTCCAAAAAGGAAGCAGGTCAAGGTGCCACACAAACCTATAGTGCAATATCCCTGAAAATGAGCGTACAAATCTACTGTTAACCCCTTGCAGACATGTGACAGACTAGGTCCGTCCTGTCTGGCAAAGCGTTGCCAACATTGGATGGACCTAGTCTTTCCTGCGTTAAAAAAAAATGAGGCATAAAGCAACACCAGAAGGCCCAAGGCAACCGCGATGGCTCCACGCGATTCGAGGGCGTCAAATCGGAGAGCAGCATGCTCCTCCAATATGGCTCTGCCCTCTTGTGGGTAGAGCGTCAGAAGTGAAAAAAAATTTACTTCAGTCGCTCTGATACTGTAGCAGTGCAATGTAAAAAAAAAAAAAAAAAGACTATTAGCTATAGATATATGGTTAGAATAATGGTTCCAATTAAATTAGGGTTAGCATAAGGGTAAGGGTTAAAATTATTTTAAAATTAGAATTAAGGATTATAGTTAGGGTTAAATTTATGGTTCGGCTAGGGGTCAAAAATGTCACTGTGGGTGAAACCCCCCCCCACTATTTTTTGCCCTATAAATTGCAAAAAAAATGCAGAAAAACATGGAAACACGCATATTTCTAAACTCGGGACAATATTTAGAAACTATTTAGACAGGGTCTTTTTTTCAATGTTTGTATTTGTGTAAATAATTTTTAAGGTCGAAGTCAGAAAAGGTGTTTTTTTTTATTTTTTCATCATATTTTATGATTTTTTTGTAGGTAATTATAAGATATGATGAACATAATGGTATTTAACAAAAGCCCTACTTATGTCGATAAAAGAAATTTATAATTTGTGTGGGTCCAGTAAGTGAGAAAGAAAAAAATTATAGCTAAACACAAACACCCCAGAAATGTCAAAACAGCCCATGTCATCAAGGGAAAGACAGGGTCAAAAGGTCATGGCACTAAGGGTTTAAATGTGAAACATTGTGTAATATTGTTCTGGACTTTGTCCCTGTGACATACTTGAAAAGGAGAGAAATCTCATTGTATTCTTCCTGGTAAAACACTTTCTAAATAAATAAATCTTAAAGAGTTTGTTGGAAACTACATGTGTCCAAACTACAGCACATACCACCATAACAAAAGCAATGAACAGCCGGAACTATCTCAAAGGACATGGGTAAACTTTACTCCTACAATATTAAAAAGTCATCAATGAATTAAAAAAATGGTTTAATATAAATATCACTTTGTTAGGCAGAGCAGCTTTGTTCAAGATGGTTAGCGGTCATACAGCAGGTATACTTTAAAGTATAGAGGTTCTTCCTGATCAGGTCAGGTAAGGCCCATTTTTACAAATGTTGAGCTTGATCAACAATTTGTCCCTCAAAAACAGTTGGCAAATTTGTTGCACAAACACACACACACACACACACACACACACACACCTTTCCTTTAAATCTTACAACAAATTAAGAATAAACCCTTACTTAACGAGACAATTAAAGTGAGGAAATGATTACCAATAAAGCAAGTCATAAACTGGAAATATTATTTGTGGATGGGATGAGTAGGATATACACATTTTCAAGATGGGCTCTTAGTTAGTCAATTCAAGATTTGGCAGTCACAAGGACTTACATATATCCATGATATGGTTAGCACTAAAGAGAAGAGAACAATGTATGGAAACATTATCAAAAATAGAGATAGCTGCTTCTCAATATGTACAGGCTAAAGGTTTTGCTGTCAACATAATGTCCCACTTGGAGGCTGATGACAAGGATAATATTTTGAATGGTTTTCTGAAAGGAAGCATGGCTAAAAGACACTCAAGAAGTGCCATATACAAAACTACTAGTTTCATTACAGACTACAAACAGTAATGTAGAGGTGTGGGGGGGATGGAGCTTAGATGTGCCGATACTAGATTTATAGATTCTTGCAGATCACTTATTACAAACATTTAAGCTTATACCATAATCAACTTATAAGGAAAAGCTTTTAAAAATTATACATGGTTCCAACTTTCAACCCACAAAACTATTTACCATGAGAGTTACGGTAGGTCCACAACCACATGCCCCAAGTGTAGTCAGAAGGTAGCTGAACTGATCTACAGTTTCTAGGCCTGTACAGTTATCCAGGAATGTTTTTAAACAGGTCATTGACTTAAAATGGCAGAAAAACAAAAATGAGTTAAAATCCCATTGACACCTCTTACAATCCTGGGAGCAAGAATGATTTTCTTGATCATTGAGGGTGGGGGACTTATGGGCTAATAAAGATAATTACATTTTGGATTTTGGGAGCGACAATCCATTACCCATTGAAAACTACCTGAATAGTTATACATTATAATTTTGATTTCCTATAGTTTGTTTTAAGCTATGTATATTTTTTGGGTAACTCTAGTACCTAGCAGACCTTATGAATAATTAAACCCTGATGGCATGGAATCAAATCACACTCAGGTATCCAATTTCACAAAAGGAACCTCCCGCCCTGCCCGTGGGGGAGCAGCTAGCCGATGGTTGAAAAGGCAATAGGTCTGAAGTTTGATCTTGGAGACAGGGAGAAACATATTATAGAAAATGTACAAGAGGAGTCAAATGTAACAGGGTCGGACATCTTATCAATCGATTATACAACATAATGTAATTGTTTGAATGTTTTCTATTTTCTTATGTGATCTATCGTGCATGTGTTATGTTTTGATAAGAACAAATTCTATCAATTACATATTGAAGAAACAATAAAAATTGTTCATAAAAAAAATCTTTACTCAGTCCACACTAGTCTCAATGGATAAAATAACATAGTAGCTGTATGTACTGCTATACACCTGTTTTCAGATCAGAAGGCACGTGGAATGCTCATGTTTTCCACATGGTGAGTCAAAATATAGGTGATACGTCTATCCCACATCTGAATTTTGTGAGCTAGGTTGATCTTTAGCTGCAGCCATAGAAGTTATAATGTGCATTACCTCTTGCAAATCTGTGTGTAGTTTTTGAAAACAATTTGACAATCAAGACATAGTATCAAGACATACATACATACATAATAGTGAACAGCTGCATAATGTATGTATATGAATACATAATAACAGACAGATAGATATGTGCAACACAAACCTCTTTGTTGGAATAAGATATAAAGGTGATTGTACATTCGATTGAATAAACCATCTCTGAGGCTTGTTTATAAACTCCATAGTCCTCAGAATTCAGCTGCTCCATGAAGGCTGTAACAGACTCGTGAACACTGGGGTACACAATGCGGAATGACAAGTCAAGAGAGATGAGAAATAGGGCATTCATCAAGCTTGCTGGCAGAACCTCATTTGCCTTAAGATAAAAGAAAAAGAACAAATGTAAAACATATAGTTTATTTCAAACGTCTGTTAAAAGACAATGTTAATCCTGGATTAAGAAGGAAAACCATTCCTTCTACAGCAAAAATATTTAAATATTTCATTGCCAGACATCATATTTAAATATTTCATTGAGAAACACAAAGACATAAAACCTTGCCATCAATGTGCCCAGTGCAGTTCCCTAAAGGACCAATTTGGAGAGGCTTGTTCAGTAAGGTTTTCAGCTTTCTACAGAATAGTGCTTATGCTGATTATAATTCTTAGCTGTAGTGTAATGTCTTCAGAAATCAAACTCACTAAAGGGAGTCACTTTTGTGACTTAATGTGCTTAGCACAGCATGTATTTTCAATGACTTGGAATATGAGCGGAATAGCAACCAATCCATTCTGTCCTCATTATTTTTAAATCACTGGAGTGTAGCTCACTCGTTTTACAAAATGATTTTATTTTTTCTTGCTCTTGAAAAAAAACTATTAGATATTAACCCCTGAAAATGTAAAACCGAAGATAAGACAGTTATTTAATTAAAACATGAAGGAAAGAAAAAAAAAACACGTTGATAACTTGTTAAATATAAGGTAATGGTGTTTATTGCATAAAACAGTTTTGAGGCTGAAGTTCTAGCAAATACTGATGTCAGGACCATGGTAAGGAAACTAAAATGGCAAAAGTAACATTAAAGCTTCATCATTCATTACATTAATAAGTAGTTTATTGTGTTATTACGTATTTCCCAGCACTAGTATAAAGTACAAATACAGTGTTCAGACAAGCTGCATGCATGTATCCAAACATCAGGCAGAGGGCAGTATAATCCCACACCAGAATGTATTTGTCCAAAGCTACAAGGCAGACTAGACAAGCATTTAGAAATCTATCTTAAGATAATTCTCAAACAGTGAATACACAAAGGATATAACAAGTTTTAGTAACATAAATTTAAAAAAAAGTGCACAACATGCGTCTTGCGCAGATAATGCATTAATCAGACTCTGTGGAAATGAATGCATCTTTTATCTTGCACATACCTAGAATGTTTACATATGCTCTGTATTTTAAGCTGTGGTGCATTAAAACAAAAAATTGTGATAGCGCTGTGCCTGACGTATAGACTTGTGCATGTGAGTCTAGGTTTGAGCTGATAGCGCTCTGCCTGACGTATGCATGCATGCCAGTCTATGTTTGAGCCGATATAGCTCTGTCTGACGTATGCACGCCAGTACAGGTTTGAGCTGATAGCGCTCTGCCTGCCGTATACACGCATGCATGCCAGTCCAGGTTTGAGCCGATATCGCTCTGCCTCACATATATACGCGTGCATGCCAGTCCATGTAAAATATAGCTTTTTCCATAGGTTTCTAATGCTCTCTATATAATGCTCTGTATATAAAAAAATATAACTTTACAAAACACTTGTAAACAAACAGAAACCATTATTTGGCTTCTTGAAAAAGTATACATGGATTGCCGCATGCATATGAACAAAGATGCACAGAGGTTAACTCTTTTGCACCTGTAGATTATGCTGTAATAATAGAGAGCTTTCTGTATGTATTTATGTATGTAAAGAATACATAGCTGCTATAACTGTGGACACAGCAGACCATGGCCTTTGAACCAGTAGTTTGTTAGTTCTGTTCTGCCCTCGACCCGCTTTAAAATCCTACATTAGCTGATTGTTTGTTGGCAGAGACCCTGCAGGAGACCTATATCTATCCTGTGAACAAGCTGCATGGATACTCAGGGGTGTCAAAAGCATGGGCCCTACAGTTGTCCGTGGATCACATCTCCCATACTCACGTGCCAATATCACCCTATTATAGGCGAAATAGTGCATCAGCAGGTGGAGGGTCACAGTTTGATACCTCTCAAGTAGATTAAAAAAAAAATTAAAAAAAGGGAATGGGGTACTTGGGCATAATCTCAGAAAGGTTGGGGAACCCTGATTTAGCTCAAAATAGAAAAATAATTTGTTAAAACGCATCCAGCTAATATATTTTTTTTAGGTATACATGTTAAGTATCCCTTGTGCAGAAATCTGTTATCCAATCAGATATCCAAACATTTTTTAATATTTTGCCACAAATTGCAGATTCCACACACACCTGTCAGACTGAAAGCAAACAACAGTTTATTCATTGTCCAGCCCCCTCAAGTTGTGATAAAGCCTTTCCATGCATGCTCAGATCCCCCCAGATCCACAAAGGGTAATACAATGGCGTGTGAATGCCTGCCGCACCAAAGACAGGTTCCCAATGATGCCTCACATCACATAGAAAAGTTATTTATTTTCTCTATATAGTATTTGCATTGATAATACTGTATTTCATGAGTGCTGGAAGGCTTTAATACATTTTATTGGTGAAAATGATCTGTTATCCTAAATATTTCTGGTACCAAGCACTTTGGATAAGGGATACTCAACCTGTATTTGTACAGAAAAATAAAATAAGTACAGTACTTATAAGAGAACACTGCTGAGATGACAGCACAGAGCTCAATGACATGACAGCTGTGAATGTTGTTCAAACAAACCTCTAGCTGGGAGAAGATGCTCATTTTCTCTGCAGCCATTGGTTGCATTCGGGACAATTGACATACCTATTACAACAGAGAGCGGGTCTCTTGTCTGCTTAAAACAATTTTTTTTTTTTTGGGGGGGGGGGGGGTTAAGTCCCTCATTTGCTTAAAATAAATGAGTGTTGCAATATATACACATAAATGTTTATATAACTACCCCTGAATAACTTATAGACCAAAACACACATTATAACCGAGATGAAAACCATTAGTGTATTCACATGCACGTTTTTGAGAATGTAGTTTTTACTGCAAATGATGTGGAATCATGTAGTCAAGTTGTATATATTTGGGGAGTTAACTGAAGAGGTTGCATGATGCAGAGATATTTAGAAATTCCACTGTAGGGAAATTCACTATAATAGGAAGTGAAACTATACACAGAGAGCCCTGGTAACATGATGTTTTCTTCTATGCCAACAGAACACAAGTGGTAATTTATAAACTGAGGTTGCGACACAGTCGATTCCCAAAAGCAAGCTGAGGCCTAAAGTGGGCCACACTGCATCTCTAGTTCTAATGCGTAGTTGAGAGTTGAATGTTTCTGCAACTACCCTGGGATATTAATATTAACCAAAACAGTGTTGAGAAACATGCCTAAAAGGTTTCCGCTTCTCAGGATTGTTCTTCATCTCTTACCTTTTCCACAGGGAGAAGTGTTTGCAGGAGTCGCATTGTAAAAAGAGAGATGCTGATAAATGCCATTCTGTGGTTCACAAGAGAAGAGTCAGGCTGCTCAGAACTATTGTTATTTTTATGATACAATATAGCCGCCCCGAGTGTATCCAAGACAGAACGAAGTTTACATCTCTGAAAAGAAAAGGCACATTTTTTTTATTTTTTTATTTTATTAGATTATTGGAATAGGTTTAAATCATATAAGAAGCTTGAATTTATAGCCTGTGTAGAGGAGAACAAACCCCTCCACAAAATCATTTAAAATTAAGTTTATATTATTTTGCAGCTGTATTGTCCATGCATAACCTTTGAAGAAACAAAAAAAAAAAAAAAAATGGAGAAATAAAGGTGTTATTGACATTGACTTGGTCTTTTTGTTTGCTTTCCGTAGTTTCCATGACAATGAGCGCTGAATAGGATTTTCATACCACAGTGAACAAACAAGTGCTTTCTGTGCATCTTATGATTGCTGCAAACAATCTACAAATTGTCTGCTAATATTGCCGTTTAAGTGATGGTCAATGATTTGCACCGGAACTTAAACTAATTAATTTAGGAAAGAATATAAAACATTAGTGAATCCATTAAACTCAGTACAATAAAGCTATTTGTTTTGTCATCTCACCAGTTCCTGCCCTATAAGACTGTCGTCTTCCCAGATATTTTCGGATACAGCGTCACTGAGCAGAAGCAAGTTTTCGCTGAGCAGTTCAACAGCAAGCATGATTAGTTTCCTCTTGTCTGTAAATGCCATTAAGAAAAGCATAATAAAATGTTTTTGTCTAAACACAAAATTTGTATTTTGTCAGAATTTCAGATACACAGATAAACACTCTTACAAAGCAAAGTGTCCTGCTGGGGTCAATTTAGTCTACCACGATTCTGGCTGCAATGTGTTCCTTAACACCTTTATGGCATTCAGTACTTTTGTCTTTAAGGAATGGGAGGCTGAAAAGGGTTAATAAAAATTATAAGAAGGGTGCGCATAAAATAAAATTCAAAATAATAAAAAAAGAATATATTTATTATTTAGTGTTTGGAATTTATTTATAGGTTTTTTTGCGCACCCTCTTATACTTTTTATCTGTTCCATTGTGTATAGGGCCTGCTCTTCCCTTTTTCTTTATATGGAAAGGGGTTGATGCCTACTTTTTATACTTGTATATGTTTAAATGTGAATAAATAAAAAAACATTTTTGTGTTCTTCCTAATGATCAGTCATAAGATTTTCAGTGGTCAACTATAATCCTGGCCTGTTAAAGATACTGTGTAGATTTTTGATTTTGTTTTCTGGCTTGTTTTGATTACTTTTTTTGAAAGAATTTAGCACAAGGAAAGTGACCTACAGTGAATTGTTTTCACGTGTCATATAGAACCAAACATTTCCTCTGGTATAGCTCAGACTTGGGTATTTTTCTAACACAATACCGTACTGATGTATTATTAATGGTCTACTCAACAAAGAGAGACGTGCAGAGAAATGAGATGGGAATTTCAGACCAAATTAGCCGAATTGGAAAAATTCTCCCATTCAGCTATTTTAGTCTTAAGTTTGAAATTCACGGCCCAATTCCCTGCAATTCTCTCTTGATTGAGTGGACCCTTCAGTGGTAGTGAAGATGAAGACTGACATCATCACTTAAGTCACCTGATCGTAACAGTGGTGTAGCATTTTCCATAAGTAAAACACAGAATTGAGCAAGACTGAGCTGCTGAAACTGTAGCTCCAGGGGGTCCTCATTTTCTATTTCTGGAAGGTCCACGCGTCCTATGTCCAAGTGGGGCCAATGAGTTGTCCTTGAGTTTGCATGAGCTTGAATGCTGTTTCCACTGTAAAAGAAGCACATTTGCAATCAAGCTCGAGTAGACTTCGAGCATAACCAATATTTATTGTTCTTTCTTGTATAAACATTTACAATAAGTAACTACTTGTCTTGCACCAGTTAAAACTAAACAATTAATAATTAATGTTTTTTATGACAAAATCCACTTGTCAATGTTCAGAAAATTACAACTTTTAGAATGTAGTTTTCTGTAAAGAGTAATACCACACTGGTTTTATTGTATTTATAATGTTTTATTTAAAAAGTAACACTTACTTGGGCAGAATCTATTCTGTTAAGATGACTCTGCTCCCAAGGCTCTTGTACTTGTTTAGGTCCATCTCCTTACCAATTAAGAAAACCGACATTGTAAGCATGCAACGCGCAATTTATCTTTTTATCTGGCAAGGCCGAAAAAGCAGGATAGCAAAAACAACACTATACAAACCTAAAATCACAGGAGGTCTGGGTACTCCCCACCTCTACGCATACTATTTAGCCGCACAACTCGCGATCACATTATCCTTAGCAGCATCGCCGTCAGCACAACGTTGGCTCCAAATTGAAGCAGACATGTGCCCCCAAATCGACCTTTCCTCAGTAATGTGGCTAAACAAAAAACCTAAACAAGACATTGCAGGGTGTCCAACCCTTGAACATTCATTATCCCTTTGGTTCATTAATCGTTACACTTATCATCTTTCCAACAAGGGCACTAGAATGACCCCATTTTTTAAAAACCCGAGTTTCCCCCCTGGTCTGCGCGCTACCGCTTTCCAATGGTGGAAAGACAAAAACCTTACCAAGATTGACGATTTACTAACCCATGACAGAATACGGACCCACTCCAATCTGACAGAAACACATGGTCTCCCCCGGTCAGAATCCTACCGCTACCTGCAACTTAAACACAACCTCCTGACCTTCTTAGCTCAGTACCCTACTGGGGAAAACACATTTTTTGATACGCCCACCGAAACCTAAAGGGGCTATATCTCGCCTCTACCTACATATAATTGACAAGAAGTTTCCGAACCCACCACCCCATGAACAAAAATGGGAAACAGAACTAGGTTCCACTTTGGACCCGGTAGAATGGACAGCAATTTACACAAACGCCTGGAAAGTCACCTCCTGTACTCTGATCCAAGAAAACTGCATGAAGACAATTACAAGATGGCACCTTCCCCCCACTCGTCTCCACCATATGTTCCCAACCGTATCCCCACTTTGTTTCCGCAAATGCGGTGCAGATGGGACTCTGCTCCATATGTGGTGGCAGTGCCCCTCGATACAACCAATCTGGACATACATATTTTCTAAATTAAGCCAAGCCCTCCAAGTTACCATCCAACCAGAACCATGGACAGCACTACTCTGTAGAGAGCCCCAATCATCGGACACCGATAAAAACGCAAATCGTTTAACCTTCAGAGTATGTTCCGCCACTCGCCTTTCCATAGCTCAGAACTGGAAATCAGCCGTTCCCACGGTGACCCAAATTGATAACAAAATATGGCACGTACTCCGTATGGAAAAAATCACAGCATACATTAAGGACTCCTCCACACAATTCCATAAGATTTGGGACCCGTGGCTTCAATTTTACTCACCTCCAGATACCCACCAACTTCTCTGGCAAACCATGTAATCTTTCGAGACGAGTTTCCGAAAAATAAATCCTCTCCTCTGCAACATGGACGACCCACCACCTGTTCAAGACCCCCGAGCCCTTAACCCCTCCCCCCCCCCTCAACCCCTCTTCTCTTCTTTCTTTTCTTCTTTCCTCCTTTTTTTTCTGTTAAATGTATTTCTCTAAAATTTACGAATATCTTATGTTTTGAGTGGACTGGATCCACCATTGTTTTTTTCTTTTCATGTACCATTATATAGGGACGAAATCCCTTATACTCATATATTTCAGTTTATATTTCTGAATGCAATTTGCAATAAAAAACTTACATTTAAAAAAAAAAAGTAACACTTACTGGAAAAGGTGCAAAAATCAGGCATTAAAAGGCAAGTTGTAAAAATTCTCCAACTTCAGACATGGCTAATAGTGCCCGATTTTTGCAGTTCACTTTTCAGTACAGTTTTAGTGACCAACACCCTCCAAAAGACAAAAGGAGGGACATTTGTTAGGCTTGCTGGCAAGTCAGGATGCAAGGCTCCTACTGTTATTTTATTCCTCTATTTAAAGTGTTACTTCCACTTGAAAAATTGCTCTCTATCTTTTTTTTTTTTCACGGTACTATGAAATGCCTGCGCTTCCACTGCTGCCCCAGAAAAGCCGGCGACGTCACTGCTGCCCCAGAAAAGCCGGCGACGTCACTGCTGCCCCAGAAAAGCCGGCGACGTCACTGCTGCCCCAGAAAAGCCTGCGACGTCACTGCTGCCCCAGAAAAGCCTGCGACGTCACTGCTGCCCCAGAAAAGCCTGCGACGTCACTGCTGCCCCAGAAAAGCCTGCGACGTCACTGCTGCCCCAGAAAAGCCTGCGACGTCCCTGCTGCCCCAGAAAAGCCTGCGATGTCACTGCTGCCCCAGAAATGCCTGAGACTTCACTGCTGCCCCAGAAATGCCTGCGACGTCACTGCTGCCCCAGAAATGCCTGCGACGTCACTGCTGCCCCAGAAATGCCTGCGACGTCACTGCTGCCCCAGAAATGCCTGCGACTTCACTGCTGCCCCAGAAATGCCTGCGACTTCACTGCTGCCCCAGAAATGCCTGCGACTTCACTGCTGCCCCAGAAATGCCTGCGACTTCACTGCTGCCCCAGAAATGCCTGCGACTTCACTGCTGCCCCAGAAATGCCTGCGACTTCACTGCTGCCCCAGAAATGCCTGCGACTTCACTGCTGCCCAGGAAATGCCTGCGACTTCACTGCTGCCCCAGAAATGCCTGCGACTTCACTTCTGCCCCAGAAATGCCTGCGACTTCACTGCTGCCCCAGAAATGCCTGCGACTTCACTGCTGCCCCAGAAATGCCTGCGACTTCACTGCTGCCCCAGAAATGCCTGCGACTTCACTGCTGCCCCAGAAATGCCTGCGACTTCACTGCTGCCCCAGAAATGCCTGCGACTTCACTGCTGCCC
The DNA here is from genome assembly GCA_036172795.1 of Pelodytes ibericus. NCBI lineage: Eukaryota > Metazoa > Chordata > Amphibia > Anura > Pelodytidae > Pelodytes > Pelodytes ibericus. The sequence goes on from CM069859.1 coordinate 83,022,674, forward strand.
CAGAAATGCCTGCGCTATCACTGCTACACATAGAAGTCAATTCCACAATATAGTAACCACCATCTTTAATGGCTGTGGGAGAAAAACCATAAGAAAAAATATGTTTTATCAGTTGGCACAGTAAAGAAACAAACATAAAGCAAAGGATTTCTTCCAACAGAATTTTAAAAAAGTATAAATAACATTTCCAAAAAATCTATAAGAATCTCAAACTTAAATATTGGCATCACGTTGTAAAGTTCTGTCTATCTACACAATAGCCTGATAATCCACACTCATGTACAAGGTAAACATGGACATGCATTTACAGTAAATCATTATTTAAAAGAACTATATCACCTAAATATTGTTTTTACTGTCAATATAGAGAATACAAAATGAATAAATATGTTCAAAGCACTGTGCTATCAAAACATGGAACTGCCTAAATTAGGTGAAAAATGTTGATGACATCATCTGTGAATATATTTAAATAGATATAGAGAGACATGGTTGCTGTTTTTGTTTTTCGAGTTGTCGATTTTGCTATGTTGGTACCAATTTGTAATGCAATATCTTTTGAATGGTAGTTCATAGAAGTAATGTTCAAAACTCATTATAAACACAGAGAAATTACATTTAATATATAAAAATATATTTTTGCAGTTTTGTCTCTCTTTAAAAAGGTAAAAATCACAGACGAAATGCTCAGCACTGGACAGAGGTGTAGTTTTACTTCACTACAAACGGCAATGCTTGAAAAAGACATATGGGGGTCAAATCAGTGCAGTTTGTGGTGAAATACAATCACACCTCAGTCCAATGCGGAGCATTTTGGTTCTGATTTCTCTGATTGGGGTTCTATGAAGCCTTGGCCTGTGCACTGCAACATAAAGGAGTGCTGTATGCTATTGTTCATTGGGTGTATGCAACTTTTCCCATCTGTTTAAAGGAAAGTAATTTTCTATCTGTTCTCCAGCAGTATAAGCTATGTTATTAGTGTGTGTCTTTTTCTCTGTAAGTATGAACCTCATTTGAAAAAAAAAAAAAGAAGAGAACTTATGGAGATTTACAGAAATTATTGGTAAATGGTCACACAGATGTGTGGTTGAAAGGGCACCACTTCAGGGAACGACCACAAGTGTTTCTGCTGCAATTCTGTTTTTAAAAGTGTGTCAAGGATACTTCAAAAACATTGCTGCGTTCTTTCCATTATTGTTGTATGTTACACCAAATCAAAATATTGAAGCAAATATAGATTATTAATGTGCAATATAAGAGTTGCGTTACTTGGCAAAAAAAATGTCTAATGGTACCTTAATGAATGTAATGAAGTAGGACTTCATAAACATTACCTAGACGATGTAGCATCCCAATCTTGGCCATCACCTTGAGGACGTTGACTTGTACGCCCAACAACTGAGGGACGAACATTTTCATTTGCAGGAGAGGGATTTTGAGAATTCCGACCACCTGGAGTGTCTTGACAGTATAACACTGAAGAATTTTGGGAGCCTACATCTTAAAAAATATACAAAAGGAAAATTAAATGGACCATGGTCATCACTAATTAGATTTGTATGTTTTATTTGAGTTTAAGAATGATGTCAAGACACAATTATTATTATTACCTTGCTTGGTACTTAAAAATCCTGGGTCCCTATGAAAATTCACTCTGCTTCTGAGTAACACACACAAGTGATGTAGACAAGAAATGGACTGGAATGCCAAGTGCTTCTGGACGTCCCTTTCTGATGCCAGGGCAAGTAAAGACAACAGGCTCTGAAAAGATTTGAAATTTAGAATGTGAAGTCTATTAAGATTTTAAAACAACACTTCATTTTCTATTAACAGAGGAGGAATTATATTAAAAAGAAATGAGGGTAGTTGTCTTTGGTGCAACTCGAGTACTTTGGCCTTAAGTTTGTAATTCATTCGTCAATACCCTGAACTTCCCTCTTTCATGAATACAGCCCTTTAGTCTTCTAGGTATTACGATTAGAAATTGGACACATACAAAATGAGAATATATAACAAAATCGAGCACGAACACTGATGCAAGTAATAAATAGAAAGACAAACACAAATAGATATAGAACAATTGATATAAAATGTCCAAAGTATATATTACCGGTTTTCCGACTTCTGGTTTACAGGTAGTTGTCCGTCATAAAAACAATTTTAACAAGATATGCAGTATTAATTACTGTCCCACAAATTCAAATGCATAATATAGTCTTACACGAGGCAAAAAGTTGTCACTCCAAGGGCTTACATGCTAAAGATGAATCATTGTGTATAAAAAGCACTACATTTTATTACAATTCAGCGCCAATTATAACATAAAATAACAATTGAGAAGAATATAATAATAATTCCTACAATGGAATGGGGAGATGCGTTGCTTTTTAGATGGGACCACTGATCTTCAACATAAACACAAAGAGTGACACATTTTTGCTGTCCGGAAGGAAATGTTTATTTGTATGTTTTACATGTGATGCACTTTTTGAGGATAACAAGTTTATTTGAACACTTACCTCTACTTACTTCCAAGTTCTGTTCCATGGGCCCTTTCATTCTAGCTACCCAAACTGATTGTCCTGCATTCTCACCTGTACAATCCTTGGTCGTTGAAGGAATATTTCAGCAGGAAAATCTTGCATTACAACATCTTGTAGTAGCTGGCAACTTCTCCAGATTAAACAATGATTATTACTGCACAAAGAGCTGAAAACAAAGATATTTTGTGTTATTTGGTTTCAGCTAGATTTTTTTAATATTCCATTTGGTGGTTTTAGTAAATCAGAATAGATGAGGATTTTTTTATTTCTTTATTTATAAATTATTATTTATACAAATTTCATTTTTTTGAAGCTACTAGCAAATTCCACAGTGCTGTAAAATATTATAGGATTACAACCAATGGATATACAAGCAACCATTATCTAACATAAGATACACAGAATATTGATTACACCCATAACACATAAATACAGGGTATTCCATTACAGTCAACTATAAAAAAAAAAAAAAAAAACACAAAGAAAAAAAAAGGTCTACGGGCTTGTATAGCAAATAAACAAACAGCAAATGTGAAGTTGTACAAAAGTTGCAAGTGCCTAAAGACATGAGAGTTTACTAAATTGAAAGAAACTAAAAGTATTAAGAAAACAAAGCTCTTTTTGAAATGTTAGAAACACATTAAGGTTGACTCAATACACCCTTATTTAGCCAATTTCATGTGGGCTTTCAGCCACATTTGGTTTGCGGTGAAGGAGGATCTGAATCCTAAAAGGACCGATCCCCCCAAAGTTGGCACAAAATCGTTGGAAATTTACGGATTTCAGACAGCTCAATTCTGCAGATTTTAGTTGGCGAATTGAACAGAAAAGTGTAGAAGAATTAAATAAACATATTAGAAACACAAAAATATTTATATACACTTATAATATATTAATGTTATATATCATAATATATAGTTTATTTACATTAAAATAAGATTTTTAAAATTATAATAAAAATAATTTTTGTGTTTTAAGTTTATTTTTTATGTAATTAGTCAGATTTTTTGGTATAGATTTGTTTAAACCCTTAGTGACATGGGCTGTTTTAACATTTCTGCAGTGTTTGTGTTTAGCTGTATTTTTCTTCTTTCTCATTAACTGTACCCACACAAATTACATATTGTTTTTAAGCACCATTTTTAGATTTTCATAATAATCTTTTACACAAATGCAAATGTGATATTTTTACAGGTTTTTGTTGTCTTTTAAAAGTTTTAGAGCAAACACCATTTTTAGTTTCGAAAGCATTTTCTGCTACACTAACCTAAGCTTTTGTAACTAACCATAACCCTAGCTCTAAGACTAAATCTATCCTTTTTTTTTTGTACTGCCATGTTGATCCAGTTGGGTCTGTCACGAAAGCCTATGTCCCTTGGGTTCCTAGAGGGCCTAATGGTCAGCCTCCTCCCTACAGACTATGGGCCCTGGCCTTGGAAGGGGTTATAACATCCCAAAAAACGAACTACCCTACCCTCTTCTGATCCCCGTTCCTTTACCCAGTTTGCAGGCAGCATTATGGAACAACGCCACCACTACCTCCGCTTGACCAAAGGACAGCAAGGATGAAAGCTCTCTTTGGAGGAGAGGGAGGAAATTGTGAGAGGAATACAGGGATTCTTAAACAAAAAGGACAATAAAAGGAAAAAACTGGGGAAGTGGAGGAATAATAGAAAATACAAATAAAACTCTACATTTTTAATAGGTAATGCAGATAAAATAAGTCCCCCAAGTGGCCAAAGAACACACAGATATCAACTAGAGAACACCGTTATTAATATTTATTAGACCAAAGTGTGTTTAAATAGCAAAAAAACATGTATTTGTCAAATAGTGAATAGGGCTCCCTATAGCAGATAGTAAAGAGACAAACAGGCTGCTAGGTCAGAAATGAATCACAAAAATGTAAACAGCGCACATATATTAATAGAAAAAGAAACTGAGACCACATCTTAAATACTTAAATAGTGTAGTTGGTGCAGAGAAAAAAATAGATAGATATAACACTGTAGCTGGGGAGAAATAGCTAAACAGGAATAAATAGACAATACTTTGTAGTAATAATTATTAAACCTCCAGGCATTTAGCTAAATATCAAGGATCAGACACAGGACTGAAACTCTCCCTAATACCAGACATCGGTAAGGGCATGCAGCACATGACTGTGAAAGGCTTTAAATCTAAACTGCACCAATAAATAGTAAGGGAGATGCAGAGCACCAGCAACAATGATAAAGAGTTTCTGTTTTACTCCAACACTGTGTAGTCTGGTGATTGGGTTAAACATCTGTGTCAGAGTTCTACCCTGACCTCCAGTCATCAATCAAAAAGTGAATATTTGTGCTCATATTTCTCTTTCCTCCTCTAGAGGGCACCCTATCTTTTTGTTTTTCTTGTATTTATTCCCCTCTGTTGGTGCCAGGTTGGCTGGTTAAACCCAGCCTGTTAAATAGAAAAGCCAAAATTCCCGGGCTGCAGCCAAAGCTGGACGGAAGGATCTCTCCACTCTCCCTTTCACTCTCTTGTCTGTGTTTTCCCTATGTGAGTGCAACCGAATACTACTCCAAATAAATTGTATGAACCAACAGGTCGGCACTCAGACGCAGAGTAAGTATCAAAAATGTATTCAAATAGTGGAACCACTATACCTGCAGTATACTGCAAACAGGGCTTTTGCATTGAAGTTGGATGCCTGACTTTTGAGAGATGCTTCAAATTCTCTGATAAAACTGAAATTAACTGCTACATCTGATCCACTGCTTTTAGCTGCTCTGAATTTCTACCCTGTCCAGGAACTGGGAAACCGAACTATTCTGATGCAGCATATTTACTACAGCGAAGGTGCCCTCTATAAAGGCTTCACTCCTGTTAATCATTTATCACTTCCAAAGCTTTTGCCCACAATGGGGCAGAGCCATATTTGAAAGGCATTCTGCTTTTCAGTATAGAGAATAAGAAAACAAAAAGGGTCATTGTGGGCTGAGAGAAGCAGAATGACACCAGTATAGTAACAAATGTGAAGAGCATCTTTGGAGTGTCTTATCACTTGTGAAGCTATTCTAGATTGGACAGAGCAACAAGGGGAGGGAGGGGGGGTTTGAAGAGACGGAGACAAGGGGAGGGAGGGGGGTGCAGTAACAGAGACAAGGGGAGCGAGGAGGTGGAGAGAGAGACAACACTAAGGGGGGGGGGAGAGAGAGAGAGAGAGAGAGAGAGAGAAAGCTGGGGGAAAGGGAAAGAGAGAGGCAGCATTGGCACATAAAAATAAATAAAACAATAAATACATGTTTTGATATCATAATTTTTTATTAAAAAAGCAATTTACATGTGAATATATCCAAGTTGAACTTTTTTCCTATAGGGTAGTCTTATATTAAGGCTTTTAGTTTTTTTCCTAATGGAATATCCAAAGTTTGGGGGGGTCGTCTTATAATCAGGGTCGTCTTATAAATCGAGCAAATACGGTAGTATCATTTTATATTGCTCTAAACTGTTCGGCTACAAACAAATCTTCCTTGGATCAGGATTTGCACTTGTTACGGTGATAATTTAGAGCAAATGTTAGGAACTGAATCCATTCAGCTCACAAAGTCCACATGCTTAGTTTCTTTTTTTTCTTTTACAATATAGAGAAAGTACTCGTGCAATGGCTTTATAATAAGCATAATCCTTTTCTGAAAGTGCTTCTTTAACTGGATTACAGTTATCACAGTCATCTCTCATGGAACACTACTCTGACATAAATCATTACAAAAAAAAACACACACACACACACATATTCTTTCTTAAGCTCACATATTGACAGTTTTTTTTTCTACCAGAAACTTTCATTTATTTGAGCGGAATTCAATGTTGTTCAGCCCCCAGTTTTAAGATCCAGTATCAATCACCTAGCACCAATGCAGAAAGGTAGCATACTTTATTTCAGATCTCAAATCCTGCTACATCCCTCCAGTTCCCAATTATAAAACATAACTTAAATTACTTAAAGATTTCACCACAAATATCCCCGCAAAATCCATCACTATGGCAAAACAGATTTGCACACATCTACCAACTTCCAAATTTGAATATTTTAGCATTAGGTCGGCACTACAAGTATTATGAAAATCCATCGTCCCCATTTGTGGGAGGGCCGATATGCATGCATCTGTATTGGCAGATACATTTGCCATCTTTACCTCTATGGACTTTGCATTGCGTTAAAAGCTTCTTTTTTTTTTATCCATAAAGTGATAGCACAATAGGCATACTTTAATGTTAGCTGTTTAGATATCCTGCTTAGCCATGGTTTTAGAAGTACTCTGCCAAATACCAATGCTTACAATTGGATATAAGAAAATAGGGAAAGAACAGAATTCACCAGCTGCTGGTCACTACAAAACACTTAATATAGATCTGTCTAATCTAACCACCGTCTATATCTTTTAAAAACTGCAGAGTATCATAGTTGCAGTTTAGGAGCATCTGGACTGCCACATTTATCCATGTAGGCATGCTTAGAATCCCCTCTTGCTTAGAGTGTCCCACACTGAGGTGACACAGTTATGAAGAGGAGGCAAATATCTGATTTTCCAATTAGGGCCATGCTATACTAAACTATGTAGGGCTAAAAATCCATTATAATATCAAATATCATGTGTCACAACCTGGGATAACAGACCTGGGAGGAGCCTTGTTGCAGAGCAGGATGTGGGATCTGTCTGGACCCCACAATGCATAACTATGAACTGGACGGAATTCTCTGACAGGACTGGTAGTGGAGACTGGCAGCTGAGACAGGACAGGCAACTTACAACAGGATGCAGAGACTGGACTGGCAGCTCTCAGAGCAGGACACAGGCCTGTGTTAACTGTAATCTTTCTGATGTGGAAGATTGGATCCGGGATGCAGATATGAAAACAGACACTCTCAAATAGACAAGACAGATAGTGAGGATGTTTCACCTTAATGATAACACATCTTTGGTTGAGCCGCAGATGGTTAGCCATCAAGGACTTAAAACCCCACACACCGAAATGCTAAAAGAGAGGAGGTCTGTACTGTAATACACCAGATGATAGTAGTCCCGGCAGGACGTGCCTGACACGTCCATTGTCGCGAAGGGGTTAAAGGGATGTGATCACCAATCACACAACAAATGTGCAGGCAATAAAGAAAATACTGAATTGAAGGATCTGTGTTTTTAACACTGATACAAATACTGTGAATAAGCCATTTTTAGGCAAAAAATACAGCCCACAAACTGGTAAAAGGCTTCAAGCATGGGAAGTAATGTCACTTCATCTTCTGGCAACCTCTAATATCTTCAGCATGTCAAAAAACTGATATGAAATTTGGCCCTTTCACACAAGCTGTATCTGTACTGGTTATCTACTGCTTGACCTAATGAAGATTTTCACTATTTATTTGGTTAGGATAAATGAGTTATAAGGTCTCAGATGCAGAGGGGCTGTGTTTCCCTGTGTTTTAGGAGATGCTGTTATATATTAGTGCATGGTGCATAACTTGCTTTGTCAGTTCTATTGTTCTGGGTTTTATACCTTGTGGACTAAGGAGAGCTTTCGGGAATGGGAAACCCTAGCTCCTCAAGGTGTCATGAACTGGAAGTGACCCACCCACAACTTATGCATTAACACATTATCATTTGAAATTGTTATTTTTAATGAGAGGCAGAATTGTACCTTGGAGAAGTATGACAGGCTATTCATTTACTCATGCTGCGGGGTACACCTGTGATGCTGCAAAGAGACACCTTATGTCCACTGTAGTGCATTCCATGGCCTATAATATCTTGCCTCCATTACTTTGATAATGATGATTATTTTCCTCTTTTGTTTACATTCACTTGAGTTTACATAGCAAGAAGGTCAGTTCAGATGAACGGGGTCCTCTAGCATTGAGAATGTGCAGTAACAACATCCAGAAGCCAGTAACTCCCTTCCAGATTTTGACACCAATAAGTGGAGGGCCAAGACAGTTACATTACCGCACTGCAAATGTGAGATTTCTCAGACTTGAACAATACTTTTCCTTATCTGACTAAAGTATGCCATTGGTTCAATGCTGAACTCAGTTGACATAGTATTTATTAAGAGTACATGTATAGATGTAGACAACCTGCCTGATAATACGTATTATAATAAAGCCTATGAAATGGTAACAAAATCTTTTGTGCAAATAATTTAGGTTTTGTCTTGACTAAAGTTATAAAACCACCATTGTAACATAACACCATTTAAGCTTTCCACTTAATATAAATGGCTGCTATTAGGAAACTAAACTGTATTGCAGATTATCACCCATTACAAAAAACACACACATACAAAGAATATTACAACTATACACAGTAGACATCTTAAACATAATTAAGCTTAACTTATTTTCTAGGTATAATTTTCTTCTAAATATATTCTGAAGTCAGCAACTATTTATAAATATCATAAACAAAAAATAATTGGTCTTAAGGTCTTCTTTTCTGCTGAGTGAAAAGGAAAAAAAAAAAACTGTCAGGTCTATAAAAATCAACTTACTATGCATTTATTCAGTAGGCAGTAAAATCATACATTTCTTTGTGAAGCAAAAAGGTACTTGTTTTTGGCAATTTCAGAAATTACCGGTAACAGAAAGAATGTGTATATGATCTCTATTATTTATTTTTGCTCATTTTAAAAAATAAGTTATTCACATATTGGTGTCTTGGAAACCATCCAGCTGAATTACTGATATGGAAACGCATGTGGCAGGCAAATAATGACAAAGTGGCAGAGCAATTAAAGAATATTTACTCTGGAACTTTCCTTTGTTAAATTATTTTTTTCATCAAGCAGATTTTTCAGTCATATCTTAAACATGTTTTTCAGTAAAAATGAATGTAAAAATGCAAGATTAAAAAAAGAAGATTGTATAGAAGAGCAAATATATATTTTCTGAAGAAGAAACACTGCTTAAAAAAAAAAAAAAAGTCAACATAGTTGCGTGTATTGTCTAGGGGGGTGGGACACTTCATCGCGGCTGCATCCGCGCAGCGGCTTCACCGCCGTCTCTTCACCACACGACAGCTCGTCGTGAGAGATTTTATCGCGGGACATTTCATCGCTAAAGGTAAGTATATTTTAGTATTTTATCTATTTTAGTTTATTTTAGTAAGGGTGGTTAGAATTAGGGTTTAGGGGGTTAGAATTAGTTTTTAGGGTTCAGGGTTAATTTTAGTATTAGGGTTCAGGGGTTAATTTTAGTATTGGGGTTAATTTTAGTATTGGGGTTTTGGGGTTAATGGGTTAATTTTAGTATTGGGGGGGAATAATTTATTAGAGGGGGGTATTTTCTTTTTACTTTTACATTTGTAAGAGCTGACAGTTCCACGCTGAACTGTCAGCTCTTACATAGCCGCGTCCTCGATCAAACAGCTGCGTTATTCTTCATTGCTGACAGTTCAGCGTTCTAACTGCCGCGCTGAACTGTCAGAGATGAAGCCGCGGCGAAGAAGAGTCCTAGACCCTTGTCTACAATAATACATTCGGAAGTTAGATTTCACCAAGACTATAAGGTCATGGAAATCTACAGGGAGATATGGAACCCATGGTCCTGTATAAAGTTGTTCGATCCAACACTACACCCTCTCTTGGAGCCAGCCCCTCCCCCTCTTTGGTAGCCAACACAGAGCCATCAGTATGAATGGGTAAGAATTGTCAAATGTACGTTGATGTTTTGTTTTTGTTCATATTGTGATTTGTAAATTGTATTTTTGTTTGATAATGTGATAAATTGGAGCATAGAAAGAAGAAAGAAAATTAGGAAAAAACATGACTGATTTTTATGTGAAAGCAACAGGTTTTGTTTTATTTTTTTGGTTACAGTCAAATAAAGATATATACAACAAAAAAATATATAATACATTTACATTAGATATAATTGCATATAATATCAACCAAATACAACAACACAGACTGTACTAATGCCACAATTTAGTTTGTTTTGCTTGAAATATCAAGGTACTACAATTTTTTTTTTTTTTATCATCCCAAAAGATTTTGCTGCCCAGGGAGGTTTATTGAAAAGAAAAATTAAACATAACTGCATATCACAATTTCTTTATAAGATTCAGAGTCAAATGTCACTGCACAGAGAAACTAAAGAAAAATCACATTTGGGAATGAAAGTTTATGAACAGCACTAAATCCTCAGTGGGTCATAACAAAGACACCATTTCTTTAGTATTTATTTGTTGTATCACTTGCCTGATAACTACATAATTTTTCCCCATTTCTTTTGCTTGAGGGAATTTAACAAAAAAAAATACATCTATGTGTACTATATAAATGATGATATTTGTTAAGAATCTTGTTCCAGAAATTTATCTTCAGTGGCAATGTACTATAGAGTACTTTATTTGAGAAAAATCAGCCCAAGCAACGGGGATTAAAACCAAATAATAGTCAATTATAAATCACTTTTGAAAGGAGGCCAACAGCCACATTGCAAAATAAGGCGTATCAGTAATAAATCAATACTTGTTGCAGCTGCATAGGAACTCCACTCGTGTTGCCCCGCACTTGTTTCCTTACAGGTGGTATCACACTTTCTCCAAAACAGTGGAGTATGATACCTGACTAAAAAAGACCTACGCTATAATAACAGATACCCAGAAATCAGGTTCATGCTATTATAAGCTGTGACAGTTCTTTGCAGCAGAGCGCAATCTATCAGCACAATGCACATAACAGGTGAAACGCATCAGGGTTCTAGCTTTTAGCCAATATGGTTGTATTATTATTCTTTTTAATCTGGTGCACAATTATATATTTGTAATATGTGCATTATGTGAATTATGTTATAATTTTTATAATATTATACTTTAAAAGCATTGTTATTTCTACACCAGCCTCTACGGTCTATCACTTTAGCGCTTATACCAACACATATCGATCCGTTATCCTTCTTTTTTGTTTTCTGGGAACAACTCTTATTGGCATTTCTCTAAGCTACTGCAACACCATATTTTTTCATCTTTCCCTTCCTTTCTTCGTATCCCTCCCATCTCCCACTTTTCCTTATGGAACAAGTCCCAACCTTATTTCTACATCACTATGTTTAGTCGGTTATAGAGCGTAAACTGTGAGAATTAAAAGTAAAACATACCTTTCATTTGTTGAAAGCACATGTCTATCTGTTGTAGTTAAGGTCAACCAAGGAAAGGTGGAGAACTTCAAACATGTTGCTACACCATGTCTTACTGTAAGAAAATGATAAAACAAGAAATACATGTAGTTATATTTGCAGTAAAACCATTATGTAGCAAGGTGTCATGGCAGAAATATTTAAAAATTGATTAGAATAAAAATTAACACACAAAAAAGACCGTAATGAGAAGGGTACCAGTGAGGTGGAATACTCCATAGCCTACAAAGTTACCTGACGTATTAACAAAAATCACAGAGCAAGATCACAGAGTGCTGAGACGCATGGTGTGTAAAGATCACCAATGCTCTGCTGATTCCATAGACTTTCAAACTTCCACTCGCATTAATAACAGCAAAAACACCATGTGGTAGGAGCTTCATGGAATGGGTTTCCATGGTTAAGCAGCTGCACGCAAGCCCTACATCACCAAATACAATGCAAAGCATAGAATTGGATTGAGTGGTGCACAGCACCCGCCCACTGGACTCTAGAGCAGTGGAAATGTGTTCTGTGGTGTCATCACTGTTTAACAGTCTGATAGGCGAGTCTGGGTTTGGAGATGTCAGGAGAATGTCACCTGCCTGACTGTTTTGTGCCAACTGTAAAGTTTGGTGGATGAGGGATAATGGTGTGGGGCTGTTTTTCAGGTGCTAGGCTAGGTTTAGGGGAATGCCCTTTTTCTATTCCAGCAAGACTGTTCCCCAGTGCATAAAGCAAGGTCCATAAAGACATGGTTCGGTGAGTTTGGTGTTGAAGAACTTGACTAACATCAACCCCATGGAACAACTTTGGGATACACTGGAATGGAGATTGTGAGCAAGGCCTTCTAATTTAACATCAGTGCCTGACCTCACAAATGCTCCATTGGATAAATGGGCAAAAATTCCCACACTCCAAAATCTTGTGGAAAGGCTTCCCAGAAGATTGGAAGCTGTTATAGCTGCAAAGGGGCAACCAACTACATAATAATGTCTATGTATTTAGAATACAAGGTCATACAACTGCCTGCTGCAGTCATGGTCAGGTATCCCAATACGTTTGTCCATATAGTCATATTTACATATCCTGGTTGAGTATCCTTTATCCAGAAATTTGTTATCCAAAATGATCTGCTACCCAAACATTTTTGGGGATTTTGCCACAAGTTGCAAATTCCCCACACACTTGATCTGAAATGACCAGTTATCCAAAATATTTCTGGTCCCAAGCATTTTGGATAATGGATACTCAATCTGTAAATTAACACACACATTTTTTATGGCAACAAATTCTGAAAACAATTCTGTCAGAGAAACTTTTATTTACAGAATATTTTTTTTCTAGCAAGCCATTAGATCATTTAATAATGTAAAATGCCTGTCTTCCTTACATCTTAGATAAATAGTTTGTAGGTGACCCATACATAATGTACGAAATGACATAACTGAATATGCCATGCTTTATACCGTTTTATGGTAAAGGAGTAAACAATATTTGAATAGACAATTACTATAAGTCAATAGTAAAAGTAATAAACATCATTATTTTAGTTGTATTCCCACTGCTGTAAAAAAAAAAATAAAAAAAAGACAAAATTATAATTACAAAAGAAATCTACCCTTTACTTAGCAATTTCCCATTTTCCTGAATGTGCCAGTAGCCAACAACCTCCTATTGATTGCAGTGGAAATGATTCCTTTGCAGCTGCTCTGTAGCAGGCAGTACTTAAAAGTATTCCCTAATGAGGCTAGTATTCCCTAGCCTCATTAATGTAAAGAGGTGAGATGGTGAAAGACTCATATCTACTATAATGTGGTATAACCTTCAACACAAAATTACAAAATACATGTGGCTACAATTGCAGCATTGTGCCAAAAATGATTACAAATGCAAGCATCTTCCCTGATGCTTATTTTATCAGTGGGTTAATTATGGAAATGTCTATGCATACCAACAGTTTCTTCAGTAGATATTCCAGAATTCTGAGGTCTGCAAATATCTTGCTGAAAATATCCATCAAATAAATCGGCTTGCTGTTCTATAGCTACAAAGAGAAAATTCAGTTACTTTTGCAATATATACAGTACACAGGCCAAAAAAAACCTATGGATATTACACTTGGACACTTGTAAAGCACCATGTATTTTTGGACCAGTCATATTTCACTACTTTGTGTGGCAAGAGTTTCATGCAGGGGAGGACCGAACATCTATTTGTAGCCTAAAAATGAATGGCGTAAGATTACATCTCTTCCTCCTAGAGAAAGTGGTTTTATTAGACAAAGAAACTTGTTAGTCATGATATCATGGTAATTTAGTATAAAACCCCACATGAAATTTCCTAAAGCATTTCAAGACATTGTTTACTGAAGCATTAATACAGCGGTTTACTCAAGCTAATTAAAACTACATTTGAAGCATGCATTAAATACTATGAAAAGGTCATAACTGACACACAAGTAGGACCTACGCAGAAAGAAAAACAGAAAATGTTAATATTTTCATGTGACCAGTTATTTTTTCTTATGCTTTCCACTGGTAATTTTAATTCCGTTACAAGGTTAGCAAAAATCACTATTATCGGAGCACAATCATTGGGGGGAAAACACATAAATAACAGTCCATTATCTTACATTCATTGATAGAGGTAAAATAATTAAATAAATGAAAATCCTTTTTATTTTTTTAATTACCTGCACAATTGTATGTTAGGCAAGATTTCACCTCATGACTAGATGTTATACTGCTATGAGGAACTTCTGTGGGCAGGAGGAAGAGTCCATCCAGTATACCATCCACTAGAGCTTGAAGGTTTGGCTCAACATTTGGTCGAAGTTGAGATAAGAAATCCACTGCACCAATTTCAATTAACCATTGAGCTGCTGAGGAATGCTATTATAAAATAAAAATATAAAGTGAGTGAGAACCAAGGCATTTTTTTTTTTTTTTTTTTACAAAGCAACATTAATTAATGGGCAGGATTCCAGTCAGACTTCATAAGCAAATAGTGTCCTTTTCCCTAAAATTGATCCACATTATATTTTAATTAAACAGGTTTAGCTGAAGTATATAAGAATATGTACTAAGCCACCTGTACAAGCAGTTTTACTTCAGTTTTCCACATTTTTAATTCTTCATTAAAAAAAAAAAAAAAAAAAAACTATACATTTGTGGATATTATAAAGATGGATGAGAATGAAAAAAGTACGGTATCTACATTGCTGTTTTCTAACAAAAAAAAACAAAAAAAAAAACTAAGGCTCACACACACAAAGATTAAAATGTTACTTTTGAAATAACCTCAGGTTTTTTAGGTGACCAGTCTACACACAATATATATTTTTTTGTAGAATTGCTGCACAACTGTACAAGAAGATGATATTTCAAAGTAATGGTAGACATCAATTCATGAACTGTATCAGGGGATGGAGAGATAGCTAGCACATTCCGGATTATTTCTCTCAGGAATAGATGCTTTTGAATTAGCTGGCTCCTTAATATATCTGTTTGTGACAGTCAAGGAAAAGAGCACCCTTCAGAAAACACAAAAGACAAAGCAATGTCCCAGGCAACAAACAAAATAGATGTGCGTTAGAGGAAAAGGCTAAAATACAAAATCAAGAAAGTAAAGAAAAGACAAATACTACTTTAGTCTGTGGTTTCATTACACCAGTCTTTATGCTATCTATCTAAATTACTAAAACAATTTTAATGTCAGACACACATGACTCCAGCCAATTTTGACAGTGGTCTTACACATGAATTAGATCAAACTGCTAAAGTCTAATTACAATTCTGAAAGAAAATGTCAGGGTAGTTTAATCGCCTCACCTTAGCTAACTTATTTAGTAGTAGTAAAACCTCCTCCTTCATTGGAACTGCTGGGAAGTTAAACCATTCTAGAAGATGTAAGAAAAGTGATTTTTCTTGGACTAGATCCCCAAACGAAAGCAAATTGTGATCCAGTTTACACAGAATATTTTTAAGCGCTCTCTCTCTTATCTCGACCAACTGATGAGCTGAAAAAAAAAAACATATCATATAAGCTAAATGAAGCCATAAGAACAAAATTAGTATACAACAAGAAAACAGCTGTTTTGTTTTTGTGTTTTTTAGGAGACATGTAAAAGATATATATATTTTTATATAAAATGCTTACATATAGTAATTATTATTATAGATTCAACCATATTATGGCAATTTATGAAAGTTTTACAGCAAATGATCATTTTGATTGACAGCCACAATTTTCAGATATAGCAGATGATTCTGCAGATATATCACTACAGAAATGTGCAAAAGCACAAGTTAAATATATATTAAACACCCAGTGTTCAGCAGCTCACTTTAATGTTAGGAACCTCTTTAATCTCAAAGATTTGTAAAATACAGCCGTGCTATATTATTTATATATGTGCACACCAAATAAGTGCAAAATAAATGCAATACTTAAATTAATAAATGTGAATGTGATGCTTTCCAGAAAGTTCCAGTAATTGTTATTATTAGAGCACTACTACAATTTAGTAATTTAAATAGGAGGTCAAATGCAGAAAAGGAATATTCTCCTTCACCATGTAGTTTAGCATATCATATAGCCACCAACATTTTAAGAATTGTTTTCATTTTGCACTTTTTTCACACATTTCTGATTCTCAAGATATGCAGATAGTGACCTTACTAACAGATCTGATACATTGTACAATTCTAAAGTGAAGCATACAAGTCAAGGATTACAATTATTACTTTTGTTGAATAAAACCTATAATAACAATTGATTATAAGTGATTACATTACAGAATTATAAAAGTTATATTTTATATCTTTATTTTTAAATCTGTGGGTGCCAAAAATGCTAGTGTGGTGAAAAATGCTGTGTTTGGAGTTTCCATTTTCCTTTAAAAAGAGAAAAATGGTGGCTTTCGATCACAAATTTAGCAGAAAATCAGAATAACAGTAATCTGTTTTTAAATATTAAAAGTCATAGAATAATAATAATAATCATATGTTACCAAGTTTTTTGACCAGTGCAGAAAGATCCATGACTGCTTGTTTCTATACCCTTTCTGATTCAGACTCGTCAAGCTCTGCAAAAAAATACATAATCAATTGTAAAGTGATTAAAGAAAAATAAAGTAATGCATATTCCAGGTTACCTCAGGGCTGAGCCCTTGTTGGAGTGGCTATACAGCTAACTCCTCCTCTAAAAAATGACACTTCTGTCCACACCCTTTTTCTATGGCAAAAACCATACCACCTCACTATTGAAAAGTTCTATTCCACTTTTTCCAATCAAACTTGTCACAGTAATCACTTAAAGCAGTGCCACATTGCCCCCACAGCACATATCATGGCCCCAACAATGCTCAACTCACAGCACTACGATGCCCCACAGCATTTGACACTTCAGAGTATCACACGGCCCGTGCAGCACTTCACAGAGCATCACACTAACCCTTTGCTGGTTTTCTAGAGAACGATCTTTCTACAATAAGGTCAGTGCTTTCATCTTGAAAAATAGACATCACAGCATCTTTGGGTGGGTATATTGTGACTGTGCATGGCATCAGCTCCTCGTATATGTACATTAGGAGTCCCCAAGCATTTCCATGGAGAGATAATCATAGACATCATGTGAAGAGGACATGTCACGTATGCCCTGTGATTATTCCATAATCTTTAGGAATAGTTGGTCAAATGCAGTAAAAAAGTATGCCCAGGATCTGCAAGGCTGTGCATATAGGTTTAGCATGAACTTTAAGCAGAATGCTAATATATGCGAAAACAATGCATATTTGAATATTCAAAAAAGTGTGCATGCTTTATTGGAGGGGACCTTTAATAAACTCCTTAGAATTAGGGAGTTTAGCAAACAAACTTTTTCCAGCCATTTTACATATAGTTATATACATAGCAGCCCACACTGAATGGCCTAGAAATGTCTTATTCTTCATGGTAAAACAATTAATCAAATAATTGCTGCTCAATCTTTCTGCTTGCTGGAAGATTAAAGATACTAAACAGGCTTCTGATTAGGGGACCCCAATTTTATTAATTGCTGGATTAAGCATACTTTATTATTGCATGGCCAATAATGCATAGGTGTTACATAACTAAGCATTCAACAAAATAAGCATGTTCCACAATTCTACAAATTGAAATTCTGTTCAAATAGCTGTACGCCAAAGAACAGAGTATGCCCAGAGCATTGATCGTTGAAAACATTGCAGGAATACCTGAAGAATTGCTATAAAGGCATCACTAGCAAGAACAATGTCCATCCCCCTGCCACTTCAAGGATCGTGGGTGCCCCAGAGCCGGAATTTCGATGCTGTCTATTGCCTCGATGTCGAGGCAATAGAGCAGCACCATCAGAGCGGTTATACACGTCCTTTGTCGCGAAGGGGTTAAAGGTCAGCTAAACCTTACTTGTAATAATCATATGGTTGAATTCACAAACCTTATTTAAAACAGAGCATTTTAAAGATATATTGGGTAGTTTCCCTACTTCTTTTGTACTCTTCTCACCGCGGAGCCTGCGAACATGGGTGCCATCTTGGAATTACTATCTTCCTTCCTGAAAGGTGCACTGAGTTCTCTGAGCGCACCCACAGAAATTCTGCTTTGCTTTTTTTTTTTCTTCAGCTCAGTGCGTGCTTCCTGGCAGCTCCTCTGTCCCAGCAGAATCATGGGAAATGTAGCTCCCATGAATCTGCTGTAATAAGTAATAAACATGTTGATTAAAAACCCACCTCTAACCTTAACCCTTTAAGGACCAGGGATTTTCCTGGGCCAAGGACCAGAGCGTTTTTCAATTTTTACTACGCGGTTTTTGAAACATAATTTTCCTCTCTCTCATTTAACGTACCCATACAAGTTATATGTTGTTTTTTAAAGGACAGTTAGAGCTTTCTTTTGATACCCTATACATAAAAATGATTTACATTTTAGTATTAAAAAATACATATAAAAGAGGAAATTTTGGAGGAAAAAAAAGTTTCCCCCCCATTATTTTCCCAATAATAAGCTACACAACTAGTGCAACACTAACCCACTTATCCCCCCTAATTAACTAACTAATAAAAAAGAAAAATATTGGTTCCCAAACTCCCCTAAACAAAAAAGACAGAAAAAAACTCTGAAGAGTGCGATGTCAGATCCGTAAAAATCATGCAACAGGCATGCAGGGGTTAAATTTTATTAAATAAATATATAAAAATTACCTTTATTTATTAAAAAAAACTTTAAAATAAAAAAATTTGTTAAAAAAAAAAACTAAATGAGGGCCATAAAGTGGAAGGAAACTGATCAGTTAAAAACTGTGATCAGCAATGAAAGGGTTAATTTTTTACCTCTGTGTATGTCAGGGCTCGACAAACCCCAGGCGCCAGGTCGCCATGGCGACCAGGAAATGAGAGCTGGCGCCTGGGTGAAGTTACTCTCCCTGTCCCCTTACCGCTGCCATCCGATTTGTTTTTATTATTTCGCAGCGCGAGTGGGTAAAGTCTGTGCTGATTGCACAGACTGCAAGCTCCGCCCCCTCGCGCAACGCGTGTCTGAGTGCCGGGTGTCGTCACATGACATCCTGGCACTCAGCAGGCCAATGAATAAAGACATGCTGCAGCGTTAAGAAGAAACCAAGAAAACACTGTGTGAGGTGGGTGTGTGTTTGTATATATGTAAGTATGTAAAGTAGGTGTGTGTGAGGTGTTGTGTTTGGATATATGGGTATATGTAAAGTAGGTTTGTGTGAGGTGTTTGTATATATGTAAGTATGTAAAGTACTAGGTGTGTGTGAGGTGTTTGTATATATGGGGATATGTAAAGCAGGTGTGTGAGGTGTTTGGATATATGTGTATATGTAAAGTAGGTGTGTGTGAGGGGTTTGGATATATGTGTATATGTAAAGTAGGTGTGTGTGAGGTGTTTGTATATATGTGTATATGTAAAGTAGGTGTGTGAGGTGTTATATGTAAAGTAGGTGTGTGTGAGTCGTTTGGATATATGTGTATATGTAAAGTAGGTGTGTGTGAGGTGTTTGGATATATGTGTATATGTAAAGTAGGTGTGTGTGAGGTGTTTGTATATATGTGTATATGTAAAGTAGGTGTGTGAGGTGTTATATGTAAAGTAGGTGTGTGTGAGTCGTTTGGATATATGTGTATATGTAAAGTAGGTGTGTGTGAGGTGTTTGGATATATGTGTATATGTAAAGTAGGTGTGTGTGAGGAGTCTGTATATGTGTGTATATGTAAAGTAGGTGTGTGAGGTGTTATATGTAAAGTAGGTGTGTGTGAGGTGTTTGTATATTTGTGTATATGTAAAGCAGGTGTGTGTGAGGTGTTTGTATATATGGGTATATATAAAGTAGGTGTGTGTGAGGTGTTTGTATATATGTGTATATGTAAAGTAGGTGTGTGTGAGGTGTTTGTATATATGTGTATATGTAAAGTAGGTGTGTGTGAGGTGTTTGTATATATGTGTATATGTAAAGTACCGGTAGGTGTGTGTGTGAGGGGTTTGTATATATGTGTATATATAAAGTAGGTGTGTGTGTGTGTATATATGTGAAGTAGTTGTGTGTGTTTATGAATTGCGTGTATGCTTGCGTGATTGTCTGGCTCCTAATTTTTTTTGCTGGCTCCTAAAATCAAATTAGATTTGTCAAGCCCTGGTGTATGTTATTAATTTATTTTTACTTACAGGTCACTCTCTGTGCTTCACTATAAGAATGTGAAGCACAGAGAGTGAATTAGAGGCAAAGTCAGTGTGTGCATCTAATTTGCATGTTATCGCGGTGATCACTCAATCACCGCGATCACATGCCCGGAAATCCACAGATCGGTTCCAGGAGCTTTGCCCCGGGTGCGAGGCTTAGTCCTGGACCCGTTGCAGACTAGCTGGCGGTGCCCACGGAGCGCACCGCCGGCTAGACTGCATGACGAGTTAACTCGTCATAAGGTCGCTAATGCTGCGGCTCTTATGACGAGTTAACTCGTCATAAGGTCGCGAAGGGGTTAAACTAAGTATCTAATGTACATACTCATAAATCTGTTGCAGGGATAAGGAAATGCATAATAGAGGTGAAATTCTAGTGCGTTAAGCTGGCCGACTAACATCCACATCACACAAATCTGCTAACCAAAAGTGCCACTATTCCGTGGAGAAGTTCAAAAAGCACACAATTATTGAATGGGTATGCTTGACTTTACAGCATAATACACTAATCCCAGCACAGCTCAAGAGTCAGGCATACTACCTTCCGTTTCTGGTGGCTCTGATTAACAGGAGTGCCACAATACCGTGGCGATGTTTAACCCCTTAGTGACAAGACATTTTGACTTTCCCTTGGTGACAAGGGCTGTTTTTACATTTCTGGGGTGTTTGTGTTTAGCTGCAATTTTCTTCTCTCTCACATACTGTACCTCCACAAATAATATGTTGTTTTTATTGTCATAAAAAGGGCTTGGATACCATAATGTTCATCATATCTTATAAAAAAAAAAAAAAATCATAAAATTTGATGAAAACATTTAACAAAAAACACTTTTTATAACTTTGACCTCTAGGGGCAGTCAGGCAACATATTCAGAGCGAAGGAAGTGATTTTTTTTTTTCACTTACGAAGCTCTGACCACAAGAGACATAGCCATATTGCCGGAGCATGCTGGCTCCGTGGGGCGATCGTGGGTGCCCTAGAGAGCAAATTTTCAACATCGAGGCAATGGACCAGCACCGTTAGAGGGGTTTTCGCGATCAACATTGTCTGGCACGTCCATTGTCACAAAGGGGTTAAACATGCTGCTCTCAATAATGTCCGGAATACATGAGGCATCCTGTAATCCAAGGTTTCTTTTTATGGTAAAGGATCTCTCTTATCCTTAGCATCACAAGCACTCTGGGTCTCTGCAGTACTGAGAGAAAGCATAGTGCTAACAGCACACTGTTTCAAGTGAGCAAGCACATGTACGCTTATGGCAGCAGCCATCTTTTATTCCTCTTCTTAACGACACTGGCGCCTGCTCCTACCAAAGGAGGATAGGGACCAAAGCAGCAACCGTCAAGTCGGTGATCAGAATGGTAAAGTGGGCAAGTAGGGGGACTTCGTGAACCTTTTTAACTGTTTGGAAACTTTTTGGGACAGCAGACAGGGCTGATTGGGTGACAATTCAGACTTAGTCTCAATACCCAAAAAACTGCAGAAAAACATGCATATTTCTGAACTCGGGAAAACATTTAGAAACTATTTAGACAGGGTCTTTTTTTAATGATTGTATTTGTGTAATTATTTTTTTCAAAGTTAGAATATGAGTTTTGTTTGTTTTTGCATCATAGTTTTTGATTTTTTTTTGTAGTAAATTATAAGATATGATGAACATAATGGTATCTAATGAAAGCCCTTCTTATGACGATAAAAACAACATTTAATTTGTGTGGGTACAGTATGTGAGAAAGAAAAAAATTACAGCTAAACAAAAACACCCCAGAAGTCTAAAAACAGCCCTTATCACCAAGGGAAAGTCAAAATGTCTTGTCACTAAGGGGTTAACAGCAGTCATTGAATCCAGGGCACTGTACTTTAAAAATAGAAAAATAGACATGAGACTGCAAGGGATGAGTTGTACTTTCAGAATCGTTAGACAGTCATGTTATGCCAGCTGCAAATTCAAAAACAGCCCAACTCCGCTTTGCACATGAACTCTCTATTCTATGTTAAGATACAAAATAGAAAGGTATAAAAGTTTCCTGAATGGTAAATGTGCTGCAGTTCTGACCAAGCGTTTATACAGCGCATAGTATGAATGCAGATCCTTTCGCACTTACCATCCCGCGTCTCAGATCTGAACAGGACTGTTGTCAGCCCGTTACCATGGCATCACATTTTAACTTCCAACGTACTCCATCTGGCCAATCCGCGTTCAATTCTTTCCCGGCTTACATGGGATGACCAATCAAGGTTTTGCAGTTTGGCAGAAGGCGGGGCCGGTTCTGGTACAAGGAATGTGCTAGGACAGGAGGCAGGCCAGGTGTGAAAGGCAGCCTTTAGACAGCAGAAGGGGCGGGTATGGCAGAGACAAAGGCATAGTAACAGTCGACCCTACAGATGTATTGCTATATAATTAATATGGTTACAGCACAGGTTGCCTCCGAGTAAATACATTGAGCAGACAATGGCTTGAGGAAACTGACAGTAATAACGGCCAGGGACAGCGTTACAAAATACTGCAGAGACGGACTGAAAACCTCCATCGCTCACTTACTTTTAAAAGACCGGAAAACACATTAGTAATAGGATGCTCGGGTATTGCGGTGATGCTTGTGTTCACTGTGCCTTCTCTTCCTGTACTGGAAGCCAGCCCCCCGATAACCAGCTGCGCATGTGCGAGAGAGTTGTGACACAAACTCTCAGACCTGGCGCCAAAATAGCCCTGGACTTGCAAACAAGACTAACGGCAGCACGATGGGAATTCAACAGCCGCAGCAGTATGCCGCTACCTGCAGGGGGTGCAAAGAGCCATATAGTGATCACTATATAAAACTAGGGTAGTTAAAGAGAGTGAAACAAAAAAGACTGCAGATAACCCTAGTGGCTGTAATAAGACCTTTCCTTTCACTTTAATGTGCCACTCAACTTTAAACGAGCACTAAAAGTTATATTTCTGTACTTCTAATATAGCAGCACAAGTGAAAGGTTTGGTGTCACTATTCTGAAGATAAACTGGCATGTACTTTTCATAGTATATGCTAGTTTATCCTGTGATTGGCAGCTGCCATGCTTCCATAGGAAGCAGGCCACCATCAGGTCAGCGACTGGCTCTCTGCTTAGCAGCAAAGGGATTCTGCAGACAGAGCTCTGATTAGCTGTGTGACCCTGCCAGCGGGTGACAACCGAGAGTAAACCCGTGTATCTATTAAGATACATGCCGGGTTTACTCCAGGCAAGCAGGACATGGTTTTTAACCGAAACAAGGGTTAACCCCTTAGTGACAAGACATTTTCACCTTGACTTTCCCTTGGTGACAATGGCTGTTTTGACATTTCTGGGGTGTTTGTGTTTAGCTGCAATTTTCTTCTTTCTCACATACTGTGCCCACACAAATTATATGTTTTTATCATCATAAGAAGGGCTTTCATTAGAGACCATTATGTTCATCATATATTAAAATTTACTACAAAAAAAATCATAAAATATGATGAAAAATTAAAAAAAACAAACACTTTTTCTAACTTTGACCTAAAATATAATTTAGACAAATACAATCATTAAAAAAGACCCTTTCTAAATGTCCCGAGTTCAGAAATATGCATGTTTCCCTATTTTTCGGTATTTTTTTGCGAGTTATGGGGCAAAAATAGTGTTTTTTGTTTTTTTCCTACATTGACCCCAACCCAAAACCAAAATGTAACCTTAACACTAAATTTAACCCCAACTCTAACCCTTATGCTATTCCTTAATATATTTTAATTTAATTTTAACCCTATCCCTTATGCTAAAAATGATTTAATTTTAACCCTATATGCTAATTTAACTATATAACCAGTTTTTATTTAATTAAATATTTAAATTTATTTTTTTTACATTGCTATGCTACTTAACTACCACTAGGGGCAGTCAAGTAGCATATTCAGAGCGACGGAAGTAAAGTTACTTTCACTTACGAAGCTCAGACCTCCAGAAGGCATAGCCATATGCTGCTCCGTCAGTATGGCTCCCACGATCGCTCCTTGGGGCTATCGTGGGTGCCCCAGAAAATAAATTTCGGTGCTGGCTATTGCCTCGACATCGAGGCAATAGACCAGCACCGTGCAAGCGGTTTTCTTGATTGTGCGAAAACCGCTTGATTCACCGCAGGACGTGCCAGGCACGTCCATTGTTGGGAACAGAGTTCCCGGCAGGACGTGCCTGACACGTCCATTGTCGCGAAGTGGTTAAAAAAAATATTAGTTGGCCTTTAAAAATAGTCTTTGCTACTGTTTATATAATAATGTTATTTGTAGGAAACGGGGTTAAAATTATACTCATATTTATTGGCTAACTAAGAGTTTGATTGCAACTTTTCGAGACCAAGTTGCTAGGTCCCTTCCGCAGGCATAAATGAGGCTAAAACAAAACTCCTAATTACAAAACTTAGTTAATAGCTTTAAAAAAATCAATAAATCAGCAATTCCATTTGTAGAATTGGTCTGGAATGGAGGTAAAATGCTATGTACTTGTAAGTATAAATGCTGTTCACCATCTCTGCCCAGACTGTGTCAGCATAGGTAAAGTATCTGTGGCAAGGTTTGTGAAGTTCCATAGAATATCATTAAATTGTCCTCCACAGACCCCAGTAAATGTCCACCATGAGCAATGTTGATGCCTACCCCTGCCTGTGTATTCTTCAAAATTTGCAATGAGAGTCCCTTTGATTGAGATTTGGTAGATAAACTTGGTTAGTTTATCTAATGATTTCATTTTAATGAAATGCAATTTTTTAAGTGTTCTTGGCATTTTAAAACTTTTTCCTGAATCTTGACTTTTATTGTTAAGCATTTTTTTTAACCCATTGCAACATTGGATGTGTCAGGCATGTCCTGCGGTGGAATGAGCTGTGTTAGCGTTTAATGATCGCTAACACTGCTCAGGCGCTGTTGCTGTAATGCCTTTATGTCGAGGCATTAAGTAACATCGAAATTTAATTCAGAGGGCACCCACAATTGCTGCATGGAGTCAATGCAGCAGCATGCTCTTCCAATATGGGTAAGAGTTTGGAAGTGACTAAATATTATTTCTGTTGCTAGACCACCCATAGTGGCAATCCGCAACATTGCAATACAAAAAGGGCTAAGTTATCTTTAGATTTAGGGTTAGTTACACTAGCACTAACATAAGTGTTAAAATTTGGATCACAAAGGTGACTGTAGAAGAATTTGGTTAGGAAACAAAAAGGCTACTTTTAGTTATTACCCTATAGCTTGCAAAAAAAAAAACATGTAAAAATGGCATATATCTAAACTCAGGACACATTTTTCAAACTGTTTAGATGGGGTCATTTTTTTACCATTTGTAATTGTGTACACAATTGTTCAGGTCAAAGTTAGAAATGTTTGGTTTTCATCATATTTTATGATTTTTGTAATAAAATGCTATATGATAATAATGGTATATAAAGAAAACCTTCTTATGCCGATAAAACCAATTTATCATTTGTGTAGTACATTAAGTGAGCGAAGAAAATTACAGCTAAACACAAACACTACAGAAATGTTAAAGCAGCCCATGACGCTAAGGGTCAGACTTATCTAAAAAGTATTGTCACTAAGTGGTTAAACAAAACTGAGTAAAAAATGTATCAAACTTTTGTGTTTTCATGTATCCTCTCTATGCAGCTGGCACACTATCTATTTTTTTTTTTTCAGAATGGAATTATGGGAGCATGCAGCTCAGCTGAGGAAATCACAAATTCTATACTAGTAAAGGGTTTATAGTATGTTCTGCCAGTTAACTTATTGCTTCTTATATTGCCCAGAACATACATTAAATGAAACTCCCAAGCATTCAATGCTCTCACCCAGCGGAAGTCTCCACCATTCATTTAAATAGACTCACAACATACTCTTTAAAAGAAATCTCTAGAACCACCACAGAAAGCGCCAGACACAGAGAGTAGCTTTAGAATGACAAACCAAAGAATGTATTAAAAACTGAAAACAATACCCATATCAAGCTGAAGGAACCTGCTGACAAAAGAACTGAATAATATTTAGAAATCAAGATAATGCTCAGACAGTGGATTGGGGCCTCGCATAATCGTCCCATTTTCCATTAGTTTCATTGTTGCAAGTAGCATTATTTTTGGCAAATACTCGTAAATAGTCTTAAAATTAAATAAAGTGACGATGCAACGAGTGTACATAAGCAATCACTGTATTTGCTATGTTATGAATACTCACTTTAGTTGAATGGTAAAGCAAATCTATAAGCCTACTTTTCATTTTGGATTAGATTATACGGGTTATTTAAATAAGCACATTGTGAATTGTCTATTTTCTCTTATTTTTAATTAATAATGTTGAAACATTAGATGAGCACTTGGTAAAGCCATTGAAATGCACATTAATGATCTTGTTTAAAGGAAACACTTGCAGTTTAAAAATAAACTCCTGACCCATCAAATTTAGATAAACCTCAGATGTGCTATAACTATGAATAACTTCAACAAAATTATTGCTCCAAGATTGATTGAATTTATACAAACGCATCCTATTTATTCAGCAGAGATATGTAAAACTATAACTACAAGCTGTGTGATGTCTTTGCATGAAACATTCTGTCAAGGCAATTACAATTTTCTTTTTTTATTAAAATGCAGACTTGGAAAAGTTGTGAAGATGCACTTCACATAGATTATTGTATTTACAATTATCACTTTGATGTTCAAAGGCTTTTAAGCATTGTAAAATTTATAGTTCAAAATGCTAAATGAATAATTATAAAAAATTAAACCCTACTTCTCAGCCAGTAGGTACAAGCATCACACTGAGTATTAGACGCACATGCACCTGTGTACATTCCCTTTTAACTTGCAGATCTTATTTCCTGTAAATTTATGAAGTACAACAGAGCAATTGGACAATAGGGCTGCCCCTTTTATTCAGTTATCAGCAGCAAAGACACTTCATCATGTTATCAAAGATGTCAATTTGATTTACGTTAATACAGATCAGAACCTTCACCTTTGATAGTACAATTAGCATAGTGACATTCATCTTTGCAATATAATCCTGGTTAAATATCAAAATTCTTCTTTCATACACTAGAGGGTTCTCTTGCACTTTCACAGTGCTGGTTTCTTTGAAGGCGCACATGTATTTGACATATGTTTTCAACATAATCAAAGCATACACTAATTGGGAAGCACTTAAAAGCTGAATGGGATTACTGAAAGTATATGTACAAATGTGAGCCACTCCCTTGAATTCAGTATATTTAAAAACGAATATGTCATACTCCGCTTTACCCACTTAGAGATCTCCAGCTCTCTCAATTAAGTGGTAAAAAAATAAACCAGATCAATAAAGCAAAAAAAATTAGAAAGAACAAATGTTTAAAATGCATGTTCCTCCAGCAATACATAGGGTGATTTATAGTGCAAATCATTGTACTAAAATATGTTTGCTTTTACCTAGGAACTACAAAATAAAGAAAAGTGATTAGCATTAACAACATTTTTGATCTGTTGTTTTTTTTTTTTTTTTAAATGTTTGCATATATGGGAAAGTTTTTTAAAACTTTTAACTTGTCTGTGCTCAGAAAATGTATGCTGTCAACACCCTATCCTGTGTTATTTTATGATATTAACGTAAAACATGAGACATTTGTATATGAATCTGTAATTGTGAAACCTAGATAAATATAAAATACCATGGGGGGGTTTTCTTAATTTATATTTGTTATATTATTCAAATATACCAGTTGTACAAAAAATGTTTTCTTACGCATGATTTATTCATGATGCCTTGGTATAACAAACCCATGATACCAGGGAGCCATAGCTTCTAATAATATCACTGCTGACTGAGAGTTTTCTATAAGACTCTATGGAGATCCCTATTTTATGGCTGCAAAAATAACATTTGCTTCTTAATATGCCTGTCTTGCTTCAGCTACTCTGATATAGTGGAAAAAAGGATGACCAAACTGGTAGTGCAAAAATATTAGAAATTAAATGTAATTATATAAATGGTGTCCAATATGAACCGGCAGCCAAATTTAAACAGACAGCTTCAAAAACTGCGTGATACAAGTGAAAAACAGGGAATTTATCCAGCGCACAGTGCATGGACACTTGAATAGTTAGTATATAAATGCCCATATGGTGACACACAATAATTAGTGAGAGTTGTGCAAAAATATAGTATATAGTGATATCAGTGACAATATAACATGCCAATAAAGTGAATAATGCTAGGTAAAGGGGAACACCTCATTCTGTACAGACCTGAAAAGATATAAAATAAACACAAGAATAGTGCAATATGTGCTGCAAGGAGCCTCTGAGCTGGTCAGGACTGCTGGGTATGAAGCGAATACCTGTAGTCCTGACTATCCCCGAGGAGCACGGAGTGCTGTTTGTCGGATAGGACTTGCTGTCTCACAAGGATTTCGTTTGTGGATCACTTCCAATGCTTTTTATCATCATATTGGTTAGTTTTTAGCTATTTTTTCCACTGCTGAATAAATAATTGAACCCTGACTGGGGCAGATCCTCCTTTCATCTATATGGCTGGAGGCAGTAGGGGCAAGTATGCTACTCTAAATGCAGATTTCACGCTCCTAGGTCATTAGGAGCTGTGTTTGTGAGTTTTTCCCTTATTGAGATATGTGTAGTTTGCCTTGCAGTACATATTGCACTATTCTTGTGTTTATTGTATATCTTTTCAAGTCTGTACAGAATGAGAAGTGTTCCCCTGTACAAAGTATATTTATTCACTTTATTGGCATATGTTATATTGTCAGTGATATCACTATATACTATATTTTTGCACAACTGTCACTGATTATTGCTCAATGTGTGTCACCATAAGGACATTTATATACTAACTATTCAAGTGTCCATGCACCGTGCGCTGGATAAATTCCCTGTTTTTTCAGCTATCCTGATCCTGGGCTGTTGTGAAAAGTGAATGGAAATAATTGGGACAAATATCTACCGTATTTTTCGCCTCATAAGGCGCACCTGACCATAAGACGCACCCAGTTTTTAGAGGAGGAAAACAAGAAAAAACCCCTCAAGAAGCCAGGATTTAGCCATTCAATATGCCAGGATTTTTCCCCTCACTATGCCAGGATTTAGCCATTCAATATGCCAGGATTATGGCCCCCACTATGCCAGGCTTTTGCCCCTCACTATGTTAGGCTTTAGCCACTCACTATGCCAGGCTTTTGCCCCTCACTATGCCAGGATTTTGCCCCTCACTGTGCCAGGATTTTGCCCCTCACTATGCCAGGCTTTAGCCACTCATTATGCCAGGCTTTTGCCCCTCACTGTGCCAGGATTTTGCCCCTCAGTATGCCAGGCTTTAGCCACTCATTATGCCAGGCTTTTGCCCCTCACTATGCCAGGATTCTGCCCCTCACTGTGCCAGGATTCTGCACCTCACTGTGCCAGGATTTTGCCGCTCACTATGCCAGGATTTTGACCCTCACTGTGCCCGGATTTTGCCCCTCACTATGCCAGGCTTTAGCCACTCATTATGCCAGGATTTTGCCCCTCACTGTGCCAGGATTGTGCCCCTCACTGTGCCAGGCTTTTGCCACTCATTATGCCAGGCTTTTGCCCCTCACTATGCCAGGATTTTCCCCCCTCACAATGCCAGGCTTTTTCCCCTCACTATGCCAGGATTTTGCCCCTCACAATGCCAGGATTTTTCCCCTTATTATGCCAGGATTTGCTCATTTGTGCCACCCTACTCCCCCCTTCCCTAGCACTTACCTCCATGCTGCTCTCCGTTGTGTTCTCTCCGTTGTTTCCTCCGTGCAGTCTAACCTCCTGCACGGAGGAAGGAAGCTCCGGGCGCTTTTTTTTTTTCTTAACTTTATTGAAGTCGCGCAACGTCAATAAAGTTAAGAAGGGGAAAAAAGGCGCCCAGAGCTTCCTTCCTCCGTGCAGGAGGTTAGACTGCACGGAGGAAACAACGGAGAGCAGCATGGAGGTAAGTATTATATTCGCTCCATAAGACGCACAGACATTCCCCCTCACTTTTGAGGAGGAAAAAAGTGCGTCTTATGAGGCGAAAAATACGGTATATCATAAGTCAGGACTGACATTTAAATAATATTTCTGAACAATATTTTCATTTGAACATTGGGTATATAAAACAAGACATAATTTTGACTACAAAAAAAAACTCACCCTCCACAACATAAGACACTCAAATTAGTGCACCCAAATGTAAATCGGTACTTACTAATCTTTGGTGACCAGTAAGAACAGATTTAGATTTGAGCATTTACATTAATTTGCATGTGTTAGCTTGCACACTGACTTTTGTTGTTTTTGTTTGTGTGTAGCCAATGTTTTACTTTTGTTACACTGTTTCACTTTACTCCCTAGCATCGCTGCTCTTGTTTACATTTTGTTCATATATTGATAAAGCCAGTGCTTTGTGTTCTATTTGTTACTAGCTTTACTACTCCGCTACTTGCAGGATATAGATTCTTGTTGCTGCTACCTGCTTTCAGTAATTCTCTGGTAGGCGAACAGACATTTTCCACTCGTTTATCTCTTCAGCAGACTCGTTGCACCATCACAGTTCGCAATCGTTCTGCAAGTCACGTTCCTACTCACAACTTAATAAACTCATATAAATTGGGAAAGGAACAATGTAGAGAGCTGAAAATAGTGGTGTTCACCTAGAAATGTCACTGTTTTTAACTTTTTAAACATCTAATATAAGGTCTTCAGGATAGTAAACTCATTTGCTGTTGAAAAGGAGATTATGACATCACTGGTAATTTAGAAGAATAACCCATCAACTTCATAGATTATGTGGTGTCTAATCACCTTAATTAACTCATAACTAAAAAAGGAACAATGTAGAGAGCTGAAAATAGTTGTTGACCTAGAAATTCCAGCATGAATAAGCGCTGCAAATTTCATGATTCCAGAGTTGTGTTCAAGAGTTTTTCCTACTTCAGACAAACAAACATTTTCTGTTTATAGTTAAGATGCATGACCTTATGAAGCTAGGCATCTTAGTACAGCTGAATTCCAGCATTACTCTTAGGACCATAATCTACATTAAGCAAACTAGCACTTTCCAGGGCTGAAGATAAGGACACACACTGATAATAGGGACTATGGATTTTACATATTTACCTGCTAGGTGCAAAACGGGCAGTTAATGCAAAGGTTTAATATTTGATCATATATATCGGGACTCAACCAAAATCTGTAGACTTGCACAAAACTGGCCAATTCAGGAGCCAGTCTAGTTATTTTTAGAAGCCAGGGGAAAATATGAGGCAGAATTAAGGATTTCAGGAGCTATGACTTGCTAGCTCTCTGGGTTTGTTGGGGCATGAGAAAATATGTAAAGGTGTAGTGGCAATCAGGAGCTCCACAGAGGGGTCAGAGGTTAGAAAACGACATGCCTACAACTATAATATTTTTAAGGTTTATTCAACATTTTTTTAAAGTGTTAGTCTACTAGGAAATTAGAAATATTAGAAATATAAGCACTATTTGACCTGGAGTATTCAGTTGAGATGTAATATCACAGTGCACTATCTATTGTGCATGCACACATTCATTTTGTAGAATTGTTTCCATCTCAATATAAAAATTGAGCTTGCTAATGAGACAATTTCAGCAAGGTTTTCTTATCAAATAAAGGTAAACTTAAAAAGCTGTTCCTACTTTTCATTGTACTTTCATTATAACAAGCTTTCTATAAAGACATTTGCTTGTTGTGTACCAGTTCTAAGATTGCTTGTGTGCTTGCCATGGTAATTATGCAATACATTTATTTCTGCAACATTACCTCTCATCAAAGTCTGTAAAACTGTGCAGTAAAGTTAACATTTCATAAACGATTCTATGCACACGTCTCACAAACAACTAACCCTTTAAAGTAGAATTTAAATGGTATTCAAAACCGATGCAAAGTTTTACCCAACAAATTACAATTCAGAATAGTCTCTTTCTAATTTAGAATCGTCCAAAAGTTGTTTGGGATCTACTTATACCCCTGATGCTCAGTCAGTCATAAGGCTGAGTGAGCATCATGGTATATATAGTGCCCAAACACCAGCAATGCCAAGGTTAGCAAACACTAATTTAGAACAGGTTACAATCAACATTCACATTTCTGAACAAATTGAATAGTGTATATTTCACATGGTCATTTATTGTGCCTATGCATTTTGAGAAGAAAAGGAATATTATGATATGTACACCATCAAAGTTTACACAATGCCCCTGATCGGTTCATCCTGTGTTTCAACAAGGACACAACAAATTGAGACAAAGTATATTCTGCTGCAGTTAACAACAAGGGGGACAGATCTGTAAGACGCTAATTTACTATTGGTGTCCCCGTACTCTATTAAATGTGTCTCCCATAAGCTCTAAAATAAAATTTACTGAAATTGTGTTGCAAAAAGTCTAAAACTAGCTGTAAAAATGATTTTATTAGGGTATGCTTGTAAAATGTGCCTTATTAGTAATGAGTTATTTTTGTGAAATAAACCGAATAAGTTTCAGCTGCGGATTAGTCCATCTTTGCTTTTTATTTAACCTGTTTAGCACTTGGATGAGAAACATCTCTGCATTGCTTTGCAAGACAGAACGTACATATATTTTTTTTCCAAAGCAGTTAAAACATTATTCTTGAATTATACACAACTGAACAAGCTTGATCTTTCTTTTTAACTACATGGTTCATATAGCTTTGCCAAAAGACCCTGGCAGAATGTAAGGTACATATGACATATATTTTACTGCATTCAGTCATTGTAGTTGCAGTAGGTAGCATGAACATAGACTGAAGCAGTATAAGCCCTCACACTAAGTGTAATAAGTTACCAAGGCAACCTCTTTTACTCGTTCTAAACTGTTCTTCTATATTAGCAACACATTTCAAACCTAATTATAAAGTAATGATAGACTTTGCTGGCAGAAACACTACTCACTATAACAAGGGGCATCGCACAGGTCTTCTGCTCATTTGGGAATATTTATGTTCATGGTCTCTCCTCATTCGTGCTAATATGTTCCTCCATTTTCTCCTGTCTATAAGTATGGTAACATAGTATTTATACTTTTTTAAATAGATAAAAGTATAGTGTAACATTAAGTGTGGAAATACAGGAAACAAGTAGTTAAAATTATGCCCTTTATGGACTTGCAAAGCATTTGATTGCAATTTTTCAATACGCTTCTGCACACTTTAGGAAGGGACTTATCAACTTGGTCCTGAAAACTGTCAATCATACTGTTCTCCAATTATTTTAACTCTACTTAGTATACTTTTTTTTTGCCAACCACAGAGTTACTCTGCCAAACATAATTGGCATCTGAGGTTGATTCTATCTTTGACAAGGCTCTTCCCCCTAACCCAGTTTCTTTTACCTACTTTGCAAATACAGTTTTCAAGAGGGATAGGTGGGTTCATTCTTATTTTTTGGGTGGTCCCTTTCCCTGGGTGGAAGATGAGGAATCTATGGTGTTGGGAATCAGCGCTGGACTTGAAAAACAGGTAATTATTTTATTTACAGGGCACCCTCTGGGTGCCAAGGGGTGGGCAGTGATTACTGGGGGTTTCATAACCAGATTAAGATATTGTATGCCCCTGTGCTACAGGTACTGTGAAGCCCCCAGTAATATCGAATTGGGCATAAGTGGGCACTTAACAAATGTTCCAGTATTCCAGCATTTAAATTGCACTCACAGGACTTGCCCCAGCACCCAGGATTTACCTCAGCTCTTGGATTGCATTCACAGGACTTACTCCGGCACTAGATAGCACTTGGCATACCATATAAACTTGGCGTATCATGGCAAAATAAGCAGTAATATACTAACTTGGCATATCATGCTTTAAATCAGCAGTAATGCATAAACTTGGCATATCATGCTTAAAATCAACAGTCATGTATAAACTTGGCATGTCATGGCAAAATCAGCAGTAATGAATACACTTGACATATGGTAAAACCAACAGTCATGTATAAATTTTGGAAAAAAAGAAAAAGCCTAAATATAAGACTACCCCACAGGAAAAAAAAGTTTACCAGTGAATGTTAATTCACATGTAAACAGGTTTTTTTTTCATATTTAATACAAATATTGATTGATGAAAAGCATTTATTTTTTTTATTTGCTAATCTGCACCTCAGATTTCCGAGTGCATCCCCAGACTTGCCAATATGCCCCCAGACTTGCCAATGCATCCACCAGACTTGCCATTCTGCCCCTAAGACTTTATACGAATGCTTAACGTCCAGAAAGCAGAGGCATCAATCCATGTAAGGGTACAAAAATAGAGACATATTTATTGAGGTCCTTCAACAGTAAAAACAGCAGCAAGCTGGGAACAGTACAATCAAGAAAACATTCTATAATGTTTGTTATGTAAAGATAAAAATAAATCATGAATTTTACATAAGAATGCATGGTACACTGCTCAGATATATAATGTATATTCACAGATTTTTAACAAATTATATCCCATATTACTAATCGAATAAAATCAATTATTATGCTGTTAAACTATAAAGATCACTTTCAGTAATCAGTGTAAGAGTAAAATGAGTTTCAACTTAAAAAAAATGTATGTAACTGTCCATCATTATCCATTGTTTCCTTGACTAGCTCACCTTAAAAAGTGCTTGTTACTGACAGGAGTATCTATTACATAAAAAGCAGTGCGGATTTTTCTTGAGAAAGATGGTGAATGACATCTACTCTAAAGTACCTTTTCTTGAAAGATGTGAACACTGAAATCTTGAGGTCAAGGAGGATCCACACTTATTTTGCATTATAGACATCAAACTGTCCTCACCATTAACAGGACTCTATTTCTTCTTAGAAATCCAAGCTAGGGTAGTCTAATACTTTAAAAGTATTTATAATAATGGGACAATATTTTCATCTTTTCAGGCTAGGATGACAGTTTGATTGCATGTGGGTTTTTTTTTATTTTTTTTTTACAAGCTAGGCATTTTACCATTTATCATTAACAACTCATGGTATACACCTTTTAGTGTTTAAGGTCTTCAATAAAACCAGCAGCATAATACTTTGATAAATGAATAAAAGAGATGACATGGTACATTCAGCAGACATGTCGGAAATCTGCCAGTTCCAAACCAAGTAATGATGGAGAGGAGAAATAATGTTTGACCTGAGTTCTTTTTTTGGTAAATAGGCAATCTTGTGTTATACAGTAATATGTACCCTATATGCTTTTATATTAATAAACAAGTAAGTTAAGGGCATTATTGAAAACCATTGGGTCCCAAATTAAAACATGCTGAGGACTTTTCATATAACAGAAGAAAGGAATGAGTCCCCATCAAAATGCCTGTAATTCTTTGCTGGCTATTGAGAAAACATTTACACAGACCCACAGATGGCTTCACTGTGCTTTATGTATTAGACAAAAATACTAACTGACTAATAATAACTTAAAGTGATTCCACAAAACGCATTAGGCAGTTATCATTTAAATTGTTATTTTGATGTTTTCATTGGGTCCCAGAACAACCTACTCCTAGAGAGGAAGACATTCTGATATTTTCTTAGTGGATGACCTGCGTGAAGCCTCAAATTTTTGTTTAAAGAGCAACTAAACTTTGTTTTTCTCACTTGTGTCAATGTGTGCCAGCATCCAGATGAGTGAGCATGTGTGCCATATCGTCATTCTCTTCTGCTCCTCTCATTTGCTTACAACAAACATTTCCTTGTTGTTGAGAGAAGGGACTCATCCAACATGTTCTGCCATAAGCAGGTATTGGTGTAGCCCCCAGCATAGATCTCAGTCACGGTGCCCTAGCTTAGGGCCTTAAAGGGGGACTAAATCCACCATATAAACTTTTAATCTGAAAAAAGGCTCCAATGGATCACTGTTCACAAGGGATTCCTATTTTAATAATAAGTCAAACAAAGACTTCCAGGTGGGGGTGGTGCTGCTGGATACAGCAGCTGCCTCCACAGGGCCTCAGGATGTGGCTGCACAAACCTGGTGCCCCAAGTTACTGGATAAGTGCAGTTAGCCAGCAGCAGGCTCTTTGTCTGCACCCCTGCAATGTAGCTCCTGAACTTGGGCATTCAGGGTCCCAAGCCATCCACAAGCCACTCAAGCACATTCAGTGCTTGATTGATCATAAGCAAGGTCCCTACCTTGTGTAGTCTCCTGTTACCCTTGTGCTCTGTCTACAGTTTTCTGTTCATTTG
This sequence comes from Pelodytes ibericus, assembly GCA_036172795.1. Lineage (NCBI taxonomy): Eukaryota > Metazoa > Chordata > Amphibia > Anura > Pelodytidae > Pelodytes > Pelodytes ibericus. The sequence continues at coordinate 83,059,320 of CM069859.1, forward strand.
GATTTTGATCTTTGGCTTCTCCTTGGATTTTTATCATCTCTCCTCTCCTGACCACATCCTGTCCCATCTCTATTGAACCTATTCTGCCTGCCTTGGCCCTATGGAATCCCTCTGACCTTTCCTTTTGCCTACTCTTTGATTTTGATGTTTTTGGACATTTGTTTTTGGTGCATTTCATCTCCCTGTGTTCTGTGGTTGGAGCATCCCTGTGCTATGCCTGACAACACCTTTAGTCTTGGATAGAACAAAATGTAAAGCACCTACCATTTCACAGAGCATTACTCCATAACAGCTCATAGAGCTAGTCGAGTGACCATCTTACTGTTGTTGGTGTTTGGGGACATACATTAAATGGAGTATTCATGAGGACAGAGTTGTTCTGTCTTATAAAAACTGTTTGGTCCCACTTAACAAACTGAAGGGCACTGGGTTGAGGTAGCTCTTTGCATGCATACAGCAGACAGATTCATTTTTTAATACATACATATCAGTAAACTGTGAACAAAGCTACGTACATAAAAGAGTCTACTCAACATGCACCAACATTTGGGCTACCCCAATGTGCCCCCGAATATGTCCACTATTCAGACATCATGGCCAATTCCACACCTATACCTGGCAAAAGGAGCAGAAACATGCCCGAAATGCACCTAACTGAAATGGTAGCCTCTATTCTGCCCATAAGCTTCTATTGGGAGGATAGAGGCTCATGTCAGGAGGTCTCTATCTGTTCTGACAATAGCCGAAGTCCTCCCAAAATAATAATAAAAAATATATAAAATGTAAATATATTTAAAAAATAAAATAGCCTCCTGGGACCCCTAAAATATACATTGGGGGGGCCAGGGCAAGTAGCCCTGGCTACCCATAATAATTAAAGGTCTGCCCATTATTCCTATGGGATCAGGGAAGTTATCCCAGATCCCCCCTATAATAGATGGGACTGGAAGCTGGGCAAATACTTCCAGCCTCCTATATAATACATTGGGTTAGGGCTACTAGCACCTAACAATGACCGGGGCTGGGAGCCACCCAAATAGCTCCTAGTCCCTATAGCATAGATAAGAGGCCTGGGCTAGTAGCCCTGGGGCACCCTAAACATAACCGGGACCCCAAAGAGCTCCCAGCCCCCTGTTATAAATATTAGGGGTCAGGGCAAATAGGCTGGGAAGTCCTCTACCTGTATCAAATTTGGGACATATTGAGTAGACCCTATAATAAATTTATTATGTATAAAACATGACAACCCCTTTTTAAAAACATTTATATTTTTACACAATAAAATAACAAGCATTCTAATTTCAGGCTAAAATCCCTATATATATATTCACATATATTGTAATCCAACTTCATGAAACAGAATACAGTTGTTTCGTTCACAGGTTCTATAAATAACGTCTAAAGTCTTTATTATCAAATTAGAGTTCCCTTTGCTAGAGTATTGCGTTACAGTTTGTCGCCACACATCAATATCTTGCCATATTTCATATCATGCATTCTGACACATTTGTGCTGATGTATTTACAAAAAAAATATCTAGCAAGAATGTGAAATACTCAAGATTTTGGTTGTGATTATTTTTTAACCATGTAATGTACATAATATCTGATACGAGCTAAAACATGCTTTTCCCTGGACAATGGGGCTTGGTTTTGGCATTTCTGACAAATTCTTAGAGAAACCAAATTTTTCTGAATCAAATATTTTGAAGTGGCATGTATCTATCCACATACACATAAGTAAATCATTATTGTATAAGAGCAATCTCAACAGATATAGCCAAACAACATCTGAAAACCATTCCATGAATATGTATTTGTTCTATTTATAATATAATTTATATGCAATATATTCCGTGAAATATCAGTTTTCCTGTTGAATCTAAAAGACAGGTGGTTGGATCTTCAAGACAGAAAGGGAATGTTCCCAGGTTACTGTTCTCTTACTTAAGTAGTGGCATGTACTCTTCACAAAATACCTGGCATTTCACACAGGAAAAAGGAAGTACTATTTCTGTCTGGTATGGATAGATCTTATCTAATTACATAAACAAGTTGCTGACAGCTTTTCTCAGCATTGAGGTACCTCCTTTCACTTTCTCAGAACATTTAATAATTACCATTTCTGGAAGTGCATCTGTTTGCAATTTATACGAAAGGTATAATTTTTTTATTTTAGAAATTTAGAAGTTGGTATAGTGGATGTATTATGTATGGTCTTCAAGTTGTAAGCCCAAATGTTATTCCATTACTCAGTTTCTCAATGAATCACCACTTTTTTGGCAATTGACTCAAATTGGCCTGCATCAAACTATGTAAGTTATCATTTTTTCTGTATTACCTGTGGCCAGTCAGTCTTTCCACCCACTGACCTTCACTAAAGCCTTGTCTAGCAGTAATTCTTAATGTGAGTGTCTTATGGGCTCCTTCCATTGTGAAATCTTCAGCTTGGATACACAGTTACTATAGTTACTATAGACTTCCGGTGCACACCTTAATGGGTTTGGGCTCACACCATTTATAAATATAATTGGGATGAGAGGTTCACAAACTGAGTACAGATATGAGTCCTAGATAATTAAAAAGTGCATTAACATTTGTCAATAGCGCTCATGATAATTCCCTTAACATAATAGGAGAGAAAGATTTTGAGGAAAAATGAGGCCCAGTACAAGAGGCAGTAGTGTGGTGGAATCCAGACAGACAAAGAGCTGTACAACCTGTACCAGCATCCACATCTAGTCATTCAGATCAAAATAACTGACTGCGAGTTATATATGGAAAGAATGCCTGATGACAGAGTCACTAAGAACATCTACAGAAGAAGACCTAAATAAGGAAGAAAAGCAGCAATAGAGCTGCTGCTACTGCAGGACCCATGGTATGTGGCTGCACCAACCTGGGGTTTCAAACCCTCAGGGTAGTGTGGTTACCCAGTGTCTCCATATATGCCATGTGACTCCTGAATTTGGGCGCTCGGGGTCCCATGTTTCCTGGACTCCGATCGTGAAATGCTTTACCTTTTCCATACATATAAATATTCATTGTAACACAAATGATGACTTTGTGGTTTTTGAGGGAGTGTGCTTATATAATTTATATATGTAACTGTCATTGTATCCACAACTTGTTTTGTTTTTACTTATTTTATGGGAAAATACACTACAAAAAAGCCTATAGATATTATATCAAAACAAACATCTGCTGTCTATCTGCAAGTCCTATCAAAACATATTTATTTACTATAATGCATTCAAACAAACACACAAAACACAGTGGCTTATATTTTATATATATTTTTTTCTTCAAATACAAAGTAAATCTTATTAGAGCTTATATTGGTAGTAGTGGCCCTTTAATTAGTGATAATTTTACCTGAGTTATGCTGTGAGTATACCATTTGTGATCATTTTCCAACTTTGTAATTTCAAGCATAATAGCCCACCTTATGCGAAAACAGCAGGGTCCTAGACTTCTTTAAACCCCTACTGATACAAAATGCACAGAAGAGGTTTGTTGAGTTTCTCAACTCAGGGAAACGGAATCGCAGTCTTTAGAGCAATGATAGCAAACGTTTTTGTACCTGAGTGCCCAATTTTTGACCGACACTGATTTGAAGACCTAAAAGTACCAACACTGCATACACACACACACTTATTCTCACACACATACTCATACTCGCGCACACACACTTATACTCACTTACACTATACTTTTTACCTGCCTTCCTTGTGATGTAATAGTTATATTACCCTCCTATTCAATGCAAGTCTATGATCAGAATTCTGACTTATAGACTGCAGTCTATGTCCCTAGCCCTAAAGTGAGAAATGTGTGCTGTAAAGTCTCGGGGGGGGGGGGGGGGGGTAGCACAGGGGGGCACCAAAAACACTATATTTCCCAAAATGGCAGCGCCCAGATACACTTTTTTAGTCAAATATTTTATTAAATACAGTCACATAACAAAATTAAAAGACATATCTGACATATTAAATCAACAATACAAAATACAATGTTGGGAGTGTCCCTTTAAATCCATCTCTCATCCGGAGGCAGCAGCAGAGGGCTAGCGAATTTAAAGCAGAGGAGTTGTATTAAAATAAAATTGATCTACCTTCTTCTGGATCGAGTGATCCTGCATCGCAGGCTGCTAGCAAGTGAATGATGCACCCTGCAACGCTATGTGATCTGCCCTCTGTACAAAGCATGCCGATATCAAATGCACAGAATGCCCGAATGATCTCCAGAACAATCATTTTCTAGCTGCAAGCTCAGCAAATGGGTAGGTGCTGTTAATGGTAAATTAAAATTGTAATTAGCTGTACGAGAATTTAAGATTGTTTTGTGTCTCCATACTTTCGAACTTTGAAAGGGATTGCTGAATACCGATCGCAAAATGTTCATTTCTCAGCCTTGTTTATGATCAACTTTTTTTATACTCTCTATGTGACAAGTGAAGACATTTGTGTTCTCAAAATAGGACAGAAAGCATTTCTACTCGATAAATAATAAAACAGGCAGAAGTTTGGTACGTCATAGCATTACAGTTCCTCTGAGATTCCCTTGAAACCCAATGAAAACATTAACAGTTTTATAGCTATTGAAAAATTTGATTTAATATATTGCTTTCAATTGTGAATTCTTATTTTCTCATGTGGTTGCAATATTTCTTGTGAACACCATATCAGCTTTCAAAATGACTTCAAAGTATATAAATAAATCATTACTTTATTTCACAGTTTTGTTTGTAGCAATTTCAGCATCATATTTCTTGCTTAAATTTCCTCCATATACTCAGTAGAGTGTAGTATGGTTTTAAGTGGCAGCTTACTAATTAAACTGATATACCCTAGACAAGATTTGCTACACTAATGTATATAATTTTTCTGCCATTGATTTTATCAGTTCCCTTTTATTTGTTTTATAACTGTTTGTTCATACAAGTTATATTTTTCAAGGATGCTTTACCAAACAGACACAAGGAGGGACTCTTATATGTTAATGTCAATATAGCTGCTGGAATGTAAATGGTACATCCAAATATGGCATTTATTTTCAATAATCCCTGGTCCACTCATAACCATGTGTGGGAGCCATGTATGGCTCTCACACATGTTTCTGTTTCTGGGTTTTTTTCTCCCAGGTATCTCCCTGGCTCACCTACTCACTCTGTTTAGAAGCTTTTTAGGTGACAAATACAAAAAGAGGTTTTAGTGGTTTCCTACATGTCTGTGTAATACAAATAAAATCTTGTAATCTTGGGGCTTCTTTGGCAGCTTTGTTTGCTGTAAGGAGGATTCTGCAATGAGATTAGTTAATCAAAGACATTTTCAACAGCAGACCCCTCCGAGTGTGTTGCCCCGTGCCACCCTCCCCAGTAATCTGCTGACTTAAACTTACAAAGACTGTACCTGCATCGCCTTTTGGAGCCTCATCTGATTTGGATGGACTTCTGTGTGCCCTCCTACAGTTATAATGCCCGTGACCATTTCTCTACATTTGGGTGAGACAGTTGCCATTTTTGAAGCTTCTCCAGCATTTGTTTATTTGTTTTTCCTCTTTTTTTCCCCCACATTTTTGATTTTTTTCTGTTCCACTGCTTCCATACATGATATACTTTTTTTCTTGTTTTTGTTGCAGGCATTTTCAAACTGTTATTTTTGCAAGAAACATTTTTGTTGTATTGTATACTATTTTTGTCACAGCATTGTGTTGCTTGCTCTTTATTTTTTCCTGCTCCTTGTAGCTTTCTGTTTTTTCAAATTTTTTCAGTTTTTCTCCTATATATACTTTTTGGACCGTTGTTACATGGTTATATTACTAATAAAATATATATTTACAAATAATCTATCAGTATGCATGTCTGGGTTTTCTTTTATATACTAACATATTTATATTGATATGAAAGAATAATGAGTGCACAAACCTGCCTCCAGTGGGAATGTATCCCTGAGAGATAATATTTTTATAAAACAGCATACATTTTTATTACAATCTTTCCCTATCATTAGGCTAAAATATATTTGTAGTTGAGACAATTATTTCTAATGTAAAAATATAGAAGTGTACAATATATTTTCAGTTAACAGTTGGGAATCCAAAGTCTTTAAATTGTCTTGCACCATAATAAGACATTTCTGCATTTGTAAAATGTAATTTAAATTTAGAATATAGAAAAGGTTCACTTTGGGCCTAATTGGCCTAAGTGTACCATAAGCCTACACTGTCTGGTTTCTAAAAATGTAGAATCTATGCATGGCAAAGCAAGTACAACACTATACATAAATTGCCCTGATAAACTACACAAATAGCCACCTTTGTCTAAGGTATATAGGGTTTTATTCATAACCTGCTCGTGGAAATATAAAACTATTATTTTATTTTAGTTAATGCAGATCAAATTTCTCAATGTGCAGGATGTTTTGTCTCACTGTAGACATTACTTTGAAGATGGATATCTTTGCTAAAGTGCTTGCTGCATCCCTTCTGTGCACAGCTATATAATCCTGCTACTTTATTCTTAGCAGCAGGATCTCCTCCTCATAACCACAAAAGTACAGTATGCAGTGGGGATGGAGTGTTTGGCCAAATAGCAGCCAGCTCTATATCACACTTTATTATGCTGGAACAGCAGGCAACACATCATTTTGTTACAAACTGACCAAATCTAACAGAAACTAGCAATTGTTTGCAGATACATATATAAATAGCGAAAAGTATTAACACTCTATAGGTTACAGAACCCTCATTTGTAATATTGGTTAGGTAAAGTATTTTTATCAGGTTGATTCTTAACAACATATTCTGTCTTTGATGGTTTAACATGGTGAGATTATCCACAGTTAACTAGATCATATATTTGAGGTCACCTCATTTCCCATATTAAAATGGCATTATCTTCTGTTCTCCACAACATTGTTCTCTTCTTAAAATCCTCCACAGCATTAACTTAAACATTTAATGAAGTCATTATTCATTCTATTTCCCGAGGTCAATATCCTTGATATAAATATTATTATCCTTGAGTCAGATTCACACTGGATCAACATTACCTAAACAAATTTTTAATAGTGATAGTCATGTATGATTTCATTTCTAGAAAGGCATCTGTTGTATCATTTTGATTAATTCTGCCAAAACAACTTCACTTGGAAGTATTTTCCACAATTTAAGTGCCTAACAATAAGGAAACCTTTTCGGTCTTTAAGATAATCGCTCCTTTCCTGCAATCTCAAGGGATGCCCTGTGCTGTCTGGAAAATGTGATTTATAAAGAGGTGCCCAGAAAGGTCTTTGTATTGACCTTGAACATGTAAGCATTAAGTGAGACTATTAATGAGTGATGTAGTTAAACATGTCCAAAACAATGATGACAAATGTGTTCAAAAGTGAGTCAATTTGCAATTAGTGGCATTCATGTTAGAGATGGGAGAAGAAATTGCATCAGCTTACATTTTCCATAAAAAAAGAGCTAATTTTGTTTTAATTTGCTAAAGTACACAATGTGAAGCAGTTTGTATTTTTTCCAAAAATATTACATAGTTTTCCTGCACTCAACCCCCTGCCCCACACTGCCCCTCCATACCTCACCCCCTGGTACCCACAGCTGCCAAGCAGAACTTGGAAGGTATGGTGACACCACACAACAATCCTGCAACTCCAATCATGGTTGTCAAAAATAAAACAGGCAGTTGCTAGCTTCTGAATGAACTGTTACTAGACCTGATCAATGCAGGAGGACCCAGTTCATCTCCACTAATCCTCTCACAAGTAAGCAAAAGCAGTGGGAGAGACTGAGCAGGAAACTTTGACAGATGCATTATAGTTAGTTTGATGTTTAGAGTGTCTCTTTAAGCCTTTTTATTCACTGTTGTTGCCCAACAATAATATTTTAAAGTGCTTTTCTTTTAGCACCCATAATTTAATAGGACAAAAATAAGCAGGAAATATTGTGCTGAATCCACTCATAGTATGTTGTGGGCTACATTTCTTATAATGTGCAGCCAACCATAAGATAGCTGAGGATCATGGCTAACTGAATAGACAAAAGCTGCAGTGATGCCTAACCTTTAACTGTATATCTTTTGTACAGTACATTCTGAATGCTGCTTAGCCAACCCCAGGAGCATCATAAAAACTGTATTTCACACTAGCTGGTAAGCTATTACAGAAACAGAAATGGGGCAATGAATAATTCTTATGATGCTTAGCCAAAACTTAGTTCACTTCATACAGCATACAAAAAGTTAGTATTACTCTCTAATGTCCTTTTTGCTCCTCAGAACCTCCAAAGCACCTGTAAAAATAGTTAGCTCCCCTTTACTGTCAGCACCCATCATTTAAAAGGGCAAGCAGAAGATACTGATTTATGCTGATACAGTCATAGCTGTTATCGACTACAGTTCTCATGATCTCTTGTGAAGACCTTAGTATTCAAGATATAGTGTGACTATCTAACACTCTACACAGTTCTTCCTCATTTGTGCACTGATCTCTTACAAAAGTTATCCTGGGCATAGAGGGTACAAAACAGAAAGAACTGAGGGACAAATGCCACTTAGTGAAGCGCCACCCGGTGGCTGAAATAACACTCACTTATGCCAACTGTTGTTTTGTCTCTTTCTCAGTCTCTCACACCATAAAAGAAATCTATTGTATGAAAAGTGTGTATTTTCTCCCTTTTGGAAATAAGTGGATGCATGGGCTCCATTTCTAATATATAAAACTTATCCCCAGCAATGTAGCTCAGAAAAACATTAAAACATGTCAAAAATAATGGCTTTAAAATTGACAGGTAAGAAAAGTGCCTTCAATGTAAAAGAGGCACATTGGTATTGTGTTTAAAATCACTATGGCAAAGGTGAATGTAGTTTGTTATGACTTGGTTCAATTATGATAATTTAGCATATCATTTTCAAAGCACAAATCTGTTAAAAAAAAAGTGCCATAGAATATTGGAATATTTTAAAGTTTTTCATCATGAAGAAAGTATATAACTAAAATATTGTAAATATATAGCAGCAGAATATAATGCGTTCTATTGGTGCTTCAATATTTTCCTTAAGTGTTAGAACAAACGTTTTGGTTTACGAAGCTATCTATTTCAGGCAGTGCTAACTACAAAAATTCTTATCGCTCATTGCTGGAAAGATTTTTTTTTTCTTTTTTCATGGTGGAATAGTAGAACAGTATCAGAAAAATGAAACATCCAGATTACAGTAGTCTGTGGCCTTTTTAAACACAAGTACAGTTTGTCCGCAAAGTCTGCAATGGCTAGATAATAGGCAAAGTTTTCTTGTCGGCTGCTTATTTCTGTGTGAAGAAAATAGATAAAAATAGCGCTGCTGAACAATTATTCAGTGCATCTTTCTTGCAATTAAACTGTATATAAATCCCTGTAATGCACAGTACCAGTCAACAATTAGAGTACATGCTTATCTGTACTTTAGACACTATCAATTTGTTTATAAATGCTTATTACTTAATAATAATACGTAAACTCATATCGGTTGTACTTATATCGTCTGATATATGATATGTGGCATTAAAGCCTCTTTCAGTCATAAGTAAATTGAATTCACAATTTCAGTTTTAATTAAACATCAAATGACCACCCAAAGCAGTAGGGATAACAAATGGTATTTTAGTCTGAGCCCAAATGAGTTCAAATTTCAAAATGTGTATGAGAAGACATGTGAGACGATGTCCTGCAGAAACTTGTTAACCAACTATCTTGTTTGAGGGTGTGTTCATGAGGCTGCTATCAGGGCCGGCCTTAGGGGTGTACGACCTGTGCGAGCGCACAGGGCGCAACACCCTAGGGGGCGCCCTCCCGCCCGAGGAAAAAAAAAAAGTAAAAAAAATGTGTATGAGAAGACATGTGAGACGATGTCCTGCAGAAACTTGTTAACCAACTATCTTGTTTGAGGGTGTGTTCATGAGGCTGCTATCAGGGCCGGCCTTAGGGGTGTACGACCTGTGCGAGCGCACAGGGCGCAACACCCTAGGGGGCGCCCTCCCGCCCGAGGAAAAAAAAAAAGTAAAAAAAAGCCGGTAGAGGCACTGGCTGGGGGAGATCAAAAGATCCCCCCTCACCAGCCCTCTGCTTGGCATGCTCTCCTGCTTCACAGGGTGGGGGCGGAGCTACACCTTTCAGCCGGTTAGCTCCGCCCCCTCCCTGTATCCACTTTTGAAGGCAAAGGAAGGGGGGGGGAGAGGCAGAACAGGGGAGGGGTGGGAGAGAGAGACAGGGGGAGGGGAGAGAGAGACAGGGGGAGGGGGGAGAGACAGAACAGCTGGAAGGGGGAGAGAGAGACAGGGGGAGGGGGGAGAGACAGAACAGCTGGAAGGGGGAGAGAGAGATTCAGAACAGGGGGGGGAGAAAGGGAGAGAGAGACAGAACAGGGGGAAGGGGGAGAGAGAGAGACAGAACAGGGGGAAGGGGGAGAGAGAGAGAGACAGAACAGGGGGAAGGGGGAGAGAGAGACACAGATAGAACTGGGGGGGAGAGAGAGACAGAAAAGGGGGAAGGGGGAGAGAGAGACAGAACAGGGGGAAGGGGGAGAGAGAGAGACAGACAGGGGGAGGGAGGTAGAGAAAGACAGAACCGGGGGAATGGGGAGAGAGAGAGACAGAACAGGGGGGGAGAGAGACATAAGGGGGGTGAAAGACAGAACGAGGGGGGGAGAGAGAGAGACAGAAGAGAGGAAGGGGAGGAGAGAGACAGAACAGAGGGAGAGAGAGACAGACAGGGCAATGAAGAGGAAAGGGACAAACATGGGAAGGGAGAGAGATACATACATGGGGGGGGGGGCGCCACGGGGGAATCCCGCACAGGGCGCCGGAACACTTAAGGCCGGCCCTGGCTGCTATTTAGGTAACGACTGGTTATTTTGTGGAATCCAAGACCTTCATATAATATGCAATGATCTGGAAAATTGAATTGGCATGCCATATGTTTTTATTTTGTACATTTTAACATGTTCTCACTTTCAAGTATCTGAGAAAAGGTTATGTAACTTAAAGGGACTATCTGGTGCCAAAAATGCATCTTCCAAATTTGAATGCATATTAATGTGCTTTCAAAGTACTTATGCATGTTTTACATTTTGCATTGCTTAAAATCTGAAAATCCTACACTTAAGATGAATATGTGAAATTACAATAGATTGCAAAAAAACAGGACTGTCCACACTAGAGTAAAAGTCAATTTCCGTTTTTTTTTTTTTTGCCTGAGGAACCAATGAAAACAATTGCATTCAAATGAATGGAATATCCTGTTTTTGTAGCAATGTCATCAGACAATGTGTTGCACTGTTAAGGGCTCCTAATGTGTACAAGACCAAGGTAACTTAGAGTCCACACCATGTATTTAATTACAGCATCACAGGAAGTGACTAAATTAAACAAAACTATATCTTTAGTCTCTGTATAATCAGTATTGCCACACCAGTAGTATACATACAGAGTTATCACTGGGGGAGGGCTTGAGTAAAATATAAAAAATGTGATTAATGAAGAATGCCTGCATCAAATCACACTGGGAAAAAAAGCCTGTGCACTATACAAACATTAATCTTCAACATGCACCAAAGTGAGTTTGGGTTCTAGACTGTCCCTTTAAAGCGTCATCAGTTATGAAATGTAGCTAGTTTCCAATAAATATGCTATCAGTACTGTCACTATATGTTTACATGTGTGTTTATATGTGTGCATGCATAGATATAATATATATAAATAAATATATAATATATGGTATTTATAAATCTACACACATAAATACCATTTCATATATACCTTTATCCTGTGCTACTGATATTAGTTGTTTGCTATTCTTCAAATTACCAAGGAATAATGCAACAACTCTGAATGCAGCACTCATCAAATTCCCCAGACTGCCAAACGTTAGTGCTTAGATGAAAAATAATAGGCAATAATGAGAAATAATGGCAATGCTCTCCCATGGCACTTTAATATGACGAGGATCAATAGGCAATGATGAGAAATAATAGTCAGTAATCTCTCAGGGTCTGTTTTACTAGTAACAGTTTCTTGATAGGATTCCTGCTTTTAAAAATCAGTGGTAGTTATAATATGCTCTGTAAGGCTACTTACCTGACGTACATTTGATAGCGCTAAAGAGTCACAAAATCTTATGGATGTAACTCTCTCATTTAAAATGTATTATTCATTTTTTTATTATCTAGATAAAAAGTAATGTGTAATCATTGTGATTTAGAAATTTCTATTATCTTCAAGTATTGAGATTTTAGTAATGCAGCTCTTATTTTCTTTTTGCATAAGAAGTTAGTGGTTGTGCGTGAAGATTCTAGCGGGAAGCAGTGTAGTATAAACTGCACTCTGAGGTAAAATTATCAGAGAGCTGGACTGAGCAGGGACGCTAGACAAAGGAGCTGCACAATTACTTTCGTACCGACCCACCCATCCCTATGTAAAAGTTTTGTTTTTTCTTGGTCGTGACATTTTGTTAAATGGTATAAGTCACCCACCTGTGGGGTACAGGAGGGTGGATTTGGTCAATAAAGAGTTAAAGGTTTGGCTCCTGGCTTTCGGGGCGGAGCCAATTGGTCAATATGGATTTTATTGGTTTGGTGTTTATAACATGTAAAATGGTATTTATTTATAATAAAATGGTAAATGGTTAAAACTCTTAATAAAATGGTCACGGCCTTTCTACCACTGTAAAGAATTGTGGGTGTGTATTATTTCCTGCCGCCTCAGTGCTGCATTACATTCTGAGAGGGAAACTGTCCCCCAGGATCCGCCACTAGGCAGTAAACATTATACAACACATTTGCAGCACCCCTTTCTATAGTTTATGATCCACAGATAAATCTAGGATCTGGACCTTTGGAGGTAACATCCCTGGCAGTTTCAACTCAATAAACCTCAGTGCAGGAATAGGAATACGATACGTCTTTGGCAATCTTAACATGGGTACAGCCAGCAAATAACATTACCTAACAGGAGTGGAGAAAATATACACAAAACAAATTTGCTATGATAACCAATTCAAATACAATGTTGACTCTATGTATAACAGCACAGATTAATCAGAAGCCTAATCTGATCTATTCTGTGATCTTCGTCATAAAATGTTAGTAAATAAACACTGTTTCTCCTATGTGAAAGCCTATTATGTTCCTTCGTAATTGGCTCTGTAGTGTATAGAGGCTCCTGACACCTACAAGAGCTTCCAGTTCCTACAGAGACCTTGTAAGTAGTCTATAAATTTTCATATGGCAGTCTAAATAAACAATCACAGATGGTTTTCTGCATCAAGTATCTGTACTTGAGCATTTTGTAATAATGTGTTTTAAATTACGGTATTGCTTATGGTATTTTTGAACAGAAATACAATTTGTTTCTCGAACATTTCTCAATCATTTGGAACATATCTTGCTTTGCAAATGTGCCATATGACTGGCAAACCATAAAGGTACTGACATATCCTAGGGGACAGAGAGATAAGGTCATTTCCTGGCACAGAAGTGTCACTTGTCAACACATTCCAAACAAGTTATTAAAAACTCTCAGATGGCATCTTAAGGAGCGATTCTAATAGCTTCTCAAGCTAGTGGAAGGACAATATTTACTTAAGGTACTCTGTTTTCTATTTTACTTATTATATTTCTACAAGACTGTCTTTCTTTAACATACAGAAGTCTGAGGAGTGTTTGCAATGCATCATACATCAATGCACTCTGGTTTTCACAGAGTTAATACATTGCAGACATGAATATATTTTAATATTACAATGCAAGTACTTATTGAATAACTGACCACAAATATAAAGTGGAGTGCCATGATCATATGTTTTCATTTTAACATTATGAAATATATCTTTTTACCTCAATCTTGGTCAGAATGTTTTTTATTAGCAATGTTGTGTCTGCCACAAGAAGAGTTTGACAAGAAGATTCAATAGTGCTTCTATTTAGTAAATAGGTTTGCAATTTACCCAAGCTATCATTTAATTTTTCAACTGCATTTCACATATGTATATATTTGTTGATATCCCTGTCCAAATACCAGGTTTCTATATATATGGGTCATTATATCACTTTAATAGATTATGATGACTAACCAGTATTTTTATCCAAATATTTAATATTTTGATTGCAAACCAATTGATGCAGGAACTAACTATACAGTGTTCTATAGATAAAGCTACATTATTATTTTTTTTATGAAGGAGTATAAGAAATGTCTTATGTGGCAGCAGAAAATTAACTCATTTTTATTTGTTGGTAGTATGTACCTTAAATAAATAGCAATTTTGTTTCTCAATACTTCTTCAGAAAACAGTTATACAGACCTTTATGTGTCTATTCACTCTTAACATGATAGAAATAAAAACTCTTTATTATTCCTATTTCACTTCATAAACTTTTTTAGATTAGATATAAACTGTATAAAATATGTTGGAAAAAAAAATGTAAGTATAAAAATGTCTTATTTCCTTGACTTGAAATGACTAGGATATCTTGATGAATAGACCTATTAGTCTGACAGAGCAAAGCTTTTTAATGCTATGTAAAAATATTAAAGTTTTAATTTACTGTAGTGACTTTAAAACAGAATATAAAGATATAGAGTTCCAAAAAAGAAAACATTAATGCTTCCACCTATTCTTGTTTTGAGGAAATGGTTTCAGGGTGCCTATTTGTAGAAATGTGTTCTTTGGTCTGTACTATGTCTTTTTGATGAAGGAAAATGGTAAAACTCATTTATTTGCTTTACTATAAAGACACAACTATGACCATTTTTATTATTCATTTCAGCTGTAAAAAGTCTAAATTATCATTTTTGGAGAAATATAGATGTTATATTTTTTAAAATAGGCAGATGGAATTACACATTACCTGTGTTTGGATTTATTTACCACTTTTATGCTGCTTAAAAAGGGCATTAAATTCTATTCAGAAGACTTTTTCACTCTGTCAATACAAGGATACCGAAGTGTAATCAAACCAACAAGACCGGAGGTGAAGGATCAAGGCGAAGGTACCAAGGGATCAGGCAGGAGAATCATCAAACAGGCAAGGATCGAGACTGGCAGCAAACACAACGTAGTAAAGGCAGGCAAAAAGGTCAGGACAGGCAGCAAACAGACATGGTCAGAACTTAGCAGGATTCAGCAACAAAAGAACTCAGGAACGCAAGCACAAGGCACTATCACAGGCAGCAACCAAAGCAATGCAAAGGCACTGAGTGCCATAAGCTGCAGGCTTAAATAGGGAAGGTGGAGAATGGGCACACCAGAATAGCGGCCACTAGAGGCTGAAGAGGAAACAGCCACAAACCCAGACAGGCGGACTCACAATTACACAGTCATACTTACACACAGTCACACTCACACACACTTACACCAGTCTGCGGGCTTCATGCTGTCCCGTGGTCCTGTTTACCTGCCCTCTGACCTTAGTGCATAAATCGAGTACCTGAGCACCATAGCCATGTCCAGGGGGCTGCATTAGAGGGGTGCATTGGCTGGGGTAATTAACTGTTTAGACCCTAGAACAAAAAAACCTGCTGATTCTACTATTTCTCCTGAGTACAGTGATACCACCCATGCATGGGTTTGTCAGCTTGTTTGGGGGTTAAAGAGCCACATTTAAGAGATGCCTTTTTGGTTTTCCAACTTGAAATTTTGACATCCAGGCAACCTGTGCCATGTCCCATTTGGGACATATTTGAAGCCAGACAGTGTATTTTACCCCATCAACCCATATATTTTTTAAAAGTAGACACCCTAGGTTATTTTAAATGGTGGTATTTTAACACTTTGCGTGCATTAATTCTACCACAAGCCTTTGTCAATGATTGTGGTAATGATTTTTTTGTGTTTTTTTTTCACATACATTTTAATTCAGACATGAATTTACAGATTTTGATAAAAAGGCCACATTTTGAAGGTGCGCATTCCCAATATGGAATTTTGACATGTAGTCAGCCTGCGCCCATGTTTCATTTGGGATTTTTTTGAAGCCGGACAGTGTATTTTATGCCAAAAAGCATATATTTTGTAAAAGTAGACACCCTAGGCTATTTTAAATGGTGGTATTTCAACACTTTTCATGCACCAATTCTACCATCTGCCTTTGTCAAAGTTTGTGGTAGTAATTTTATTGTGTATTTTTCCTACATTCACTGTACTTTAGACATGAATTCACAGATTTTGGTATGTGTCAGTGCCAAACAACACCCCAAAATGTGTTCAGCAACATCTCCCGAGCACAGGCATTCCACCCATGCATAGGTTTGTCAGCCTCTGCCTTTGTAGTACTGTACAAAAAATTAACCCCTAAAAATGCACAGACAAGAAAAAATGTGTTGCTGTGCAGTGGAAGGGAAGGGGTTAATACACAGGGTACACTATACAAAGGGTATGACTTTTAAAAAAAGCCCTTGGGTCTCACAATTTTGTATCATTTAATTTATTACAATTATAAACCTGTATTATACAGATCTGTCTCTCTCCCTCACTAAAACTCAAGTGAGGAGAGGGAGGCAGATCCATATGGGTTAGAACAATATTTACCAATACTGATCTGACCAGGCGAATGGTGATGCTCATCTGACCGCCTTTGCCACTGATCGGCTGTTACTGATTGCTATACAAGCATTCAGACAGCTTGAAAAGGAATACACATAATCCCCAGTGGATATAACTAACCCCTAGCGAGTGTAACAAAAAAAAAATGCAGATAGCAAAAAAAATCCTTCTGTGGCCAGATGGCTCCATATGCGCTGCTTGGGAAGTGACCATATGCGCTGCTTAGGCAGTGATCTATGACAAACAAGGGGTTAATAGCTCTTAAAAGAGCCTTTGATATACTGTAATAAATTACAGTAAAAAAATGAAACATTAAAAAATGCATAGACAGCACAAAATGTGCTGCTGTGTAAGATCACTGTGTACACAGCGATCAATGGCAGGGAAGGGGTTAAACACTGGAAACTGCTTTTATAAAAGCCCTTGGGTCTCAATTTTATTAAATATATTATAATTAAAAACTTACATTATATAGCACTGTCTGTCTCCCTCACTAAAACTCAAGTGAGGAGAGGGAGGCAGATCTACACGGGTCACATCAATATTTACGAATATCGATCTGACCAAGAGAATGGTTATGCTCATCTGAGCAATCACCAAACCGCCTTTGTCACTGATCGGCTGTTACTGATCGCTATACATGCGCTCAGAGAGTTTAAAAAAAATATTTACATTAAACGTAATTCCCTAGCGGGTATAATTAACCCATAGCGGGTGTAATAAAAAAAATGTAAAAAATACTTCTGCAGCAAGATTACTGCATTTGCGCGAGATCTCTGCTTAGTCAGTGATCTAGAACAAGCAAGGGGCTAATAGCTCTTAAAATAGCTTTTGTTATACTGTAATAAATTAACCCTGAAAAAATTCATAGACAGCAAAAGAAGGTGTTAAACACTGTATATGGCTTTTATAAAAGGCCTTGGTTTTTAAAATGTTATTAAATATTTAATTTATTACAAAAAAAATATATATTACATTATCTGATCTGTCTCTCTCCCTGACTAAAACTATAGCTGAGTAGAGGAAGGCAGATCAACATTTGTCAAAGGCAATATATATGAATATTGCCTTTGACTGTATGATAAGTGCTCAACAGAGCACTTATCATACATATCTGCACACATCACACTGATCTGCTGGGCCAGCATCTACTAGTGCCCCCTACAGCAACGGAAGTGAAAAAATCACTTCCGATGCTTTTGCCAGTAGAAGGGAGACGCTGCCTATACAGGAGAGTGACCACCATTGGAACAGGCTGGCTTCCTAAGCACGTATGCAGCCGGCACCACCATTTTTAAATGGCAGCTATGGTCACTCCGGGATTAATATGATGATTAATTAGTTAATTAGATGATTAATATGTGACTGATAATTAGATGGTTAATATGCCTCTGATAATTAGATGCTTAATATGCCACTGATAATTAGATGCTTAATATGTCACTTATAATTAGATCCTTAATATTCCACTGATAATTAGATGATTAATATATCACTGCACTTTTTTTTAGTGTTGGTCACTTTAGTTTCTCTTTTTAGTGCATGGCACGTCATGTGTCGTTAAGGGGTTAATATGCCACTGATTATTAGCTCATTAATATGCCACTGATAATTTGCTGCTTAATATGCCACTGATAATTAGCTCTTTAATATGCCACTGATAATTTGCTGCTTAAAATGCCACAGATAATTAGCACTTAATATGCCACTGATAATCAGATGATTAATATGCCACTGATAATTAGCTTATTAATATGCCCCTGATAATTAGATGATTAATATGCCACTGATAATTAGCTGCTTAATATGCCACTGATAATTAGATGAATAATATGCCCCTGATAATTAGCTCATTAATATGCCCCTGATAATTAGATGATTAATATGCCACTGATAATTAGCTGCTTAATATGCCACTGATAATTAGATGATTAATATGCCACTGATAATTAGATGATTAATATGCCCCTGATAATTACATGCTTAATATGCCACTGATAATTAGATTATTAATATGTCACAGATAATTAGATGCTTAATATGCCACTGATAATTAGTTCCTTAATATGCCACTGATTATTTGCTGCTTAATATGACACTTATTATTAGCTGCTTAAAATGCCACAGATAATTAGCACTTAATATGCCACTGA
This sequence comes from Pelodytes ibericus, assembly GCA_036172795.1. Classification (NCBI taxonomy): domain Eukaryota; kingdom Metazoa; phylum Chordata; class Amphibia; order Anura; family Pelodytidae; genus Pelodytes; species Pelodytes ibericus. Next base: position 83,078,050 of record CM069859.1, read on the forward strand.
TAATCAGATGATTAATATGCCACTGATAATAGCTCCTTAATATGCCGCTGATAATTAGCTGCTTAATATGCCACTGATAATTAGATGATTAATATGCCACTGATAATTAGATGATTGATATGCCCCTGATAATTACATGCTTAATATGCCACTGATAATTAGATTATTAATATGTCACTGATAATTAGATGCCTAATATGCTACTGATAATTAGTTCCTTAATATGCCACTGATGATTTGCTGCTTAATATGACACTTATTATTAGCTGCTTAAAATGCCACATATAATTAGCACTTAATATGCCACTGATAATCAGATGATTAATATGCCACTGATAATTAGATGCTTAATATGCCACTGATAATTAGTTCCTTAATATGCCACTGATTATTTGCTGCTTAATATGACACTTATTATTAGCTGCTTAAAATGCCACAGATAATTAGCACTTAATATGCCACTGATAATCAGATGATTAATATGCCACTGATAATAGCTCCTTAATATTCCGCTGATAATTAGCTCATTAATATGGCCCTAATAATTAGATGATTAATATGCCCCTGATAATTAGATGCTTAATATGTCACTGATAATTAGCTCCTTAACATGCCACTGATAATTAGCTCCTTAATATGCCACTGATAATTAGCTCCTTAATATCCCACTGACAATTAGATAATTAATATATCACTGATAGTTAGATGATTAATATGCCACTGATAATTAGCTCCTTAATATGCCATTGATAATTAGATGATTAATATGTGACTGATAATTAGATGCTTAATATGTCACTGATAATTAGCTCCTTAACATGCCACTGATAATTAGCTCCTTAATATGCCACTGATAATTAGCTCCTTAATATCCCACTGATAATTAGATGATTAATATATCACTGATAGTTAGATGCTTAATATGCCCCTGATAATTTGCTCGTTAATATGTCACATCCAAAAATTTTAGTAACAGGTTCGCATGAACCAGTGTGAACTGACTGAATCCCACCACTGGGGTTAGGTCAGGTAGCCCTGCATCCCATTCCTATAAGAAATGGCCCCTGATTAATATGCCTCTGATAATTAGATGCTTAATATGCCACTGATAATTAGATGCTTAATATGTCACTTATAATTAGCTCCGTAATATGCCACCTATAATTATATGATTAATATATCACTGATAATTAGATGCTTAATATGCCTCTGATAATTAGATGCTTAATATGCCACTGATGATTAGATGATTAATATGCCACTGATAATTAGATGCTTAATATGTCACTTATAATTAGCTCCTTAATATGCCACTGATAATTAGATGATTAATATGTGCCTGATAATTAGATGATTAATATGCCACTGATAATTAGATGATTAATATGTCACTGATAATTAGATGCTTAATATGTCACTGATAATTAGCTCCTTAACATGCCACTGATAATTAGCTCCTTAATATGCCACTGATAATTAGCTCCTTAATATCCCACTGATAATTAGCTCCTTAATATCCCACTGATAATTAGATGATTAATATATCACTGATAGTTAGATGCTTAATATGCCCCTGATAATGTGCTGCTTAATATGCCCCTGATAATTTGCTTGTTAATATGTCACATCCAAACATTTTAGTAACAGGTTCGCATGAACCAGTGTGAACTGTCTGAATCCCACCACTGGGGTTAGGTCAGGTAGCCCTGAATACCATTCCTATAAGAAATGGCAAATGCTCCCAGCTCAAGATAGAATTCATTGGGGGCCAAAGCACTCCACTGTTAAATGTTCCCTCTCTTTAACAAAGTGATACTACTTATGTAGCGAGGGTTACCACCTTTTCATAAAAAAGAAAATAAAAAATGGCCTTCCTATTAATACCATAGACTTAACGTTGACTTAAATCCAATGTTTACTGGCCTGATGGCAAAATACTAAAATAGTCTAGGTGTGGGCACACCAGAAAAAGTGTATAAATATTAAATGCAAAGAGGTGCTAGAGTAGTGGATGGGCCTGAAAAACATCCACATGAGCAAACATGTAAGAAAAATAGAGAACTCAGCACTCAAAGGGTTGAAAAATAAAGTTTGGATATAACATGATGGTTAGCCTGATGTTAAATGCCTTCATGAAATATGGGGATAAAAATCTCAAATTCTTTGTTAGTATTTCATAAGCACAAAGATTTTTTTCTCCCAAAATACCTGTCCAAACCTCCTCATTACTACCAAAAACAATCATTAAATATCTTCCTTCTGATCCCCTTGCCTAAAATTAGCAAAATACAATTGTTTTTTATACTTAAAGTTTTCTAGTATGTTCATTGATGCCCTAGATTCCTCATCTTTGAAGGACGTAGGCCATATCGAAAAAAACAACACATTATGGTTATGGACACAAAAAACAAGACTGCAAAGAGTTAAAACCCTGCAAAAAATAAGCTGTGTGCCCAATGGCTGTGCACAAAATGGAGTGGACATGAGGGACTATATAATCCCCTGTTTCCATTGTCTGAGATCTATTAAACCCTAAAAAATACAGGACTAGGTTGAAATAGTTGAGCAATGGGTATGAAAAATAAGAGTAAGTGGTTAGGAAGGTTTAGTGGCTATTTGAAATGATGCTATGATGACATTATAGTACGATGCTGTGGTATATAGATCATGAGTGTCCAAGTTTTTTCTGTGGAGGTCCACTTCACCAAAAATGTATGTGAGCATGGGCCACATTTATTTTTCATGTGGAGAAAATGTATATATAAACAGTAATGTGCAGCATGTGAGTGTTTCCAGACTCCACAGCAATAAAACTCCCAGTTCAAAAACCCCCCAGAAAAAAACACATTAAATACACAGTCACATGTACACAAATACACACACACAGAGTCACACTTACACGCACACAGAGGCACAGTTACAAAAAGACACAGCCACACTTACACGCACACACAATCACATTTACACAAAGACACACAGCATGATGAATAGATGATTAATATGCCACTGATAATTAGATGCTTAATATGTCACTTATAATTAACTCCTTAATATGCCACTGATAAATAGATAATTAATTTGCCACTGATAATTAGCTCCTTAATATGCCACTGATAATTAGATGATTAATATGAACCTGATAATTAGGTGCTTAATATGCCACTGATAATTAGCTCCTTAACATGCCACTGATAATTAGCTCCTTAATATGCCACTGATAATTAGCTCATTAATATGCCCCTGATAATTAGATGATTAATATGCCCCTGATAATTAGATGATTAATATGCAACTGATAATTAGCTCCTTAATATGCCCCTGATAATTAGATGATTAATATGCCCCTGATAATTAGATGATTAATATGCCCCTGATAATTAGATGATTAAAATGCCACTGATAATTAGCTGCTTAATATGCCACTGATAATTAGATGATTAATATGCCCCTGATAATTAGATGATTAATATGCCACTGATAATTAGATAATGAATATTCCACTGGTAATTAGATGATTAATATGCCACTGATGATTATATGATTAATATGCCACTGATAATTAGATGATTAATATGCCCGATAATTAGATGCTTAATATGCCACTGATAATTAGATGATTAATATGCCTCTGATAATTAGATGCTTAATATGCCACTGATAATTAGATGATTAATATGCCACTGATAATTACATGCTTAATATGTCACTTATAATTAGCTCCTTAATTTGCCACTGATAATTAGATGATTAATATATCACTGATAATTTGATGATTAATATGTCTCTGATAATTAGATGCTTAATATGCCACTGATGATAAGATGATTAATATGTCACTGATAATTAGATGCTTAATATGTCACTTATAATTAGCTCCTTAATATGCCACTGATAATTAGCTCCTTAATATGCCACTGATAATTAGATGATTAATATTCCACTGATAATTAGATGATTCATATGTGCCTGATAATTAGATGCTTAATATGCCACTGATAGTTAGATTATTATTATGCCACTGATAATAAGATGCTTAATATGTCACTGATAATTTTATGATTAATATGCCACTGATAATTAGATGATTAATATGCCCCTGATCATTAGATGCTTAATATGCCCCTGATAATGTGCTGCTTAATATGCCCCTGATAATTTGCTCGTAAATATGTCACATCCAAAAAATGTAGTAACAGGTTCGCATGAACCAGTGTGAACTGGCTGAATCCCACCACTGGGGTTAGGTCAGGTAGCCCTGAATCCCATTTCTATAAGAAATGGAAAATGCTCCCAGCTCAAGATAGAATTCATTGGGCGCCAAAGCACTCCACTGTTAAATGTTCCCTCTCTTTAACAAAGTGATACTACTTATGTAGCAAGGGTTACCACCTTTTCATAAAAAAGAAAATAAAAAAATGGCCTTCCTATTAATACCATAGACTTAACGTTGGCTTAAATCCAATGTTTACTGGCCTGATGGCAAAATACTAAAATAGTCTAGGTGTGGGCACACCAGAAAAAGTGTATAAATATTAAATGCAAAGAGGTGCTAGAGTAGTGGATGGGTCTGAAAAACATCCACATGAGCAAACATGTAAGAAAAATAGAGAACTCAGCACTCAAAGGGTTGAAAAATAAAGTTTGGATATAACATGATGGTTAGCCTGATGTTAAATGCCTCCATGAAATGTGGGGATAAAAATCTCAAATGCTAGTATTTCATAAGCACAAAGATTTTGTTCTCCCAAAATACCTGTCCAAACCTCCTCATTACTACCAAAAACAATCATTACATATCTTCCTTCTGATCCCCTTGCCTAAAATTAGCAAAATACAATTGTTTTTAATACTTAAAGTTATCTGGTATGTTCATTGATGCCCTAGATTCCTCATCTTTGAAGGACGTAGGCCATTCCGATAATTAATAATAAAAAACACATTATGGTTATGGACACAAAAAACAAGACTGCAAAGAGTTAAAACCCTGCAAAAAAATAAGCTGTGTGCCCAATGGCTGTGCACAAAATGGAGTGGACATGAGTGACTATATAATCCCCTGTTGCCATTGTCTGAGATCTATTAAACCCTAAAAAATACAGGACTAAATTGAAATAGTTAAGCAATGGGTATGAAAAATAAGAGTAAGTGGTTAGGAAGGTTTAATGGCCTTTTGAAATGATGCTATGATGACATTCTAGTCCGATGCTGTGGTATAGAGATCACGAGTGTCCAAGTTTTTTCTGTGGTGGTCCGCTTCACCAAAAATGTATGTGAGCATGGGCCACATTCATTTTTCAATTGGAGAAAATGTATATATAAACAGTAATGTGCAGCATGTGAGTGTTTCCCAGACTCCACAGCAATAAAACTCCCAGTTAAAAAGAAAAACAGAAAAAAAACTCACATTAAATACAGTCACATGTACACAAATACACACACACACACACAGAGTCACACTTACACGCACACAGAGGCACAGTTACACAAAGACACAGTCACACTTACACGCACACAGAATCACATTTACACAAAGACACAGTCACACTTACACACACACAGTCACATTTACACAAAGACATAGAGTCACACTTACATACAGTCATACTTGCACGAACTTACATACAGTCACACTACAAAAAATTTATATACAGTCACACTTACACAAACACACTTGCATACACACAGTGCCTGGCCAACCATACAGTTTTTCTTTAACAGGGCTTCAAACTGCTCCTCCTTGTTTCATTGCGTAAAGTACACACTGCTGGTGCGCTTCTCCCCTCCTTCTGACCCTTGCACTGACCTAATGCGGAGGGTAGAGGAGGGGTCATGCACAAGAGGAGCTAGGTGCGCGCTCCACGCACCTTCCTGTGCGACTAGCAGTTGGAGGTACGGCTACCGCTGTGGAGCTCACGCAGGCCGCATGTTGGATGCCCCTGATATAGATGATGATTGCAAATATCAACACAGGCTTTCCAACAGTTTCCCTGCTACACCATCAGTAGTATTATATCATCATATCCTACAGCACTGTTCTGTCAGCTGTGAAAAATCTGTATTGTTAGATACCCAGTATTACTGTATTTGTCCTTAATATGTTAGCACTTAATTTTTATTTTCTAAGAATGTCCTTCTCACTCCCTAGGAGAGAATATTTGCTTTTATCAGCAATGGACATTTCAATCTGGCATTCATAATGTGTCTTATCCTTCTACAGCCCCTCCCCAGGCTACATAAATGGTTCAACGAGAGAATGTGTATCTGGTGTCCACATGCATTTCTATTAAGTCAGAACATTGCATTGCAACAATTTACTAAAAGGATCTGGACAATCTGAGTTGAGATGGCTACTTAAAGTAAAAATATACTATAACAATGGAAAAGCCAAGCAAATAATGAATGCTACAGTTTACATTTTTCTACAATCAGTCTTTACAGAGTTTCAGTTATTGATGGTGATATTAACCTGTTCATTTTTTTTTTTTGCAATACTTAACTTGAAAACGCACCTTTTTCAGGGTTCTTAATGATATTAGATAGATGTTTCTCAGTGTGCTCAGCATCCACTGGGGCCAATCAAAGAGTATGGAGATGCCCAGTATGTACACAAGTAATGTCACATATTGAGAGTCCCCATGCAGCTCATTGGAAAGCTGATGAGTGCCGTGTTCACATGTTACAGAAGGTCACCTCTTTGCATACCCAGAGCTTCCCAGTTTTCAGTTTGTGAAGCAATAACTGGGCATAAGAAATCCTGAACATAAAACTATAAGGTCAACTCAGGTAACTCCACTTTTCAGGTGCCTCAACCTTGTGGATGTATTCGGATCACACCGGTACCAGCATTTCAAGCTACTCAGATAGCTCCAGTGTGCCCCAGAATACATTAACATTAACAGTATAACATGTCCTGATCTAAATTTTTACAATGCTTTGGTTTTCGAAACCGATTTAGACCTGAATAGGGATATTGATCAGCCTCATTTAAGAGGTTTCTGAACTTTCCCGAATCAAATCCATTTCGGGCCAGATTAGCCTATATGGAGTCGTCCCGCTAATGACCAGAATTTTTCTAATAATATACATTAACATTAACATTAACAGTATAACATGTCCTGATCTAAATTTTTACAATGCTTTGGTTTTCGAAACCGATTTAGACCTGAATAGGGATATTGAGCAGCCTCATTTAAGAGGTTTCTGAACTTTCCCGAATCAAATCCATTTCGGGCCAGATTAGCCTATATGGAGTCGTCCCGCTAATGACCAGAATTTTTCTAATAATTCTACAGGTGGAGTATGGCCTTTTTTTGCACTCCTAAACATGCAACAGCTATACACATTTCAGCATGTAATTTGTAAAAGATAGTACATGCTTAACGGACATTTAAACTTTTTTTAACGCTTGGTTTCTTAAAGGAGGCAAGAGTTAAAAAACCATGTGCCTTTCCCCCAAGAAATCCAACGTGCATCTTTATAGATACACAAGGGTTTACTCCCGGCTCTGCCTCACAGTTGTCAAGCACTGACAGTATCAACATACAGACAACTAATCAGAGCAGATGCTTACCTCACTAGTCTGATTGGAATCTTTTACTAACCTGACCAGGCTGTCTGCTTCCGAGGAAAGCATGGCAGATGCTGGCCAGATGATAAACTGCCATGTACAATTAAAAGTACATGGCAGTTTATCCTCATACTAAGGACAATTCATTTTGCACAAGTTAAAAAAAAAAGTTTAGTTGTCCTTTAATGCAACATAACCACCATACGTTGTTTGTCTGGGTTTTTTTTGTAAGCTGAAGTGATCCTTTAACTCCTAAGAGCAGTGGTATGGAGGCAGCAAACGATACCTCCAGAACAATGCAGCACAATGCAGCACAGATCTGACATATTTATTTGTAGACTGTTGTCCTATAAAAAAAAATGTAAGGCACCGTGATTTGACATTATATTCAGATTACTCATTTCATGATCTGGCAACAGAATACCTTCATGCGCTCTGACTTTAGAGCTTCGCTACTGTGGCTTAGTTGGCCTATTGTGGCATCTGTTCTGATGTTAGCAAGCATTAAAGCAACGCAGTAACCATAAAATACTGTATTTGCTTGAATATAAGATAAGGTTTTTTTCAGAGCTAATGCTCTGAAATGACTCTCGTCTTATATTCAAGGTCATCTTATAATCATACTTAAAATAGAGTGATGTAGCTGTGATGTTTGGCATCGTGATGTGAGGCCTGACATGTTGTGGGCATGGAGGAATCTGAGCATGCACGGAAAGCAGGGCCAGACTGGCCTACTGGGACACCAGGAAAAATCCTGGTAGGCCACCTTCTCTGTGGCCGCTAGATTCCCTTTAATTATTCAGCTGCTTCAAGGACTCGGCCACTATAAGAATTCGGCCGCCTCTGCTGCTTTAAGAATTCGGCTGCAGCAGCATGCCTGCTCTCCCCCCCCTTACACTGTCGGAGCGCCGAATGTTAGGGGACATCCGGCGCTCAGACGAGAATATCCGTTTTCTGCATCTGACACCATCGGATCGGACACCTTCCTCCTTACCAAATAAAGGTAAATGAGCGGGACAAACTGCATAACCTTTTTCGGGGGTTAAAGAAAGAAAATCTGTGTTTTTATGTAAGTGTATCGTCATGTGTGACAGTGTACCTATGTTTAAGTGTGACTGTGTGTCTGTAAGTGTGACTGTGTGTCTATAAGTGTAACTATATGTCTGTAAGTGTGACTGTGTGTCTGTAAGTGTAATTGTGTACGTGTAACTGTGTATAAGAGTGACTGTATGTCTGTGTGACTGGGTGTACGTGTGTATGTAAGTATATCCTGTGTGTGTGTAAGGGTATCTAAGTGTGTATGTAAGTGTGTGTATTTATGTATGTATGTGTGGCTGTGTATGTATGTGGCAAGTGTGACTGTGTGTGTTTTTGTGTTTGTGTGTATAAGTTTCAGTGTGCATCAAACAGAATATCCGACTGCAGCGAGATGCAGCTAAGGCCGCTATGAGTGAGCAATGTTGCCGGCTTTTTCCATCCTGCACAGTGCAGGTCCTGGGTGCTGGGGCAAAATCTGTGAGTGCATTGCATGTTCTGTGAGTGCAATGCTGAGGGAAGTCCTGAATGCTGGAGCAAGTACTGAAAGTGCAGTCTGGGTACTGGAGTAAGTCCTGGGTACTGGGGCAAGTCCTGTGAGTGCAGTCTGCATGCTGGGTAAGTCCTGAATGATGGAGCAAGTTTAGTAAGTGCAATCTAAGTTCTTGGTTAAATCCTGAGTGCTGGGGAAAGTCCTGTGAGTGCAATCTATGTGCTGGGTTAAGTCTTCCTTGGGGCAAGTCCTGAGTGCAATAAATCTGTTGGGGTAAGTCCTGGCTGGGTGCTGAGGTAACTTGTGTAAGTGCAATCTGCATGTTGGGGTAAGTCCTGTGTGCTGGGGCAAGTCCTGAAAGTGGTTTGGGTCCTTGGGTAAGTCCTGGGTGCTGGGGTAAATCCTGGGTACTGGGGCAAGTCCTGTGAGTGCAGTCTGAGTCCTGGCGTAAGTCCTGTGAATGCAATCTGCATTCTGGGTAAGTCCTGGATGTTGGGGCAAGTCCTCTAAGTGCATTCTGTATATCAGTCTTATCTTTAAATAATACACTCTTCAAATGTGCTTTAAAATGCATGATTTTCCCCTTTTTATAAACAAGAAAATAATGTTATGCTATGGGGTTGGTATACAATTATTTCCAGGGCTGGTTTTTATCCCCAGTCCAGCACTGACAGAAAGGCTACATTCTTTTACATGTGTGTATTCTGAGAATAATAATAATTATTGTCTTTTGTGCTGTATCTACAGATATTGACACCATATAATTATACACAATCAGGGTTGTTTACCTTTTTTTTAAATGTAAATTGCATCATATTTATATATTATTTGTCAATAAATATATTATTCAAATTATTTTGTGTGGTTAATCCAGCACATAATTCTATTCATGTTTTACATATATTTTGCACATTAAATAGCGCAATCAATGTTTCATTATTTGCTATATGGCAGCTTAAGCAGGCTGAACACTGAATAACCTGTTGTGCTCTTGCAACCTAACAGGTACTAGCGCAATCAGCTTATGCGCCAATGTATACAGCAGACTCACAGGTGTCTGCGTTATCTATGCCGAATGGTAGATTTAAGCCTATGTGTAAAAAAAATCAGGCCCTGAAAATGCCTGATTTGTGTCGGGGGAACCTATGCCAAACACAATTTAACTGAGGTCCTTCTCTTCATCACTGCAAATCAGGAGTTATAAAAAAGTGCAATCAGTGTTTTTTTTCTTATATAAAATTATTTTTAGACATGCCCCCCATAATGTCTACTAGGACACCACTGTAGGAATACAAAGAAAAATAAATACGAAAAATATAAATACTTTATTTCCTACTACTCCACACCTGCCTGCAGGATTAACTCTTTCTCAAGAAAACACATTATATTTCTCAAAAGGCTTTAATGAAAATTAAGGAAGATCATAGATATAAAATAAACAATTTTTCGATATATATATATATATATATATATGTATATATATATAGAAACATGATTTACTTATTTTATATCTATGATCCTTGTTTATATATAAAATATATATATTTACAAAAACTAATATACAAACACATCTACTGCAGTCCAAATACACTTTATTGTGACACGTATTATTGTGGAGCTGTGTAATACACTTATGAACACCAAAATGTCTGAGCTCCTAGAAAAAGAGGGATTACCGAGGGCGAAAGAGTGATTTAGGCACAAAATAGTGACTGTCCCACTTAACCCCTTAACGACAGATGACGTGCCAGGCACGTCACGGCAAATCGAGGACTTGCCGACAGCTGACGTGCCTGGCACGTCATGCACTAAACTGAGTAAAGAAAGCGACCAGCGGTCGCTTTCTTTACTCTAACGGTGTTGCTACAATGCCTCTAGGTAGAGGCATTGTGCAACACCCCCCAAATGTGCAGGGGCGCGCTACGATCACTCCACGGAGTGATCGTAGCAGCCATTTAAAAATGGCTGCGCCGGCTGCACACATGTGCTTAGAAAGCGAACGATCGTTCGCTTTCTAAGCATCTCCGGTGTTGTTAAAGTGCCTCGCCAGCGAGGCACTTAACAACACCGTTCTGCTCCCCAGAGCCGATGGTGGTCGCTCTCCTGAGCGACCCCATCGGCTCAGTAGAAGGGAACGCTGCCTGTACAGGCAGCGCTTCCCTTCTAATGGCAAGAGCATCGGAAGTGAAAGTATTTCACTTCCGATGCTCTAGGGGGAGCCAATCGATGCCTGCACAACAGATCTATGTGATCTGTGTGCAGGCATGTATGGTAAGTGCTCTGATGAGCACTTATCATACTGTCAAAGGCAATATTAGCAAATATTGCCTTTGACAAGTATTGATCTGCCTCCCTCACCTTACTAGTTATAGTAAGGGAGAGAGACAGATCAGATAAAGTAAAAAAATAAAATAAAATAATAAAACAAATATTTAATAAAATTTTAAACACCAAGGGCTTTTATAAAAGCCATTTAACCCCTTCCCTGCCATTGATCGCTGTGTACGCAGTGATCATACACAGCAGCACATTTTTTGCTGTCTGTGCATTTTTTAGGGGTTAATTTTTTTTACTGTAATTCATTACAGTATAAAAAAAAGCTCTTTTAAGAGAGATTAACCCCTTTCTTGCTGTAGATCACTGCCTAAGCAGAGATCTGACGCAAATGCAGCAATCTTGCTGCAGAAGCATTTTTAATTTTTTTAAAACTTTTTTATTACACCCGTCACGTGTTAATTATACCCGCTAGGGGACTACGTTTAACGTAATTTTTTTTTTAAATAAGAGCTATTAACCCCTTCCTTGCCGTATATCACTTCCTAAGCAGCACATATGGTCACTGCCTAAGCAGTGCATATGGTCACTGCCTAAGCAGCGCATATGGAGCAATCTAGTCGCAGAAGGATTTTTTTTTTTGCTATCAGCATTTTTTTTGTCAGACTCGCTAGGGGTTAATTATACCCACTAGGGGATTACGTGTATTCCTTTTGAAGCTGTCTGAACACGTGTATAGCGATCAGTAACAGCCGATCAGTGGCAAAGGTGGTTTGGTGATTTCTCAGATGAGCATCACCATTCGTCTGGTTCGATCAATATTGGTAAATATTGTTCTGACCCATATGGATCTGCCTCCCTCTCCTCACTTGAGTTTTAGTGAGGGAAAGAGACAGATCTGTATAACATAATTTTTTTAATTGTAATAAATTAAATAAAATGTTAAAAAAAGTCCCAAGGGCTTTTATAAAAGCCATACCCTTTGTATAGTGTAGTGTATTAACCCCTTCCCTGCCACTGATCACTGCACAGCAGAAATTTTTTTCTTGTCTGTGCATTTTTAGGGTTTAATTTTTTTGTACAGTACTACAAAGGCTCTTATAAGAGCTATTAACCCCTTCCTTGCTCTACATGTTCAAATTCCAAGTTTGAAAATCAAAAAGCGCACCTCTCAAATGTAGCCTTTCAACACCCAACAAACCTGACAAAGCTATGCATGGGTGGTATCCCTGTGCTCGGGAGATGTTGCTGAACATATATTGTGGTATTGTTTGTCAGTGACACATACCGAAATATGTGAATTTGTGTCTAAAGTACAATGTATGTGGGAAAAAATACACAATAAAATGACTACCACAAACTTTGACAAAGGCTGGTGGTAGAATTGGTGCATGGAAAGTGTTAAAATAACACCATTTAAAATAGCCTAGGGTGTCTACTTTTACAAAATATATACTTTTTGGGGTAAAATACACTGTCCGACTTTAAAAAAAAGTCCCAAATGAAAGATGGGCTCAGGCTGGCTACACGTCAATATTCCAAGTTGAAAATGCGCACCTTCACAATGTGGCCCTTTTAGCCCCCAAACAACCCAACAAACCTATGCATGGGTGGTATCCCTGTACTCAAGAGATGTTGCTGAACACTTATTGGGGTGTTATTTGGCAGTGACACATACCAAAATCTGTAAATTCATGTCTGAAGTACAAGGTTTGTGAAAAAAAAACACAAAAAAATTACTACCACAAACTTTGACAAAGGCTGGTGGTAGAATTAGTGCATGGAAAGTGTAAAAATACCACCATTTGAGATAGCCTAGGGTGTCTACTTTAAAAAAATATATGGGTTGATGTGGTAAAATACACTGGCTGGTTTCAAATATGTCCCAAATGGGACATGGGTGCAGGCTGTCTGCATGTCAAAATTTCAAATTGGAAAACCAAAAACTTCACCTCCCAAATTTGGCCTTTTACCCCCAAAACAATCCAACAAACCTATGCATGGGGGGTATCCCTGTACTCAAGAGATGTTGCTGAACACTTATTGGGGTGTTATTTGGCAGTGACACATACCAAAATCTGTAAATTCATGTCTGAAGTACAAGGTTTGTGAAAAAAAAACACAAAAAAATGACTACCACAAACTTTGACAAAGGCTGGTGGTAGAATTAGTGCATGGAAAGTGTTAAAATACTACCATTTGAGATAGCCTAGGGTGTCTACTTTTAAAAAATATATGGGTTGATGGGGTAAAATACACTGGCTGGTTTCAAATATGTCCCAAATGGGACATGGGTGCAGGCTGTCTGCATGTAAAAATTTCAAGTTGGAAAACAAAAAACTGCACCTCACAAATTTGGCATTTTAGCCCCCAAACAACCCAACAAACCTATGCATGGGTGGTATCCCTGTACTCAGGAGAAATAGTAGAATCTATTTAGCATGTTTTTTCGTTCGCTATTGTTGATGAGGAGAAGTTGTTTCAAATAAAAACAAAGAAATTTGTGTATTTTTTTTTTTTTTACCATATTTTATTATTTTTTTTTAATAATATGATAAGATATGATCAAAAATATGGCATCCATAGAAAGCCCTTTTTGTCCCGATAAAAACAATATATAATATGTGTGGGTACAGCAAATGACGAAGAAGAAAATTACTGCTAAACACAAACAGCACAGAAATGTTAAAATAGCCATTGTCCAGAAAGGACAAAAATGTTTCAAAGGCTCTGTCCTTAAGGGGTTAAATAAGGCCACTTGGGAGGTATGTGTCCATGCTGTTTTGTGATGTTCAGCCCAATATTCTGTTTTCGGTACTCCTCCTCCTGTGAACTACGGCTTCCTGGATGCTTAACGAGCATTTTAAGTTATTTGAAAGTCTCATTCAATAGCTCCTGAAGTGGAAACTATTCGTTAAGCACTATTCTCTTTGTCAGTGTCAAATAGCCAAAACGTTGTTTTACTGAAGCGTTTCAAAATACAAGATGTTATCTTGTACGTGCTTGATAAAGTTTTGTGTTTTGACTCTTCCCATTTTGCCGCAGGGGTCGCTGGGAGTTGTAGTTCCGATTTTCCAAGTCCTGCTCCTCCTTTTCATGGCCGGCTCAGCGGGGCCGCACGGAGCAGTGGACTGGGTTGAAGAGAGGAGCGGTAAAAAAAAAAAAAAATCGAGTCACGGAGTGGCACCGGGATTCGTGTTCATTGTATGAGGTAAGAAAGCATCCGGGTGCTAGAGAGGTGACCGTTCCACCATGTTGGGAGAGGCTTGGGCTGAGGGGAGCAGAGGGAGGGTGCGGGCAGAGGCCCGGTGAAGAGGCTTTGTGATGATCAGGAGGCCTAGGTAGAAAGGAGGAAGCAATGAGAGTTACAAAGAGGAATGATTAAAGTCAACACATTGATGTTAGTAGGTGTACCCTTCCATAAAAGGTAGTATGTCTTCTATACTGGCATTAGTATGTGTTAAGTTTGTATGGATTCATTATAAAAACCAGTGCACACCCCTTATGTTATCCTTGTTATATATCTTGTATACCATAGATGGCTAACCATTGGAACTTTTAGGATCATAGGAAATGTAGTCCACAAATCAGCTATATTGAACCGTCAGTGTGAAAACATTTAACCATCACTGTTGTGTTGTGTACAAAGTTATAAGTTTCTATAGACAAAGGAGGAGAAGGTATGGATCTGTGACATTTAAACTTTATGGAACATTACTATAATAAGACCTATCAACACTGTTTTCTTTGAGCACCAGTGATGTGGAAACAATCATTATGAATGGAATTAAATACTAAGATGTTACATGTTGGACAATTTACACATTGTAAGAATTGTATTACGTACAGTGTGTACATTTTTATTTACATCAGTGAATAGGCTCTGTGATTATATATTATAATTTATAAAGTGTCAATTTAAATGCTGTACTTTACAAGAATTGTAGTGTAAAGAGAGCGCTGTCTTTTTTAAAGGAACGCTAAACTGTATTTTTCACTTGTGCTTCTAATATAGAGTATATATAAAAAAAAAGTAGTTGTCCTTAGTCTGAGGATACACTGGCGTGTACGTTTGATAGTACATGCCAGTTTATCCTCTGACCGGCAGTTGCAATGCTTCCATGGGAAGCAGGCAGCCTGGTCTGGTCGCTGACTGGCTCTATCTGCCCTCACTTATTAACCCTTTAAGGACCAGGGATTTTCCTGGGCCAAGGACCAGAGCGTTTTTCAATTTTTAATACGCGGTTTTTGAAACATAAATTTCCTCTCTCTCATTTAACGCACCCATACAAGTTATATGTTGTTTTTTAGAGGACAGTTAGAGCTTTCTTTTGATACCCTATACATAAAAATGATTTACATTTTAGTATTAAAAAATACATATAAAAGAGGAAATTTTTGAGGAAAAAAAAAGTTTTTCCCCATTATTTTCCCAATAATAAGCTACATAACTAGTGCAACACTAACCCACTTATCCCCCCCTAATTAACCAACTAATAAAAAAGAAAAATATTGATTCCCAAACCCCCCATAACAAAAAAGACAGAAAAAAAACTCTGAAGAGTGCGATGTCAGATCAGTAAAAATCATGCAACAGGCATGCAGGGGTTAAATTTTATTAAATAAATATATTAAAATTACCTTTAATTATTAAAAAAAACTTTATAAATTGTAAAAAAAAAAAAAAATCTGTTAAAAAAAATAAATAAATGAGGGCCATAAAGTGGAAGGAAACTGATCACAGTTAAAAACTGTGATCAGCAATGAAAGGGTTAATTTTTTTTTTTTTTTTTTTACCTATGTGTATGTAATTAATTTCTTTTTACTTACAGGTCACTCTCTGTGCTTCACTATAAGAATGTGAAGCACAGGGAGTGAATTAGAGGCAAAGTCAGTGTGTGAACACACTGACTTTGCCATCTAATTTGCATGTCACATGCCCGGAAACTGACCGATCGGATCCAGGAGCTTTGCCTCGGGTGCGAGGCTTAGTCCTGGACCCGTTGCAGACTAGCTGGCGGTGCCCACGGAGCGCACCGCCGGCTAGACTGCATGACGAGTTAACTCGTCATAAGGTCGCTAATGGTGCGGCTCTTATGACGAGTTAACTCGTCATAAGGTCGGGAAGGGGTTAAACACAAGGTACTCCCTCTTCACTAGCACAGAGCAACCTCTGTACTCTGCAGACCCTTTGATCAGATGAGTGGGGCAAGCCTCTGTTTTGATTGGCTGCTGTGCCTCTATTAAGGTATGTCAGGTCTACTTAGAAGAACCATCAAGGAAGCAAGGGTTACAAGAAACATATAATTGTCCTTTAAAGGATACCTCTGAAATGGGAGCTGGGGAATTTCCACAACACCCGAAAGACCGCTTTGCTATGCTCTTACCTTCCTTGACTGGGAATACAGGACTACATGCATGAAAACAGTTTCACCTATATCATCTCTTCAATAACACACAGCTTGGTGCCCCATCATGCATCTTTGTTTAGTGGATGATATAAAAATTGGTAAATATGTACTCCCCAAGTGAGAATTAGGAGTGAATTGTATGAAATTTTTGTTGATATTCCATAATCCAAGCATCAATGTATTTTTTTTTGTCATTGAATACAGGCTGTCTGTACCCCAGTTGGACTACATAATAACCAATTTTGAGAATTAAACTAATGCCATAAAAATAAGAGTGTTAGGTTGATGATCTGATTAGTACCCAAGCTTGGTGTTTATGCTCAGAGGCACACAATTTCCATTACACTACCTATGACTGGCCTTTTTATCAAGAAAGGTATTGAAAAGAGACAGATGGATTCAGAATCCAAACCATGGACAAGGAAATGTTGGCCATGTTGTTACATTATTGGATTTAGGTCAGTATAATGTCTCCAAGACCAAAACACCATAAGCACACTTGTGTGCTCCTGGCCCTAATCCAGAAGCAGAGATGCGGCAACATCTCAAGGGCATGCCCAAACCAGGAAGTTCAGACAGAGAGAGATTAAGCCAAATGTAGCCAGCTCTCACATTAAGCATCGTTTATATTTAGCCTGTTAGTCTAAGGACTCATCTGACAAATGTGTTGCCACTGTGGTTCCCTAAAGCGGGATCTACAGGATAGCGCATGGCAGAGAGGCTGTGATGGACTTCTGTTCACACAATGTGCTATCTTGTCCACATGCATTAGAGACCTGACTAAAAAAGAAAACAATTTAAAAGAGAAGTAATGAATGAACCTTAAAGTTGAGAGCTATTCTGCTAAATGTAACTGGCGCTCATGTTAAGTTTTGGTTATATTTAGCGTGTCCAAATGAGGCCTCATCTGACCCAAGGGATCCCACTGTGGTTCCTTGCCGTAAGATCCATAGCACAGCTCATAACAGGCTGGCTGTGAAACGCTGTTGTTCACAGGACGTGCCATGCTGTCCGAAAGCTATGTTGGAACCGTGTTTTTGAGGGCGGCATAGCACATCCTAGTGTGGCAACTTGTTAAGTGAAGGTACAATCATGTATTAGAACAGAAGGTTCAGTGCTTCTCCACCTTATTTAGGATGCAGAATAATCTGATTTTTATTTTACCTGAATATGTGATGGCTGGTATTTCATTGGAGCAAGGATCCACTTTGCTGAAGAGCACAAAGCAGTCAAATACATATTTTGATCTATCAGGCTACCTGGTGGAGGGTGTGCATTTATGTAAAAATGCTTTGAATACATTATGCTATTCCTTATTACTCGGTTTATAAATTGATCTTGAACAATGTTCCTATTAGTTAACCAAGATAAAGCTTGGGCTAATTGCATACCACATCACAGTTTCAGTAACTGTTCATAGCAACATTTCCTTCTACTTAAAAATACAGTGTGATTCATCTCCTTTTTTTTTTTTTTTTTATATACCTCCTATAATTAACAGAAGTAAAGAAATCTACCCAGTGAACAAAAACTAAAGACTGGAATGTTAATTTGAATGTTTTCTTGCAAGCTAAATAAAACCCCACTTTGGATACCGTTTCTCTGCTATCAAAATGGCCTTTTTAACAAACTCCCTATAATAATAAACCTTTACACGTCTGCATAATATTAACAGTTTATTCCCCAACAGTACAGCAGATGCCATGTAAACCCATTTTTATAACCCATTGAACACTAAATGATGAAATAATCTTTTCTTGTCAAAGTTTTTAATGAGAACTACAATTATTTTCTTATTGGCTACACATTTATGTCTAAGCTTTTAAGACCTGTCAAATTTCTTCATCTGGCATATATGTCAGATTTCAGACAGAACATAATTTCGAAATATATATGCACAACAAATAAAAGGAAATTCAATAGCAGTAGATATTTTCAATTCAATCACTGCTCACCACTCAGTCCAGGTTAAAAATCCCATAAAATCAATGCAATATCCATGTTTTTTGATCCACTGAATAGTAACGTTAAAGGATGGCTAAACGTTTTTTGAAGCAGTACTTACTATTTGATTCATAGAATCCCCAGCCACTCCTACTTTCATTTCTGACCCCTTGGCTCAGTTGAGTCGCTGACACAAATGAACCAATGGGCTGAATGTGGCATTTGAATTGCATTTCTGACACAGCCTGTTTTGGAAATGCAATTCTGTATGATGCCTGAACTGTGTGCACACGCAGCTTTTAAATGAAAGCGGAACTACATTTCCCATGATTCTACTGTGAATGACTTGATGTCTGTCTGTGAGGTGTGGTTGTATGTGTCTATCTTTCTGTATGTCTGTCTGTGACTGTCTGTCTGTACTTGGACTTGAACCCTGACTTCCATGTGCCTAACTCTCTTCTTTACCAGTTTTCCAGCCTGCTTCTGTTCTAATAACCATAATTCTAGAAAGCCTTGTTATCAATATTGTCAATGAAATAATGTTTTTTGTTATCATTGTCAACTCTCCTCAGCTGTGTCTGGTCATGTGCTGTCTCTCTGCCTATAAAAGCCACTTCCTTTCACTATATCGTTGCCAGATTATTGTAGTTCCTGCCAGCATCATAATCAAGCTATCTACTAATCTCTATTTACCTGTACCGATTTTGGACTGTCTGACTACTCTGCCTTCTCCTACCTATTGACCTCTGCTTGCCTGACTACACTTCTACTTTTTGTTCCAGCCTTTCAGCTCTGCTAAATACCAGATTGTCACTCAAAGCTCAGGGGCTCAACCACCTGGGTAACGAGTGGCTACTTCTGGCAGAAGACCTTGCTGATCTGGCTGCTGGACTCCAAACCTCCTAACATCACTATCATTACAGACTGTCTGTCTGTGATTGGATATCTGTGAGGTGTGTGTGACTGTCTGTCTGTAACTAACTGGATGTTTGTGAGGTGTGTGTGTGTATGGTTTTGTTTTTTTTTGCTTTCAGTGCTTTTTCAGTATTGCCACAATGCCTCCGCATGGAAGCATTGTGCAATAAAAAAAAAACCCTGCCACCTGCATTTCGATCGCTCTGGAGAGCGATTTAAATGCCGGTTTTAAACGCACACTGCCTTTAAAATGGGTGGCAGTGAAAAGAGCACTGATAGTGACTTTCTTTTTCAGTGCTCTGGTGTATTGCTACAATGCCTCCGATAGAGAGGCATTGTGCAATACTGTAAACTCCGCCAAATCGCTCCAGAGAGAGATTTAAGCCCCAGATCTTCGGCCTCAGGAAGCATGGCCAAAATACTTTTGAAATAGCATTGCACTGCTTATATGTACTGACATGTAACCTCAATAAAACATGCGGTATTTTCTAAACTCAGGACAAATATTAGAAACTATTTAGCAGGGTTTTTTTGTTTGCTTTTGTAGATAGTAGTATTTGTAGTATAAGATTTTTAAAATAAGTCCATAAATTTTTTTCACCATATTTTTTTTATTTTTTTCCATAAAATGATATTATATGATCAAAGTAATGGCATCAAATGAACGCCCTACTTATGCTGAAAAAAACAATAAACTATTTGTGTGGGTACGCTAAATGAGAGGGAACAAAATTACAGTTAAACACTAACACCTCAGAAATGTAAAAACAGCCCTTGTCACCAAGGCTAAAAAGTCTTGTCACTAAGGGTTTAAGTTTATCAAGCCCTGATGTAAAAAATAACATTTTGTCAGCTAATAGGCAACATTAGTCAACAGAGCATATTGTCTGCTGAAATGAACTGTTATTTACATAGTTAAAGTGACTGGTGCCCAAAATGCATCTTCTAAATGTTAATGCATATTAATATCCATTTACAGTACTTTAAAATGCATGTTTTCATTTTGCTTTGCTCAAAGTCAAAGAAACCAGGACTGCCCACACTGAGTAAAAATCTATTTCCTTTTTTTTTTTGCTACAGGAACCAATGAGAATAATGCCATTCAAATGAATGGAATTTCCTGTCTCTCTAGGTATGTCATCAGCTAATGTGTTGCACTGTTAAGAGATCCTACTGTGTACAAGAGCAAGGTCACTTAGAGTCCACACAATGTATTTAATTTGAGGCACACAGGAAGTGACTAAATGGAAAAAAAAAACATATGTTCAGTGTCTATATAATCAGTGCTGCAGCATCTGTAGTATACATGCAGAGTAATCACTGGGTGAGGGCTTGAGTAAAATATAAAAAATGTGATTTATGCAGAATGCCTCAAATCACAGTGGAGAAAAGCCTGTGCACTATACAAGCGGTAATCTTCAACATGGACCAAAGTGAGATTGGGGATTAGACTGTCCCGTTAAATAAAGTTTAAAGATGTTACATCCGAACAAAAATGTTAAAAATAAAAGGTGTGATTTGATTACCAGGCCAATCAATGTACGTGTATAATTTTCAAAAAGGCACTATAAACTCAAAAGTATTGCACAGGATCCTTAGCACATATCTGAAGATGTTTTCTCTTCGGGTATACTTACATACTTATATCTAGGTAAGACAGATCAGCAAGTTTGATGGACACACAACTTTTACCCACATAATGTAGACTACAAGTATGTCCAAAATAAACAAATTTATTCATCAAGGAGCAGATCCCATAGGCACTAATTTGATTAAGTGATTTCACCCTGAACACGTGTGAATTATGCATTATGAATGCAGCATGTAAAAGTTGTCTCTCAAAAAATGTCCGAGCAAATGGGTGAATGCATGGAATGAAAAGTAGAAGTTAAAATAAATACTGTTTAATAGAAAAGAGTTTGATGCCAACTTAGGGTACACGTAGCAAGGTGAGAATTTAGTAGCATAATTGGTTGGGGAGGGGGGGGGGGGGGCTGTGCTCACCTAGGTATATGTATGTGTCTGGGTTACTGTAGCATTTGTTCTACCTCAAGGCTGCTGGTTCAAATTTTGGGTGGGGTTGAATCAGCCCTTTAGCCTTTTTAGGGAAATACATTGAGTGATGTTGGGCAAAAGTGTAAAAAAATAAAATATATAAATATCTTTGAAAAGTGCCCTGTTTTGCTACTGTTATTTACACGTGCTCAGCTGACTATTACTGTTACTTTGCTTGGCTGTTAGTTTGCGTGTCACAGAGTGTTAAAGATTTGTGACGCACACTAAAGTGAATCATAGAAGAGTGGTTTAGAGCCAAAAACAGTACTCCTGCCAAGCCTGCTGCTACAGCAAATAGATTACTTGGTGCAATGTTTGTAGAATCCTTTTTATTTAGTTTAAGACAGTATTACTTTGTGCATATTCATGTCTGAGGAGGATGAATGTGTTGGCTTTTCTTGCAGCAGTTGTACTTCTGATATAGATAGTTTAATCTCCGTATTCCAATGGTCATTTGTTATGTGTCCTAACAACAAATTGTCTAATATGTAACAATTCCATTAAGAATATTGAAGTGAAAGTAAGAGGAAATATAGCAGATGTTGAAGAAAGCATTTATAAACAACACTAAAATAATGTTTGCTTGCAGTTTGCCTCATTAAATTTTTAAAGGTCAATTTTGTGTGGGTTTTTAGTTGTTGGATTTTTTCTTCTTGTAAATACACCTAATGGCTGTACTCCCTCCCCCATGACACACACACTTTAAGGGACAGTAAACTTTTTTTTTTTGTGTGTGTTCAGATCATGAGCCTCTTCACTGCTGTGCAATGTTACAGAGAAATTGTGCACAGATTACGTACCCCCTGTGCTTCATCTTCCTTTACATGTACCATAAGATTGGATAATAATAACATTGCCTGGTTGTTTGGTGAAAGTATTTGAACATCAGAGAATATCTGAAAGAGCCCTATCTGGTTAAACACTGTTAATAGTAATAATAATATTATTATTTATTATTATTATTTTGTATGGGCTTAAGGACAGATCTCCCAAAGGAGGTAAACAGCAGGGCAGTTTATTGCAGTGTCCCTTGCCAATGGCATAGATTGGGGGACTTAATAGTAGAAATATATTGCTTTTAAAACATTTTTTTTAATTGATAGGTCCTGGAACAAATAAATACATATTTGTTTTTAAAGGGTCAGCCTTTATATGCATTTATTTGCATGTATTTTTCACACTGGAATGAACTTTAAAGCAAGAGCTATTGACATTGATTGACACATTAATTGTAGACTTTAGGAGCCAAACAGACCAGCTTAGTTATTTTTAGGGAAATGTTACGTAGGAGTCAGGAAAAGGGTACTTTAAAAGAGTTCAATACCCCTTTATATAAATGTGTATTGTTAAACATGAATTTAATTGTTTACTTTTAATTATCTGTAGTAATCTCAGTGAAAAATTCTATTTTTCATTCTTCACATTTTGCTTTCCATATATCTGTTTCCTAACAAAATTACACAATATAGAAAAAAGTATTTTGTATAAAGCAAAAAACTACAATATATGGTCTACTTACTATTTTTAGCATATGATTTTGAGTAATGACTATATGTAGTAAGGCAAAACATAAGAAATTCTGTTGCAAAGTTTTCATTTCTGAACAGTGAATTTGAGTTGTATTATATAATTGATGTCCAGACTCCATTATTTTATCTCATGAAATTATTGTCTGACTTCCCCAACCTAAGGATCTTCACGGCATGTGGCCCTCCACACAAGCTGTACAGCACTGCTCAATATGGTGAAAATGATACTGTTTTTTCCCCCCCTAGAATTTCTACAATTTTGCCTTGAAGAATAAGATAATCTTCCATAGCAGGTTTTATGCCTGGTTCTGCTATTGTCAATAAATTGTTTCAGCAATATTTTTTCACGTGCATCTGTCTGTTTTAAATAATTCCTGCTATAGGTACACACCACTGGTATACCTGTGTCTTCCAGAAAGACTGGTACTTCTTGACCTGTGTGTCACCCTATGTCTTAATATAAAAGGTTGATAGTGTAGGTTAGTGTACCTCTAACCTATATGCATGAAATACCTATTTTCTATTTTCCTGGTTTTTTTTTTATTTTTTTCTTGGATGTTTTTTTGAATGGTGTGAAAAATAATTGTTACATCACACTTAGTCATTGTATTTTTACAATTAATGAGCTTCAGTTTCCTTCCTGAATCTTTGCAGTCAATGTTTCACCTGTTATGTTTAAATAGCTGCCTTTATATTCTCTTTGACGCAGCTTACTCAGGACAGAATTCTTGCGCCCCCTGCCTGTGCTCCTTGCCAGTGCAGAACCGGTCAGTCCACCCCTGGGTGTAACTTAGCAGAGAACTTTTGTTTACTTTTATATGTAAATGAAATCACAGGGATAAAAGGCAAATTAAAAAATATATTATTACAATGTATTTATCGAGAAACAGCAAATTACAAATCACTTTATAATTAAAGTAAGGGGTACAGTAAAAAGAAAATGTTTTACCTTGGAATGTAGTAAACATAGACTTATTTTATGTATGATCATCATTTTGAAATATCTCTCCTATTAACCTTTTTAAATATTTTTTGTATTTTTTAAATTACACTGACCTAATTCTTATTTTTTCACTGTACCATGTGCTTTAAGTTATCATACACCCACTCTAGTGGGAGACATCTGATCTGCTTGGATGAATAAGCATTCTGGTATTATTTGAAAGTTATAATGGGTCCCAATGGTACAGCAGTGAAACAACATTAAAATGATTTGTCTTGAATACTACCCTAAAGTTATTGCAGGTCACTACCAGATAGACTAATTATAAATATACTCATACTTTCGTAAACCATTACTTTAGAAATAAAAAGTCTGTGGTTCTTTTTTATGAAATAAGAGTTTTATACTTTTTGTTCATATGCTTTTTTTTGTTTTTCATGTGCTTGTAGGTGATAGTCGTGGAAGCTAAATGACGCCATATACACAAAGAAGCGGAGTGATTAATGGCAGCGTGCTAGGACTAATGCACTGGAAGAGTCCAAAAGCAACAGGGTTTGGTTGTTTATCATAATGAAGAAGATCAGTCTAAAGACCTTTCGCAAGTCTTTTAACTTTAACAAAAGCAAAGAGGAAAGTGACTTTGTAATGGTACAACAGCCATCAATGACAAATAATTTTGTAAAAGACGACTCCCTGTTTGGCAGTTGCTACGGCAAAGAGTTGACGGGCTGTGACATAAACAGTGAGGATGAAAAGGGGGGCAAAAACAGACCGAAAAGCGAAAGCTTAATGGGTACATTAAAAAGACGCCTTTCTGCAAAGCAAAAGCAAAAAGGAAAGGGCAACACGTCTGTAAACTCTGCTGAAGACGATACTTTTTCTTCTTCTTCTGCGCCTATAACGTTTAAAGATGTGAGAGCTCAAAGACCTTTAAGATCAACTTCCCTTCGTACCCACCACTACAGTCCAACTCCATGGCCTTTACGACCAACCAATTCTGAGGAGACGTGCATAAAAATGGAAGTCAAGGTGAAAGCATTGGTACACTCCTCCAGTCCGAGCCCAGCACTAAATGGAGTTCGAAAAGACTTTCGTGAGCTACAATCCGATAATGTATTTCAGGAACAAAGTAATACATTGAAAAGTACAGAGTCCCAAAATGGAGACTTACACCTACACATTAACGAACATGTGCCTGTAGTTATAGGACTAATGCCTCAGGACTATATTCAGTATACTGTGCCTTTAGATGAGGGAATGTATCCTTTGGAAGGATCCCGTGCTTTCTGTTTGGACAGCTCTTCCCCTATGGAAGTTTCTGCTACACCGTCTCAAATTGGAAGTAATAGCTTTCATGAGGATGAAAGTCAGGTGTCCCAGGATGTAGTTGTGGCGCCAGACATTTTTGTGGAGCAGGCTATTAATGGTCTGTCGCATAGCACCAGTGGAGTTCCATTTCAGAATTCCAGGGTTAATCACAATGACGTCCCCCCACTTTCACCATTATTACCTCCAGTCCAGAATAATCAAATCCAAAGGACCTTTGCAGGACTTAATAGCACAGATGCATACATGGCTGAAAACATGCGTTGTCATTTGAATTTTGATCCCAGTACTGCTCCCGGTGTAAGCAGAGTTTATGATTCAGTACAAAGCAGTGGACCCATGGTAGTTACAAGCCTCACAGAGGAGCTTAAAAAACTTGCCAAACAAGGCTGGTACTGGGGACCTATAACACGCTGGGAGGCTGAAGAAAAATTGGCTAATGTACCGGATGGCTCCTTTTTGGTTCGCGACAGTTCTGATGACCGTTATCTTTTGAGCCTAAGTTTTCGCTCTCACAGCAAAACCCTTCACACTAGAATTGAGCACTCTAATGGTAGGTTCAGCTTTTATGAACAGCCAGATGTGGAAGGACATACCTCTATAGTGGATTTAATTGAACATTCCATCAGAGACTCAGAAAATGGAGCTTTTTGCTATTCTCGATCTCGAGTGCCAGGATCTGCAACTTATCCAGTGAGACTGACAAACCCTGTGTCACGATTTATGCAAGTGAGATCCTTGCAGTATCTGTGCCGCTTTGTAATACGTCAATATACAAGAATAGACCTGATTCAGAAACTGCCTTTGCCAAACAAAATGAAGGATTATTTACAGGAAAAGCACTACTGAACTTGTGGGAATTTTGCAACTTGCACTTTTGGGAACAAAAAAAGAGATTTAAATACAGTTTACAAACTTATCACGATCAGAATATTTTGCTGCCATACCAATATATTAGTTATGTTTGGATAAATGAGTGTAATGCATTTTAATTTTCATTCTTAATTTTAAAGTCAAATCTCCATAATTTTTTTGTTTGAGTGAAATTAATCACCATCCTTTTTCAACATTGAAAAAAATAATAATCACAATGTGAAATATTAGATTTTCCTATTTTTTCATGTTCTTAGCTGCTATCCACTGTGACTATTATGCATTAAAAAGCACACATCTCATGTGTTCTTAACCACCACTGACATTAAATGAAACCTGTAGATTGGATCTTTTGTTACCTGTTTTTTATGTTTTTGATTTTACAGTACCAATTTAGACTTCTATTTTTATACCAACAAATATAATAACATTCTTTTTCTGGTTCATCATTTTGATTCTAGTAGCCCATGTTTCTTGTATGTTTTTTTTGAGGGACAGGCCACACCATAATCACATGAATTCCTTTTATTAAGGCAAATGTATTGAAAAGGGAAGACGTTTGTTGCCAAGATTTATCCAGTAGAACATATACAATATGCTTATTATATGTGATTAATTATAAGCACATGTCACAGCACTTGTGGTGAAGAAATGTGTTGAAACATATACAGCCATTCAGAGGAGCACTATTATAACAGCACACTAGCAGGATCCCAGGCTGTATTTGTATTAAAAAGGAAGAAAGAAGAAATGCAAAATGTTAAATTGTTTTTTTTTCTTGTAAAGGAAAACAAAACTGTAACCTTGAGATTAAAATCTGTCTTTGTACTTTTTCAAGAAAACTGAAGGATATTCTTTTACTAAACATTTAATTTTGTTTACAAATTATATTTACATTTAATTTACATTTTCTAACAAAAATAAGAACTGTTTATTCCACTAGACACATTTGAATTCCTTGCTATAGGATGATGCTTAACAAGGGCTTTAATGCTGTGTCTGGGTTAAGATAATATTGTTCATGATGTGTGATCTGAGAGCTATGAGTGTTTCCGATTAGTTATGTAGTATGTAAAACCACATAGTCAATACTGCATAGTATGGGACTCCATTTGAAGACTATTTTTTAATTTTTTAATTAAATACCTGAATTTCAACTGATCTCCATAACCCTTAAATTTATACATATAAAAGTATGGCCCGTTTGAACTTTTTTGATCCAGAATTTCTTTTCTTTTTTAATAGTTCTAATATAAAATATCAATTTTTAAAATTTTTATTTGTCTTTTTCGCTAATTGCTTTTTGTAAATTGTAGCACATTCCAAATGAAAGCCTTAGTTGCAAGTGAAAGGCATCTGGGTTCTCCGGTGAAATTGCAACTGCATCAATGCATATAACACATGAATATTTACATAAAAAGGATTGTTTTTGTTTAAACGACAACTGTGGTCCAGAAAAGAAAATGTTTTGTAAATCGGTTTAGCTCTGTTAATAACACTGCAGAAAATGCTTCCACACGTGTGGCACCATTTTGCAAATTCTGTGGCTGCTGCACAAGTGATAAAATGGTTGCCGCGCAGGCGTGATCAGTCATAAACAGGAATGCATTTTTAGTCACATCCTATTTCATATATCAGGGCTCGACAAACCCCAGGCGCCAGGTCGCCATGGCGACCAGGAAATTAGACCTGGCGCCTGGGTGCTGTCAGCCTCATGGTCCCCTTGCCGCTGCCATCCGATTTTTCTGCAGCGCGAGGGGGGTAAAGTCTGTGCCGATGGCCGATGGCACAGACTGCAAGCTCCGCCCCCTCGCGCAGCGCGTGTCTGAGTGCCGGGTGTCGTCACGTGACATCCTGGCACTCAGCACGCCGACCAAGTTCAGCTGCAGCACGAATGTCCCCCTCCCCTGCAGTGAGGTAAAGCAGCAGGGAGGGGGGGACACATCAAGAAGAAACCCCCAAGAAAAGACTGTGTGAGGTAGGTATGTGTGTGTATGTATTGTAAAGTAGGTGTGTGTGAGGTGTTTAGATATTTGTGTATATGTAAAGTAGGTGTGTGTGAGGTGTTTGTGTATATGTAAAGTAGGTGTGTTTGTATATATGTGTATATGTAAAGTAGGTGTGTGTGAGGCGTTTGGATATATGTGTATATGTAAAGTAGGTGTGTGTGAGGTGTTTGTATATATGTGTATATGTAAAGTAGGTGTGTGTGAGGTGTTTGTGTATATGTAAAGTAGGTGTGTGAGGTGTTTGTATATATGTGTATATGTAAAGCAGGTGTGTGTGAGGTGTTTGTATATTTGTGTATATGTAAAGTAGGTGTGTGTGAGGTGTTTGGATATATGTGTATATGTAAAGTAGGTGTGTGTGAGGTGTTTGGATATATGTGTATATGTAAAGTAGGTGTGTGTGAGGTGTTTGGATATATGTGTATATGTAAAGTAGGTGTGTGTGAGGTGTTTGGATATATGTGTATATGTAAAGTAGGTGTGTGTGAGGTGTTTGTATATATGGGTATATGTAAAGTAGTTGTGTGTGTGTGTGTGAGGCGTTTGGATATATGGGTATATGTAAAGTAGTTGTGTGTGTGTGTGTGTGTGTGTGTGTGTGTGTGTGAGGCGTTTGGATATATGGGTATATGTAAAGTAGTTGTGTGTGTGTGTGTGTGTGTGTGTGTGTGATGTTTGGATATATGTGTATATTTAAAGTAGGTGTGTTTGTATATATGTGAAGTAGACGTGTGTGTTAATGAATTGTGTTTATGTTTGCGTGATTGTCTGGCTCCTAAAAAAAAATTCTGGCTCCTAAAATCAAATTAAATTTGTCAAGCCCTGTCATATATACCTTCATTAACCCCTTATCAACAGATGATGTGCCAGGCACATCACGGAAAATCGAGGACTTAGTGACAGGTGCACTAAAAAGAGAAAATAAATCTTTCAGTGTTGCTACAATGCCTCTATGTAGAGGCATTGTGCAACACTAAAAAAAAAAAAGGAGTGACCGTAGCTGACATTTAAAAATGGAGGCGCCGACTACACACATGCTTAGGAAGCGTACTAAGCATCTCCCCTCAGGACCGCGGACCTGCAGAGCACTGGGAGACAGAGCAGCAAGGAGCTAAGTACTGGGGAAGGGGGGAGGAGGGTGGTACATATAGTGTGTATAATCCCTTCACCAAGCAGAATACAAAAAAATATAAATGTATTAATAGAAGTCAAAAAATACTTACCAGTAAATTAATATTTACACAAAAACATAAAAGAAGGGGGGGAAAGGGCATAAAGTATATGAAATATCTCATTCTTGTGGGGGGAGGGTCTCCACCAGACAAAAAAAAAAAAAAAGGTAAATGCAAAAAAGTGATCTGCACCACTACAAGAGAGAGACATTATTATAAAAAAGGAAGCCAGTGCTAAAAATAACAAACAAATATCAAACTCCAAAATGAATAATATATAAAGTATGAATTTATCACATGTTTCAGACACAAGGCAATAACATAAGTAAATACATATAAAACAGAAAAAAGAGTGTCCACTGCCACTATACGGTATAATAGAAAACTGGTCACATAGACAAAAAGAGCATACTATAAAAATACATAAAATATCAATATGATACAATAAATATACATACAGAAAAAGAAGAGATTCTTACCTACTGGTTTTAGTTCACCTGGCCAGACAATTGAACATTTGCAAAAGAGCGATATTGCACTTACAAACAAATTACACCCCACAGAATTTCATGAAAACTGCTTGAGCTGATGGGTGAAAGTGCATAACCTCATATGTTATTTGTCATTAACATATGCAACAGCCAGTCTGCCTATTACAATATGCACAGTTCCCCATTAATATGCCACAGCCAATTTGCCCATTAAAATGCCAGTTTTAGTTTGCCTATGAATATGCCACATCCAAATTGCCCATTAATATACCAGTGTTATTTTGAAAATTAATATTCCACACCCAATTTGCCCGTTAACATGGAAGTTATTTTATTCCATTAATATGCCACAGCCAATTTGTCCATTAAAATGCCAGTGTTAATTTTTTCCCCATTAATATACCATAGCCAATTAATATACCAGTGTTTGTCCATTAAAATGCCACAGCCAATTGCCCATTAATATGCCAATGTTATGTAACGGGTTTTTTCATTGGCCCACCTATACCCCTGTGGACCTATTTTGCTCTGCAGGGCGATCCTGTGTCTCCGATACCTGGGAGTTGGGGTACATGACGGCGGCAGTGCCTCCACCCAGTGGGGCATCCACGGTATAGATGGGGGGTGCCACTGGGAACATATCTACACAAGTAATAAAACTGACACAGAGCTAACTTAAATATAACTTTGTATTGCACGGTAAAAGCACTATGCAAATAAATAACTGAGAAATAAACATAACACAGTAAAATATTTAGAAGTGCAATGACTCATTGAAAGCAACCCGCAATATACTGCAGCCCACTCCAGACTCCACCCCACAAGCAGTCTGGTACCGTTAGTTGGTGCACATAGTTGGGCCCATAAATATTGTAATCCACAATATGGCTGAAGTTAAAATGAAACTGGCAGGAAAATGGAAGACCAAGGACTTTTAGCTGTGTGCTGACTTTCAGGGTGTGAGACAGGGGGAGATAGTTTCAGCTTACCACTGTACCACAGGCTGCAATCACATCACTTCACCTGCTATCTCAGGCTTTGCCACACACAGCTCTGTATGCAGGTCTGCTGACATCTACATGCAGGAATATTCCTCCAGGACCGCTGTAATCCTTCTGGTATTAGATTAGACAGGCCTAAGTTCCTAGAGCCTAATAACTGCTTAACAGGGTCTTTCTCCTTCTCTCTCCAGCTCTGAACTAACTTGTTTCTTAAAATGGAGTCAGGGTCTTTGTTTTTTGTCTTGTTCTCTAAAGATCGCCATCTGCTTGGCACCTAACAAAACTGCAGGGTAGTCAGTGACACAGCAGAAATGATTGTAGGATTTTACTAAGTTATGACATAAAGTCATGATTTATAAAGACACGGAGACGAATATTTATGCTTAACTCTTTCCATTTATTCCCTCAGCAGCAAAATTTAGAATGAAGTGAAAACATAGCAGAATTAATTTAACCAATCATAACACATATGTAAATCTTGCCCCTCCCCTTATAAAGCCCTCAACTTGCACCAGCTCCTCCTCTTTCTTTGGTGCGACCGATAATTCTAAAAATGAACAGATCCATCCAACATGAATGTAAAACTTGGAGACGATTCAAAACTTCTTCAAATCAACTCAGCAGAACGAAGATACCAAGTAGGGTAAATATGATCTTCATACTAAGAGCAAAGGAGAGGTAATAGAATAGGTTAAAATACTCAAAATTCCTTTGACATATTGTTAAATCGATGCATCAGTTATAAATAAACGCAGATGTATTAACATTGAACAATCAACAATCATATTTAATTAGAATCATGGATGGGAGAAAATGCATAATATATAATAAATATATAATAAATAGGGTGGGTAAATATTCGTCTCCGTGTCTTTATAAATCATGACTTTATTGTCATGACTTAGTAAAATCCTACAATTTATAAAGACACGGAGCCTCATATTTATGCAAGTTCAAAGCTGTTCCAATAATGCTGATGTAAAATGTTTGACTGGTTTGAAATAAAACTCTTTAAACGTAGATTCCCTTGACCAGTCTGCAGCTTTCAGGATATCTTCCAATCTGCTGCCCGCTGCTATAGCCTTTGATGCCATGGCCCCTCGGACAGAATGAGGGCCAAAAATAGTTGTATCCACGCCGGCTTCTCCAAGAATCCATTTGACCCATCTAGCTAGAGTTCCAGTAGATACCGCATGATGAGGCTTACGAATGGCAAGAAACAAGTTAGAAGGACAGGAGTGACGGAAGGTTTCAGTTCTCTGCTCATATTCCCGTAAACAAGCCACTGGACACAGTTGTGGGTGATCCGGAAAAGAAGGGTAAAAGACTGACTTTATAGCAGTTTTTGTGCGTCTTGTAATGTCAAATAACACTCCGTCTGGAGTAAAGGAGCGTGCTGATGAATCCAAAGCCCTTACATCAGACACACGTTTACAAGACACCAAGCAAAAAAGAACTACAATTTTTGCTGAAAGCTGTTTTAAAGATAAATCTTCATTCGGTTTCCAATTGTTCAAGAGATCAAAAACCAATCGTACATCCCAGAGATTAGAATATCTGGTCCTTGGAGGTCTGGCCAACCTTATGCCTTTTAAGAGTCGACATACCAAGGCATGTTTTCCAGCTGGGTATCCTTCAAAACTGAATGACCAGCTGAAATAGCCGAACGTAGCACATTTATAGATCTATAAGCCGAACCGGACTGAAACTTCGAAGTTAGGAATTCCAAGATTTTTGTTACAGGTGCTGATACGGGATCAAGGTGTTGTTCCATGCTCCAGTTAGACCATGATTTCCATGCAGAGGTGTACAGCTGTCTAGTTCCTGGGGCCCAAGCTCCTGCCAGGAGATCTCTAGTTGCTTGTGGAACATCTGGGATACACCAGGGTCCCCTGAAAGTAGCCATGCTAGCAGTCTCAATTGTCCGGAAATTACCAGAGGGTGAGCATTCTCTTCTGGATCCATTAGAAGGTCCGGAATTGATGGGAGGAGACGAGGAATGTCCATTGTCATTTCCAATATCGTGGGGAACCAAGGTTGTGCTTCCCACCATGGGGTGATTAGAACTAAGGACCCTTGATGTTGTCGTAAACGAACCAGCGTACGTGCTATTAGGCAGAACGGTTGGAAAGCATAAGATCTGTGAAGAGGCCATTCTTGAAGGAAAGCATCTGTCGCCACCGCTTCCGGATCCGGACGCCAACTGAAAAATCTGGGAAGTTGAGTGTTCAACCGGGATGCAAACAAATCCATGGTCATAGGACCCCATAGTTTCTGTAAGCGTTGGAACGTTAACCTGTGAAGGCGCCAATCGCTTGAGTCCTTCAGATATCGTGAACTCCAGTCTGCGCCATAATTGGCCAAGCCTGGGATGTGGGTGGCTTGGATTGAAACGTTGTGAGCAAGGCAGAATTGCCAAAACCCCGTCGCTAGCTGTGAGAGCATCGGTGACCTCGTACCCCCTAGGTGATTTATGTAACGGACTGCTGATACATTGTCCATACAGAGGAGGATGGAACAATTGGACAACTTTGTCGCGAAGCTTTTCTCAGCGAATGTTCCTGCTAGCAGTTCCAATCCGTTGATATGTAATCCTTGTTCTTGGATCGCCCACTTCCCGCCTGTGAAGGAGTTTCCGCATAGAGCTCCCCATTCACGTAGACTTGCATCGGAGGAGATTGTGAGATCCGGTAGTGAACTGAAGATTGCTCTTCCGTTCCATGCATCCATGTGATGTAGCCACCAGTCTAGTTCTTCTGTTGCTTCGAGATCTAACGGAATGACATGATCGTATGTCCAACCTTGATGTAGAGCACGTGTCTTCAGGCGCTGTAAGGCTTGATAGTGTAATGGCCCTGGGAAAATGGCCATTATTGAGACTGACAGAAGTCCGATAATTCTTGCCAAATGACGAATCGTGATTTTGGATCGTGTTAATGTCTTCTTGATTTCCCTCTTTATCAATTTTACTTTGATTTTGGGAAGGTGTAAAGATCCGTGGACCGAATCTATGTTGAAGCCCAA
Source organism: Pelodytes ibericus (assembly GCA_036172795.1). Taxonomy (NCBI): domain Eukaryota; kingdom Metazoa; phylum Chordata; class Amphibia; order Anura; family Pelodytidae; genus Pelodytes; species Pelodytes ibericus. The sequence continues at coordinate 83,112,112 of CM069859.1, forward strand.
AAACTTGATCGTCTGTGTGGGCTGAAGAAGTGATTTCTCTTGATTGGTGAGGAAACCTAAGCTGTGAAGGAGATCTATCGTCCAGGTCAGATGTAGTCGTAGTGTGTTTTTGTTCTGTGACATAATTAGAATGTCGTCTAGATAGATGATAAGTCTCACACCCCTTTTTCGTAAATGAGCCACCACTGGTTTCATAAGCTTGGTGAAACACCATGGTGCGGATGACAGGCCAAAAGGGAGACATGAGAATCTCCACATCACATATTGCCATAGGAAACATAGAAGTTTTTGGTGTTCCGGAGCTATGGGCACAGTCAAGTATGCGTCTTTGAGATCTAGTTTGGCCATCCAATCTCCTAGTAGTAGTAAATCTCTCAGACAATGAATACCTTCCATCTTGAAGTGATGGTACCGCACGAAGGCATTCAGGGGACGTAGATTTATGACTGGTCTTGCACCGCCACCTTTCTTGGGCACTAAGAATAGGTTGCTTACGAAAACCATAGTGTTGTCTTGGATTGGACAGATAGCATTTTTCTGTCTTAGGGATTGTACCTCTTGGTCTATCATATATTGATCCGATCTTGGAAAAGTTATTGGTTGAGGACACCCCATTTGGACGGGAGGAGATATGAAGTCTATGAGGTAGCCCTGTACTGTTCTGAGGACCCATGTGTCTGAAGTGATTGTGGCCCATGTGTGTGTGAAACATCTGAGGCGACCCCCCGCTTCTGACAGGAAAAAAGGGAGAAAATAATTTGGACTTACCATATCCACGTTTATGTTGTAGTGATCCTCTGATTCCTCTTGATTGCCAAGGCCTGCCTCGTTGTGGGAAAAACATGGGGTTCTGGACCCTGAACTCTTAGGCATGTTGCCTAGGTTGGACGGGACCTCGGGATCCACGGTATTGACCCCTAAAGGAGCGGCCGGCCAGACGGCCCCTAGTTCTGCCGGCCCCAGCGAAAACCTTCTGATTGAAGACCTTTCGCATATTTGATTGAGCTTTGTCTAAAGCAGTAAAGGTCTGGACGAAAGTCCCTAATTCCTTTACAAAGGAATCACCGAATAATAAGCCAAATGAAATGGCCATATTTATAAGTTTTGGCTCAATTTTTAGCAAAATAGCTTTTCTTCTCTCAGTGGCAATAGCAGAATTTGCGTTCCCCAATAAGCAAATGGCTCATTGAGCCCATCCTCTAAGGGTGGACGGATCCACAAGAGAATTATTCGCCATGGCGGCTTCGGATAATTCGAAGATCTTCGTGATAGGACCCAAGATATCCAGGATCTTATCCTGGCAATTTTTGAGTGAAAAATCTAAACCCTTACAGGCTTTCCAGCCTGTTTTACTCAGGAATTGTGCAATCTTTGGGTCAACCTCAGGGGTAACGCAAACAGCATTGGGCACTGTAGGCCTTGGGCACTCGGCCCTTAATTTGCTTCAAGTGGCCTTATCCAGGGGCTTACGGACCCTGGCTGCTAAATAATCCGCTACATGGGCCACAGGGGTCCACTCCGAGGAACGAGGATGTCTCAGATCCTCTGGAGTGAAAAGAGGTTCGCCCTTAGGATCAATCAGTAGCGAAGGGTCTGACACGGAGGGTGTCATGTCTGAGGAACCACCTTCCTCTGGATCCAAGGGGTCTGCATATATCATTGGTGAGTCTTGATCCGATAAGTCGGAACACTCTATTTCCCCTTCATAGTCAGACGTAGAGTCTGAATCTGACCAGGCTTTTGCCCGCTTCCATTTGCGCACCGATTTTGCCCGGTGGCAGGCTCTTTTGCGCGGTGACAGAGCGCCCTCCTCGACATGACGTGACATGTCCGTCCTTACATCTTTAGATATATGCTTGGTCTTGGCAGATGCCTTGCGACCACTATGATTCCCTTGATCTTCATTTCCTTGAACATCAGGAACCTGGGACCTCTGAAGTACCACATTAATTGAAGATGCTAAGTTAGCAAATAATGCCCTAAAATCATTAGCATTCAATGGGTCAGATGTTTGACCTTGATTTATCGAAGGGGGAGAGGTAGGTTGTATAATCTGTGCCTGCAATGAGTTTTGAACTGCAGGCTTATCTGACTGTTTTGATAAAGACATTTTAGTCAGTAGATAATAATATTGTAATGGGTAATACCACCAAGTACCACTATTACAATAAAAAATAACCCACCTTACTGAATAAGAAAGTACCCACTATGACAAGGTTGCCAATAAAAGGGTAAAGTGTAAACTTTAATGAGAAACAGAAAACTCAGAAATAGTAGAAAATACTGAACCTGTAGGGAAAAAACGGGCCAGTACACTTTCCAACCGTCCACCTGCTTGTACAAAGTGACAGAGGCAGGTGGGCGGTATTAGCGTCGTTTAGGCGCGAAAACGGAGCCTAAAATGGCGTCCGTTCTGGCCATAAACTAAGTGAAAGTAATAGTTCCTAAACGGCTGCCGCGCTGCTACAGCGCATGCGCTGAAGAGTCATCCAAAACCGGGAAAGGACGCTAGGGGCGCTAGAGACGATCGCCCAAAGCGCCTTGCACAAAACAAAAGTAACTGACACAAAGCCGAATCGGCTGAGCAGAGTCTCCGTCGGTTATTCAAACAGAGTAGAAGAAAAACGGGCTCTGACTCCAACGGGGACAAAAGGTTTGTTACAGGAGGCTGAACAAACTTCATACAATAATATCAGGACAAGAATTTAATACACCTTACCTGTAAAGTACAAAACATGGAAAAAAAACAGACATATGGTAATACAATCTTACTTTAATACCCACAGAACATATCCCATCCATTTATAATCAATAATATCATCAAATATATTATGAAATACATCATATATAAAAAAGAGAATACTTATCTGCTGAGGGAGCAGCAAAGAAAGAGGAGGAGCTGGTGCAAGTTGAGGGCTTTATAAGGGGAGGGGCAAGATTTACATATGTGTTATGATTGGTTAAATTAATTCTGCTATGTTTTCACATCATTCTAAATTTTGCTGCAAGCATAAATATGAGGCTCCGTGTCTTTATAAATTGTAATCCCAGAGGGGTTACAGTTATTTTGTCCATTAATATGCACACAAAAATTGCCCATTAATATACCACAGTGAATTTGCTTATTAATATACCAGTGTTAGTTTTTCCATAAATATGCCATAGCCAATGTGCCCATTAATATGCCACAGCCAATGTACCCATTAATATGCCAGTGTTATTTCCCCCCATTAATATGCCACAGCCAATTTGCCCATTAAAATGCCAATGTTATTTGCCCATAAATATGCCATAGCCAACTTGCCCATTAATATGTCACAGTCAATTTGCCCATTAATATGCCAGTGTTAGTTTATCCAATAATATGCCAGTATTAGTTTGTACATTAATATGCCACAGCAAATTTGCCCATTAATGTGATGGGGCTATTTGCCTGTTAATATGCCAGTGTTATTTTGTCCATTATATGTCCTTGCCAATTTGTCCATTAAAATGCCAATGTTGATTGCCCATTAATATTCCAGTGTTAGTTTGCCCATTAATAAGTCACAGCCCAATTGCCCATCAATATGCCAATGTTAGTTTCTCCATTAATATGCCGTTGCCAAATTGCACATTACTAATCCACAGCCAATTTGCCCATTAATATACTGTACCAGTGTTAGTTTGTCCATTAATATGCCACATCCAATTTTCCCATTAACATGTTGGTGTTATTTGCCCATTAATATGTCAGTGTTATTTTGTCCATTAGTATGCCAAGGCCAATTTGTCCATTAGTATGCCATGGCTAATTTGTCCATTAATATTCCACAGCCAATTTTCCTATTAATATGGCAGTGTTATTTTGACCATTATATGTCACAGCCAATTTGTCCATTAAAATTACAATGCTAATTGCCCATAAATATGCCATAGCCAACTTGCCAATTAATATTCCACAGCCAATGTGCCATTACCGTATTTGCATGGATATAAGGTTTTTTTCAGAGCAAATGCCGCAGAGCTGCAGGGGACCTGGATCCCCCTTGCTAACAGCCGGTGGATGTCTGCGCGATGCGTGCAGACATCCTCCGCTGCTGTGTGGCACGTCCGTTGGGACTTCTATGATGAAGCCGGGACCTTCCCTGGTGACGGATGAAGCCGTCACCAGGGATATTTGGGCAGCCGTGGGATGTCTGCACAATAATGCAGACATCCTCCATGCTGCCCGACACTTCCGTCTATTATGACGGACCGGCTGTCCGTCATAATAGACGAAAGTGTCAGGCAGCATGGAGGATGTCTGCACGTATCGTGCAGACATCCCCTGGCTGCCCCCACTAGCCACCATGGAAAGAGAAACAAGGTGAGGGGGAGGGAGGTAGGGAGGGAAAGAGAAACAAGGGGTGGGAGGGAAAGAGAAACAAGCTGAGGGGGAGGGAGGGAAAGAGAAACGGGGAGGGGGAGAGAGAGACAAGGGGAGGGAGGGGGAGAGAAAAGGATGGAGGTGGAGAGAGCGAAAAGTTTGGGGGGAGGGAGAGACAACGTGGGAGGAAGGGGGAGAGACAACGCTGCAGGGAAGTGGGGGAGAGAGAGAGACAAAGCTGGGGGGAGGGGGAGAGAGGCAATAAAAACAAGAAATGCATTTGTTTAAAATCATGCATTTTATCAAATATTAAAAAGCAATTTACATGTGAATATATAGAAGTTAAACTGTTTTCCTATAGGGTAGTCTTATATTCAGGCTTTTAGTTTTTTTCCTAACGGAATATCCAAAGTTGGGGGGGTTGTCTTATAATCAGGGTCATCCTATATTCGAACAAATACGGTAATATGCCAATGTTAGTTTGCCCATTAATATGCCACTGCCAATTTGCCCATTAACCCCTTGCCGACACAGAACGTGCTAGGTCCGTCCTGTGTGGTAAAGCGTTAATGACACAGGACGGACTTAGACCTGCACCAAAATGAGCACTGAAAGCTGATTTTTTTCCCGCTTTCAGTGCTCAAACGGTATTGCTATGATGCTTCCATGTGGAAGCATCATGCAATATTGAAAAAAATGTCCGGTTTTGAAATGCTGGTTTTAAAGGCACAGTGCCTTTAGAACTACGGGCATGTAAAAAGAGCATAGGAAGCGAATGTAATCTCTTCATATGTCTTTGTAAGTGTTGTTGACTTGCCTCGGAAGTCGAGGCAATCAGCAACACTAAAAAAAATGCACAGTGTGACCAAGATGGCGCCTTCTAAGGGTAAGAGCACAGGAGGCAGGAAGTAGCTGCTTCCTGTGCTCTGTGGCTGTCACAGGATTGCCTCATCACAGAGGCAATCTGTAATTACCAGGCAGACTGACAGACAGAGGGGAAGATCAGATGAGCATCCCCACTGCCTGGTCAGATAAATATTAACCCAATATTAATCTGACCACTTAGGATCTGCCTCCCTCTCCTCACATTTTTTTTAGTGAGGAAGAGAGACAGATTAAAGTAGTTTAAGTAAGTTAAAGTACAATAAAATAATAAAAATACAAATAAAACAATATATTTTTTGTATAAAAGCCATTCCTTGCGTTTAACCCCTTCCCTGCCATTGATCTTGCGTAAGCAGTGATCTTGCTCATCAGAGCATTTTTTGCTGTTTGTGCATTTTTTAGGGGTTAATTTTTTTGTACTGTAATATATTATAGTACTACAAAGGCTCTTCTAAGAGCTATTAATCCCTGCCTTGCCATCGATAACTGCTTACGCAATGATATTGACGCCAAAGCATATTTTTTGCATATTTTTTTTTGTACACACCCGCTAGAGGGTTACGTGTAAAGTAAAAGTATTTTTAGGCTGTCTGAGGGCATAGCAATCAGTAACAGCGAATTAGTGGCAAAGGTGGTTTGTTGATTGCTCAGATGAGAATCAACATTCGCCTGGTCAGGTCAATATTTGTGAATATTGATCTGACCAATCTGGATCTACCTCCCTCTCCTCACTTACATTTTTTTTTGAGGGAAAGAGACAGATCAGTATTAGTGATATAAAATAAAATTTTATAAAATTGTCAGGTTTTATGAAAGCCATTCCCTGTGTATTAACCCCTTCCCTGCCATTCATCACTGGATAAGCAGTAATCTTACACAACAACAGTATTTTTTGCTGTCTGCACTTTTTTATGGATTAATTTTTTTGTACTGTAATGTATTACAGTACTAGATAGGCTCTTCTAAGATCTATTAACCCCTTCTTTGCTCTAGATCACTGCTTAGGCACTGATTCTGAGGTCGCTGACTTAGGGTTTGATTTTGAACCTGGTCAGCTTTCTGATACATCATCTAGTGATGTATTGGTGGCTGCTGAGCCCTTGCCACAAGGAGTCATGGGTATCTACTTTTTAAAAATATATGGGTTGGTGGGGGTAAATTACATTGGCTGGCTTCAAAGATATATCCCATATAGGACATGGACTCAGGTTGACTACATGTCAAAATTCCAAGTTGGAACACTGAGATGCACACCTCACAAATGTTGCCTTTTACCCCCCAAACAACCCAACAAACCTATACAAATATGGTATCGCTATACTTTGGAGATGTTGCGGAATATTGGGGTGTTTTTTGGCAGTGACAAATACCAGAATCTGAATCCATGGCTGAAGTACAATGAATGTGGAAACAAAACTCCAAAAATGTACTACCACAAACTTTGACAAAGGCTGGTGGTAGAATTAGTACATACACAGTATTGAAAAACCACCATTTGAAATACGTTAGGATGTCTATTTTCCAAAAATATATGGTTTTATAGGGTAAAATACATTGGCCGGCTTCAAAAATGTTCCAAATGGAACATGGGCGCAGGCTGACTACATGTCAAAATTCCAAGTTGGAAATGCGCACCCCGCAAATGTGGCCTTTTAGCCCCCAAACAACCCAACAAACCTGTGCATGATTGTTATCCCTGTACTCAGGAGATGTTGCTGAACACATATTGAGGTGTTGGTTGGCAGTGGCAAATACCAGAATCTGAAAATTCATGCCAGAACTACAATGTGTGTAAAAAAAAATGACATCCCAACCATTTGACATAGGTTGGTGGTAGAATTAGTACATGGAAAGTGTTAAGATACCAAAATTTTAAATACCCTAGGATATCTAGTTTTCCAAAATATATGGATTGATGGGGTAAAATACTTTGACTGGCTTCAAAAGTATTCCAAATAGAACATGGGCGCAGGCTGACTATATGTCAAAATTCCAAGTTGGAAATGCACACCCCACAAATGTGGCCTTTTTGACTTCAAACAACACAACAAACCTTGCATGGGTGGTATCCCTGTACTTAGGAGAGGTTTCTGAACACATATTGATGTGTTGTTTGGCATTGACACATAAAAGGATCTGTAAATTCGTGCCCGAAGTACAATGTATGTGGTAACAAAACATTAAAAAATTACTAACCAAAAATTTGACGTAGGCTGGTGGTAGAATGAGTGCATGGAAAGTATTAAAATGCTTCCATTTGAAATACCCTAAGGTGTCTAGTTTTCAAAAATATATGGTTTTGTGGGGTAAATTACATATATCTGGCTTCAAAAATGTCCCAAATGGGACATGGGTGCAAGTTTTCTGAATGTCAAAATGAGTTGTATAGTTTTCAAAATATGTACATGGGGGGGGTCATTCAGGGATTTAGTACAGATATTAGTGTTACAATGTCACTATTGCTAATTTTGAAGAAAAAAAAAAAAAAAGGATTTTGAAATACCTTTGCACTACTTATAGTTCTGGCCCTGTAACATGAATAAAAAAGGACAAAAACATAAAACATGTGCTATTTCTGAACTCAGGGCAAATATTAGAAACTATTTAGCAGTGTTTTTTTTGTTGTCTCTTGTAGATGAGTATACGATTTCAAATAAAAGTCAGAATTTTTTTTGTTTCCAGATTTTATTACTTTTTTATATCAAATTATATGCTATTATCAAAATAATGGTATCAAAATAAAGCCCTATTTTTGGGTTTTTTCCTATAACTTGCAAAAACCTACAGAAAAAAATGGAAACAAGCATATTTCTAAACTCGGGACAACATTTAGAAACTATTTAGATGGGTTGTTTTTTAATGATTGTATTTGTGTAAATTATTTTTTAGGTCATAGTTAGAAAAAGTTTTTTTTTTCATCATATTTTATGATTATTTGTAGTAAATTATAAGATATGATGACTATAATGGTAATGAAAGACCTTCTAATGACGATGAAAACGATATATAGTTTGTGTGGGTACACTAAATGAGAAAGAAAGAAATTACAGCAAAAAATAAACACCTCAGGAATGTTAAAACAGCCCATGCCACCAAGCGGTGGACAAGCCCAAAAAGTAATGTCACTAAGGCGTCTGAATGGCACAAAATTACTGTCATCTGAATGGCACAATAATACTGGCATCTGAATGGTGCAATAATATTGGCATCTGAATGGCATAATATTACTGGCATCTTAATGGCACAATAATACTGGCATCTTAATGGCGCAATATTACTGGCATCTGAATGGTGCAATAATATTGGCATATGAATGGCACAATATTACTAGCATCTGAATGGCACAATAATACTGGCATTTAAATGGTGCAATAATATAGGCATCTGAATGCCACAATAATACTGGCATCTTAATGGCACAATATTACTGATATCTTAATGGCACAATATTACTGGCATCTTAATGGGCAAATTTGCGGGAGCATTTAATGGCACAATATTACTGGCATCTGCATGGCATAATATTACTGGCATCTTAATGGAACAACAATACTGGTATCTTAATGGCAGGGTATTACTTGCATCTTAATGGCACAATAATACTGGCATCTTAATGGCACAATAATACTAGCACCTTAACGGCACAATAATACTAACATCTTAATGGTACAGTATTACTTGCATCTTAATGGCTCAGTATTACAGGCATCTTTATAGCACAGTATTACTTGCATCTTAATGGCACAATATTACTGGCATCTTAATGGCACAATAATACTGGCATCTGAATGGCACAATATTACTGGCATATGAATGGCACAATATTACTAGAATCTTAATGTCACAGTATTACTGGCATCTTAATGGCACAATAATACTGGCATCTTAATGGCACAATAATACTAACATCTTAATGGTACAGTATTACTTGCATCTTAATGGCTCAGTATTACAGGCATCTTTATAGCACAGTATTACTTGCATCTTAATGGCACAATATTAGTGGCATCTGAATGACACAATAATACTGGCATCTGAATGGCAAGATAATACTGGCATCAGAATGGCACAATATTACTGGCATATAAATGGCAAAATAATACTGGCATTTTAATGGCGCAATAGAACTGGCATCTGAATGGCACAATATTACTGGCATCTGAATGACACAATAATACTGGAATCTGAATGGTACAATATTACTGGCAACTGAATAGCAAAATAAAACTGGCATCTTAATGGCACAATATTACTGGCATCTGAATGGCACAATAATATTGGCATATTAATGGGCAAATTGTCTGTGGCATATTAATGTCAAAATAATACAGGCATATTAATGGGGAAATTGTCTGTGGCATATTAATGACAAAATAATACTGGCATATTAATGGAAAAATAATACTGGCATATTTATGGACACACTGTGGCATATTTAATGGACAAATGGTGGGATATTTTTTAGGCAAACTGGCTGTTGCATATATTAATGACAAAGTGACTGTGGCATGGTAATTGGTACCTGATAGTGGCATGTTCTGTTGGGCAAAATAACATGTACTATGGGGAAAGTAACAATGTGGCTTGTCCTGCATGGGCAGTTCAGTGGGACAAAGCGACACTCTGGTATGTTCTGTGGGGCGTGTGTGACAGTGTGTAAGTGTGAATGTGTAACTTTTTGTCTGTAAGTGTGACTGTGTAAGTGTGTATGTATAAGTGTGTGACTGTGTGTGTGTGACAGTGTGTAAGTGTGACTGTATGTAAGTGTGCCTGTGTAAATGTGTGTATTTCTGCATGTGTGTACATTGCCTGGTCTGAAACAGCCACCTCCTTGCAAGCAGCATTTAAAAAAAAAAAAATCTGTGTGTATATGTAAGTGTGTCTGTGTTTGTAACAGTGTACATATTACTGTGTGTGTCTGCGTGTTTAAGTGTGTCTGTAAGTGTGACTGTGTGTATGTCTGTAAGTGTGACTGTAGGTATGTCTGTGTAACAGTAAGTGTATATAAGTGTATGAATAAATGTGTGTGTATTTCTGTAAGTATGTGTGATTGTGTGTGTGTAAGGGTTTATGTCTGTGTGTATCAAATAGCAAACAATATCAGAAAAAGTAGCAGTTCAGTGTGCGCTGTGTGCCAGAGCACTCTCACGGCCAATGCGATATTGACGCCTTTTTCCTCATACACGGAGCATGATAGACGTCTTCTGTGCTGAGGCAAGTCCTGTGAGTGCAATCTAAGTGATAGGGTAAGTCCTGTCAGTGCATTGTAAGTGCTGGAGCATGTCATGTAAGTGCAATCGGCTTTGCTATGGTAAGTCCTGGATGCTAGGGCAAGTCCTGTGAGTGCATTCTAAGTGCTGGAGCATGTGCATGTCATGTATGTGCAATTAGCTTTCTGAGGTGCTGAGGTAAGTCTTGTGAGTGCAATCTGTGAGCTGGGGTAAGTCCTAGGTGCTGGGGCAAGTCCTGTGAGTGCAATATGAGTTCTGGGGTAAATCCTGTGTGCTGGGGCAAGCCCTGTGAGTGCAATCTGTATGCTGTGATAAGTCCTGAGTGCTTGGGCAGGTCCCGTGAGTGCAATCTATGTGCTGGAGTAAGTCCTGGCTGGGGCAAGTCCTGTGAGTGCAATCTATGTGCTAGGGTAAGTCCTGTAAGTGCAATATGAGTGCTGGGATAGGTCATGGGTGCTGCACACATTCTGTGAGCACAGTCTGGGTGCTGGGGTAAATCAATATATCCACCCAGTATGTTTTCAAGTTTATATCTCACACACTGCCCTGATATATACCGCATGCACTGGCAATTCCTATAACCTTTTGTACATACTGGGGCTTATGTATTGCCCTGTGCATGGGGTATATATTAGGGCACCGTGTTCGATATAACCTTGTGTACATACTGGGGGTATATATTGCCCTATTCAGGGTTATATATCAGTTTTATCTATAAGTAATACATTCTTCAAATGTGCTTTGAAATGCATGGTTTTCCCTTTTATGAATAAGAAAATAATGTTATGCTATGGGGCTGGTATAATTATGTTATGCTATGGGGCTGGTATACAATTATTTCCAGGGCTGGTTTTTATCCTCTTTTTTAGGTTATTTGGGAGCTAAAAGGCCATCCATATATAGGTTTGTTGGGTTGTTTGGGTGGTAAATGGCCACAAATGTGAGGTGCGTATCTCAGTGTTCTAACTTGGAATTTTGACATGTAGTAAACCTGCACCCATGTCCTATTGGGGTTATCTTTGAAGCCAGCCATTGTAATTTACCCCCACCAAACTATATATTTTTTTAAATTAGAGATCCATGACTCCTTGGCAAGGGCTCAGCAGCCAATGATACATCACTAGATGATGTAATAACAAACTGAAAGTGGGCGCCAGTAAGGGTAAAGTAAATAGATATAAGGTCTAGGATAACTATATTAAAATAAGAGCATGAATATGTTTAATACATCATAAAAATATACACCATAAAATATGTACAATCATAAAGTGCAAATATTGTAACAGGAAGAAACAACCACAGATAATAAATGGCTACTTGGCAAGGTACAGTGCATTCAAAGTACAATAACTATGAAATACTTAATAGACATAGAGTGAATTCTTAATAGACATACGGATCATTGATTACACCTTAGAACACACCAACATGTTTCGGCTTAACGGCTTCTTCAAGGGTGACAAAATAATATACAGTATTTCTGTTGCACAAAGTTGCAATTTATCCTGGAATCCTAGGAGGAAAATGGGAAAAAAAAGTGGAGAAAAAGAAGATACTAGTAATACAAGAACGTTTTGTTCACATGTGAATTAACAATTAGAGTTGAGCGGACACCTGGATGTTCAGGTTCGGCAGGTTCAGCCGAACTTCGAAAAAATATCCGGGTCCGTGCTCGAACTTGACCCCGAACTCGAACCCCATTGAAGTCAATGGAGACACAAACTTTTGGCCACTAAAATGCCTCTAAAAAAGTCATGGAAAGGGCAAACTTGACCCTGAACCCGAACCTCTAATGATAATGAGGAGGGGACCTAGTGTCCCCCCCGGTCCCCACCCATTGCCTGCGGATGGGGACCCTAATAATAATAATGATGGGTGGACCTAGTGTATCCCCCCCTGGTCCCCACCCATGGCCGGCGGGTGGGGACCCTAATAAGAATGAGGGGGGACCTAGTGTCCCCCCCTGGTCCCCACCCATTGCCTGCCGGTGGGGACCCTAATAATAATAATGAGGGGTGGACCTAGTACCCCGAACCCGAACATTTCACTATATTACATGTATTCCATAAGCTGAAAGTCTATAAACCGAACGACATTCGGTTTATAGACTTTCGGCTTATAGAATACATGTAATTCTATTGGCTTTCTATAAACCAAACTAGAGTCCCCATTCATAAGAATTTCTTATGAATGGGGACTCTAGTTCGGTTTATAGATAGCCAATAGCATTACATGTATTCTATAAGCCGAAAGTCTATAAATCGAACGACATTCGATTTATAGAATTTCGGTTTATAGAATACATGTAATGCTATTGGCTATTCTATAAAACGAAAGTCTATAAACCGAACATTGTTCGTTTTATAGACTTTCGGCTTATAGAATACATGTAATGCTATTGGCTATTCTATAAACCGAACTAGAGTCCCCATTCATAAGAAATTCTTATGAATGGGGACTCTAGTTCGGTTTATAGATAGCCAATAGCATTACATGTATTCTATAAGCCGAAAGTCTACAAACCGAACGATGTTCGGTTTATAGCCTTTAGGCTTATGGAATAGCCAATAGCATTACATGTATTCTATAAACCAAAAGTCTATAAACCGAATGTCATTTTTCAATTTGAGGTCAGATTATAAAACGACCTCGATTATAAGACGAGGGGTGTTTTTCAGAATTTTTTTTCTGAAAAAAGCCTTGTCTTATAATCGAGCAAATACGGTAATTTCTGTTTCTCGGAGCTCTGTTATGAAGTGTCTATACCAGAGTTGATGTTTTTCTCCTAGTTCTAAGTGATGATTTTAAACTTATCTATGTATAGATAAAGCTTAGTAAAATCAGTGGTTCCGCTGATTTGCTTCTGCTTCAGTTAATGGCAGTTTAGAACTCCAGCATTAACAATGATTTTATCTGCCCCAGTATCCCATACACGCAACAACCATTTACCAATACTCTCATCCACTGTCTATTTATAAAGTTTAGTCATTTTGGTTTTGAGTAGCCTTGCATTACCTTTTTAAAGACTCCTATTCTTCAAGGTCCCTGTGTACCCTTTGTTTTCTCTGCTGGGTGATGAGTGGGTGAACTTTACATCTGTCCACATTTTCATCATCATCAGAAGAGGAAACATATGAGTATTTTCAGTACTCATCTGCTTCAGAGGAGGATGAGAAAAGCGACTATGGTGCCTTTCTGGAGTTATAAAGCATTTAAAAGCCCAGAATGACAAACACTCAGAAAAGTAATAATATTAATTTAAAGCAATGTTATGAAATATAACATAAAATTAACATACACAATGCTAGCTTAAAACTTAATAATATTTGCCCAATTTAGTACCAGAAAATAGGTACATGTTAAATGCTGAGCAAAGAGACTAGCAAAAGTGTTTGTCTGAGTGAAATTTAACTAAAGTATAAAAAAGATAAGTTACAAAGATGAGGTTCTTTCTCAAAAGTATAGTACACATACAGTCTAAACCTGAAAGACCCACACCCTGTTCTCTGACAAGTGCCTTAAAATATACCACAAACCACTCATGCCTGGAGGCAGTTGCCACCAACTCAGGTGTTAAAAATTCCACCACAGTAGCAAATAATTTAGCTAAAAGGGACTCATTTCAGCAGAGCGACAAGCAACCTGGTAGATTCTTAATTTGCCAAATGTTGAAAAGTTTGTAATTTTTTGCTTAATAGCTTTGCAGCAATTTGTGTAGATACTTTTAAAAACCTCACAGTGTGTGTTCGAAGATCCAATAGAATGTGACAATCTTCCAATTCCATTTTAAAGCTTGAGTGGTTAAAACAGATTGTAACATTATTTGCCGTTTATTGTATTATAACCTGAAACCACACAGTGTTTCCATATGTCCTAATGCAATATTTCTCAGTTTATGATTCAAACGGGATTCAGTGTTTGTTTTGTGAGGATAATTGTTGAAAGTTTTAGATGGAAACACATAGCTTTCTAAACTTTCCAAACTTTTACTAAAGATGACTCTGTTGAAAGGCTTCTTCTTACTTCTGGTCATAGTTAATGAGACATCATATTCGTGACTTTTGCAAAGGTCAGTCTTTTCTTCAGTGAACTGGCAAACATTTATTTGCTTTTTAATACAATAACTCAGTCATTGCTATTCATACTTACCAAAACTGACATTTCTCCCTTCCATGTATATAAAGTTAGAATCTAGGAGGATTAAGTTTACTGATTCCTTTGCATAATTACAGTTTCTTTTTTTTGTAATTTTTTCAAGTTTCTAGTAGTTCTTGTAGATTTATAATTGCTTTTACAGAAGGAACATTCTATAACCTTTAACATGGATGATTATTATTATTAGTTAAAATGTACTAATTACATAATCATACAGAGGTATTGTTATAGTACTATTGTTTCAATAATAATAATGTTACTATATCCTTAGAATAACATTTACATTAAGCTGCCAATTTGTTTAATCTGAGTGTGTACTAAAGCAGTTTGGTTATTATTGTTTAAAGTAAATACATTAAACTGTCTAATGCATTGTTGTCCAGCTCTTGGCCTATGGTTGCAAACCCCCACTTAGCGGCTTCCAAATGCCATTCATTGGGGAAGACTTATACGTCCTATCATATGACATTATTATTTTTTAGTATCTGTGCTTGGGTATTAATAGTCATGTGGTACTCCACATTAAAGGCTTTCACAACGCAGGTCTAATGAAACAGGATTAACAGTGATTGAGTTGTTGAAAGAACAGTTCACTATATCCCCAGCAACCCCTAAACCATCAGTTAAAAATAATAAGCCAGGAGACCATTTAGTCATCACCCGAAAATGCTCAAAGTATCCATAACAAATGAATTGTATGCAACATCTCCTCCATGGCACTATATTAATCTGATGTCCTGAATAGTGGTATAAAACATGGTTAATACAAAGAGCCACTTATATCCAACATGATCAAATACATTATTTTGAAACACTATTTCATAGATTCTATGATTCAAACTGATGTGACATCTACTGGTCATTTTCAGTAATTTTGAGGTTCTTTTATAGTTTTTGTTAAAGTAAGATTTGAACTAATATACTCATTCCAGCTATACAAAAGAGCATTTTATAAGATTCATGAATAGTTATGCTCCCATACTTCCTTCGAATGTTGTAAGAGATTAATGATACCAGTGTTTAAAAATTCTTTTGATTTACCATCTTTGTGTATCACGCAGAAACTTCAAGCTTAGAATATTTACTGAGCAGGAATAGTACACATATAATTGCAATAAAGCAATATTCATAACTGGTACAATTCCCAGTTAATTTAGTGTGTCTTAAAACAGGGAAAGATAGGTGATTTTGGAATCCTTATATTGCACTTTGTACAGCATAAAGAGGATTTGATTTGCTGTATAGTTCCTACAATAAAAT
Organism: Pelodytes ibericus; assembly: GCA_036172795.1. Taxonomy (NCBI): domain Eukaryota; kingdom Metazoa; phylum Chordata; class Amphibia; order Anura; family Pelodytidae; genus Pelodytes; species Pelodytes ibericus. The sequence continues at coordinate 83,127,991 of CM069859.1, forward strand.
ATTGTAACTTTTTGTCATCTAGCATAATTAATTTCATGGCAAGGATGTTAAAATATCTAAAAATGTATCTTAGGTTATGCTGATCCATTGAAAAATGGGAGAAAAAATACACTTTTAAACAAGTTAACCTACTTTTTTCGGCTGACAGGTTTACTTTAAAGAAATGTGAAATCTTTGTAAACTCTAAGTAAAGCTGGGTGCATGCAACCTTTTCCTTATACCTAGTCTAAATTAATATTCTGTGTTTTCCCAACTGCATGTACCACCTGTACATGGATTAGACTTCTGAAATCTTGTAAATCCTAAGTAAAGCTTTATGCATGCAACTTTTTGCTTATATCTGCTTTAAAGGGGCAGTCTAGTTCCCAAACTCACTTTGGGACAAGATGAAGATAACTGCTTGTATAGTGCACATGCTTTTTTCCAATGTGATTTGATGCAGGCATTCTGTATAAATCACATTTTTAGTATTTGACTCAAGCCCTCCTCAGTGATTACTGCATGTCAATTGTTGTCATGGCAGCACTGATTATATAGACACTGAGGGTATTAAGTTTTGTTTCATTTAGTCACTTCCTGTGCTCCTTGAATTGAATACATTTTGTGGAGTCTAAGTGACCTTGCTCTTGTACACAGTAGGGTCTCTTAATGGTGCAACACATTGTCTGATGACATCACTAGATAGACTGATATTTCCAGGAAATTATTCTCATTGATTCCTGCAGCAAAAAAAAGCGAAAAGGATTTTACTCAGCTAGTGTGGGCATTCCTGATTTATTGCAAATTGCTGTAATTTCACAATTTCATCTAGCTGTAAGTATTTTATATGTATTTTAGTTTATTGTACAAAGTCTTGTAAGCTACTCCCTTGACATTGCCTTACTTGCTTTTAACGGATACTCATATATTCATAAGTAGTTGAGCGTGTTTAGTGTGAATGCTAGTGGAAAGTAAACTCCTCATAAGGGATTCGATCCTGCACTGTCATTGTACAAAAAAGAGGAACCATCCATTTTTCATAAGCAAACAAATACTGGGCATATGAAATCATGTATCCCAGATTGGACATTGAGAGTGCTGAATCCCATTTCTGTTGGTGAATAGTTCTTTTAGATTTGGGTCATCTGTGATGCATAGATGTGAAATAATTTTCTTTCATCAAGCTGGGATGCAAGATTGCACAGGAACAGTACTTTTATAAGAAAGTCTTTTATGTATATCATATTTTTTATATATTTAACATTTTCAGCACTGAATCTAATATTGGGATTTATTCTAATTCTGTCTGCATATTTTAAACTCCAAGACAAATACATAACTTTGTTTTGATGCTTTTTAGGGAAAGAACCACCCTGGGTATCAAAGTCTGATATTTTTGCTCATTCCTTTTTGATTGACACCATTACAAAGAGTGTATTTCAGATATTCTTCTGTGCAACTCTTACATTTGCCAGGTGGTCTTAGGCTCTCCTCCAGATTCATCACCTCTTCCCACTAAAAAAACATATTTATCAATGTTTATTATATTTTATCATAAAACAGTAATCAAATCAAAATTATCTTTGTTTCCGTACAAAATGTTAAGAAGATTCGCAAATATACAACGAAACAATACACATTCACAAAACAAGCCATGCATTAAGATCAGTATCAGGGGTCTATGAGTAGGGAGCCACCAGTATATCTCACCATTATATAAAAAAATTGTGATACTTTATTTGAACTTTGCAGTGACAGAGAGAGCAGGGTGGTGACTCTAATCTATTAACAATGCACATTTTAAAATGAAAATGAAAAACTTCCAATTTACTGTCAAATGCCTTGATGTTGAAGACCCTGCAGGTTTTATCTTCCCTTCACCTACCGGGCATAAATCCCAAATGATCAGGATGGACAAGAGCCAAAATTACCTGGTTCAATCTATTGGCGAGATTGGCCTATAATTGGTGACTTTAGTTGGATCTCTCCCTGGTTTCAGTATAAGGGATATAGTGGCGTCTATCATTTCTGAAGGGAAGCCAGAATTGTCAGTTATTGAGTTGTAAAATCTGGTTCTAGTATCTGGAAGAATATGGCCAGAATGGGGCCTGGGGTTTTACCTTTATTAAGATTTTTTATGACCGATGAGACTTCTGAGTTCATGAAAGGCTGATTCAGGATGTCTACTTTCTCAGAGGAAACGAAGGGAAGTTGTAAACTCTTCAAATATATATCTAAGGAGGTTACAGAAAATCCTGGTAGATTATATAGTGACTCGTAATAGGATTTAAAAGCCTGTCTACTTTGTACGGGGGATATACATATCTTGTCGTTGTAGTTTATTTGTTTTATTCTAGATCGATTGTTTAATAACTTAAGTTTCCTAGTAACTCCTTCCCCATTCTGTTATTATTATAATACCAGTGTTGTTTCAGTCTTGAACATCTGCTCTCTCACGCAATGTCATGACCGTCGGCATGTCCCCACCATTCGCGGCACTCACTCACCTCAGATACGCCGTTTGGGAACACTGCATCACTCCTTACACCCCCGTTCTCTCTCTCCTGTGTGCGCGCATACGATCACATCTTTTCTTGTGCGCGCAACGAATAAAGGGCAAATATAAACAAAGGCAGTACTATGGGAACACCTACTGAATCTCCTCCGCCTGGAAAAATCATAACCAGTCCTCTCTCACCCAGTATAGAAACCCCACAATGGCAAAGGTAAATTGCTCAGAGTTTTGTGCTTCTCCTAGTGACTAGACTGCCTCCAAGTGTTTCCTTGTGAGTACTAATATCTGGTATTTGACATTGGCTTCCCCTTTTGACAATCCTGATTTTCTGGCACCCTTGCTTGTATTTGATGATTCTTACCTCCGGCTCCATTGACCTTGGATTCCCAGTTCAACTAAGCTGCTCTCTGGTGTCCTTTCATCAACCCACAGGGTGATCTCCTCTAAAATCCTGGTCGCTCCATGCTTACAGTAATCACAGGGAGAGTTCAATTCACCACTGTCAGTCCTCTTCCATGTGTACTGTTTCAGCAAGCGTGATCCCACTTCAACCAGACTCCTCCTCTTCAAAAACAGTGAGTACTACCATTACATGCCACTTCTTAACTATTTTCCTTCGGGTAACCTTGATCTCCTCAGTTCCCTCTTTGCTAGAGGCCTGTTTATTCCGTCTCGCCAGTAATACAAACGAGATTTACAACTCAGCAAGATCTTTACCTCTAAGTTTTTTCATCCATGAACCTTTTTTTTTTTTTATCAGATAGCCTCTTAAAAAAACATTTCTTTTTTTTTACTTTGTTTTTCTTTATTGTTTTCATCCATATAAAAAATTACAAATTACTTACATACATAGAAAACGACTCCACATACCATTAACAAACACATTTTGGGGACGAGATTAATATGTACATTTCACACCACTATAAAGTCAGATACCTTCTGTCCCATACAGACATACAACATTGACCACTGAAGTTTCCCAAATAGGTTAGTTCATCGATTTATCGATCACTCAGCCTATTAATTAATTTTCTCGGTTGTCTTACCTATACATTCCTGTGTTTTCATTGACAATCACAGAACTTTTTCTGATTACTTTAAGCAGAGGCGTCGCTAGGGGGGGCAACTGGGGCTGAAGCCCCGAGTCTCAGCTCCATAGCCCCGAGTCTCAGGCACTGCTGTTAAAATGATTGCCAGCAGAGCACAGTTGCTCATGCTGGGAGCAGCTGGATCTTAGCGTGGGGTCCCTGAGTGACAGGGTGCCCCACGCTATATGTGTGCCTCAGTGCCAGCTCTGTCTCTTCTAGCAGAGACCTGCTTCTGACAGAATTTCCCTGCCAGATGCCAATCAGGATCGGGGGTGGGGCTTAAACCGGTGGCCCCGCCCCCTCCACCACAAGCAGTAGTAAGACAGCATGGAGGGAGCTGGTCTCTGGCAAGAAGAGTTCAGCAGCTCCCTCCACATCCTAGAGTGCCAGGGAGAAGCCAGAGCTGACCCCTCTCCACCTAACAAGGTAAGGGAGACTAACATTAATTCGTATGTTTGTTGTATGTGGACCACCCTTTCCATGATGCTCAGCCAGCATTATGGTGTGTTTTGGCTGGCTGAGAATCATGAGAATGGTAGTTCACAGCTAACTTTGTATGGGCTGTTGACTAAATGTCTCATATGAGAAAATGGGTAACAGCATACATAATAAGAGGTGTTAGCTGTGAACTACAATTCTCATGATACCAAGTCAGCGAAAAAATGCAAATTGACATATTATTATTCCGAAAATTAAAAAGAAAAAGCTAAATTAATTAACAATAGAGTGTGAGCTTTATTGGCGGGCTGAATTACATTAGAGTGTGGGCTTTATTGGCGGGCTGAATTACATTAGAGTGTGAGCTTTATTGGCGGGATGAATTACATTAGAGTGTGGGCTTTATTGGCGGGCTGAATTAGATTAGAGTGTGAGCTTTATTGGCAGGCTGAATTACATTAGAGTGTGAGCTTTATTGGTGGGCTGAATTACATTAGAGTGTGAGCTTTATTGGCAGAGTGAATTACATTAGAGTGTGAGCTTTATTGGCAGGCTGAATTACATTAGAGTGTGAGCTTTATTGGCAGAGTGAATTACATTAGAGTGTGAGCTTTATTGGCAGGCTGATTTACATTAGAGTGTGAGCTTTATTGGCGGGCTGATTTACATTAAATTGTGAGCTTTACTGACAGAGTGAATTACATTAGAGTGTGAGCTTTATTGGCAGAGTGATTTACATTAGAGTGTGAGCTTTATTAGTGGACTGATTTACATTAGAGTGTGAGCTTTATTGGCAGAGTGAATTACATTAGAGTGTGAGCTTTATTGGCAGGCTGATTTACATTAGAGTGTGAGCTTTATTGGCGGGCTGATTTACATTAAATTGTGAGCTTTACTGGCAGAGTGAATTACATTAGAGTGTGAGCTTTATTGGCAGAGTGATTTACATTAGAGTGTGAGCTTTATTAGTGGACTGATTTACATTAGAATGTGAGCTTTATTGGTGGACTGATTTACATTAGAGTGTGAGCTTTATTGGCGGGCTGATTTACATTAGAGTGTGAGCTTTATTGGCAGACTGATTTACATTAGAGTGTGAGCTTTATTGGCGGGCTGATTTACATTGGAGTGTGAGCTGGGTGCTGGGGTAATTTCTGGGTGCATTGTGGGTGCAGGGGAAAAAAATAAAAACAAGAAATACATTTTTCAATAACCTTTTTATTAGATATAAAGTGTTCCTTACAGACACACACATATAGATATATAGATGTATATTTATAGATCCCCAGAATTTACTCTGCATCAAATATTCATCAACTCACCAACAACTTGCCTTTCAGCGAATAGACCACTGTTTGTGTGTCTGTGTGAGACACTATGGATGTTTGTCTTTTCATTGGCATGATATACAAAGATTATGCATTTACTGATCATTGGCATGATATACAATGTTAAAGCATTTTGGCAAATAAAAAGTTACAACCCACTTATCTCAGAGTAGAATTAGAAGAGGCCTATGTAATATAGTACTAATGTTACTGAACCCTTGGGAACATCCAGAGCTGGCAGTGGCATAAATAGAAACTTCTGAACCCTTATTACATACCCCCAATAATTTTGATATTTAGTTTAATATAAAGCCTTGCATATAAAGTTACTGTTCATTGGTATCATATACATCATTTATGTTTTATTGCTCATTTCTTATATTATACCTTTTATATATACCTATTGCTCGTTGTCATAATCATATAAATCATGTATACATATGCATTTATTGTTAATATTATATTTACCGTATTTGCTCGATTATAAGACGACCCTGATTATAAGACGACCCCCCAAACTTTGGATATTCCTTTAGGAAAAAAACCAAAAGCCTGAATATAAGACTACACTATAGGAAAAAAGTTCAACTTGTATATATTTACATGTAAATTGCTTTTTTAATAAAAAAATTATATCAAAAAATGCATTTCTTGTTTTTATTTCCTTTTATGTGCCAATGCTGCCTCTCTCTTTCCCTTGCCCCCAGCTTTGTCTCTCTCCCCCCCTTAGTGTGGTCTCTCTCTCCCCCTCCCTTTGACTCCCCCCTCGCCTCTGTCTCTCCCCCCCTTGTTTCTCTCTGCCCCCTCCCTCCCCCTGTCTCTTCCCCCCTCCCTCCCCTTGTTGCTCTGTCTCTTCCCCCCTCTCTCCCCTTGTTGCTCTGTCTCTTCCCCCATCCCTCCCCTTGTTGCTCTGTCCCCCCGCCCCCTCCCTCCCCCTGTCTCTTCCCCCCTCCCTCCCCTTGTTGCTCTGTCCCCCCCTCCCCCTGTCTCTCTGCCCCCCTCCCTCCCCCTGTCTCTCTGCCCCCTCCCTCCCCCTCACCTGTAACTTGATCCCTGGTGGCTAGTGGGGGCAGCCGGGGGATGTCTGATAAGTGCAGACATCCTCCATGCTGCCCGACACGGCAGTCTATTATGACGGACAGCTGCCCGATTCTCCCTGGTGGCTAGCGGAGCAGCGGAGGATGTCTGCGCGATGAGCGCAGACCTCCCCTGCTGCCGCCTGGCACGACCGCCGGTACTTTTATGACGAAGCCGGAAGTACCCGGCTTCATCATAGAAGTCCTAGCGGTCGTGTCGGGCGGCAGCAAGGGGAGTCGACGCTCATCGCGCAGACATCCCCTGCTGTTAGAGAGGGGGATCCAGGTCCCCTGCAGCTCTGCTGGGGACCTGGATCGCTGTCTTATAATCTGACCTCAATTTGAGGTCAGATTATAAGACGACCTCGATTATAACACAAGGGGTATTTTTCAGAATTTTTTTTCTGAAAAAACCTTGTCTTGTAATCGAGCAAATAATAATGCCAGACAATGGCACATACACACAATCACACAAACAGACACACACACAATCACATGCAGTCATACAAACAACCACACAAACATACACACACACATTCACATGCAGTCATACAAACAACCACACAAACATACACACACTATCACATGTAGTCATACACACAATCACACAAACATACACACACAATCACATGCAGTCATACACACAAACATACACACACAATCACACAAACATACACACACAATCACATGCAGTCATACACACAATCACACAAACATACACACACAATCACATGCAGTCATACACACAAACATACACACACAATCACATGCAGTCATACACACAATCACACAAACATACACACACAATCAAATGCAGTCATACACACAAACATACACACACACACACACACACACACACACAATCACTTGCAGTCATACACACAATCACACAAACATACACACACACACACAATAACATAAAGTCATACACACAGACATACACACACACACACACAATCACTTGCAGTCATACACACAATCACACAAACATACACACATGTCACATCCAGTCACATCCATCCATCCATTCATACAGTCAGTCACAGACACACACACACACAGTCAGTAAAAGTTTAAATTTTTTTTAATACTATATATCTTTATTTGGTTTATTTAGGTTATAAACGTATGTTCTAAATATTAAGTTGTACAGACAGACACACACACACATACAATCAGTAACATACAGACACACACATACAGTCAGTAACATAGAGACACACAGGTCGGTGCACACACTTCCCCATTGTGCTCCACTGGATAAAACAAAAGGGAAAAAAATGATCCCAGCAGCGAGGGCACCATTTGGGAACAACAATACCCGGACGCCATGTCTAATTTCAGTCAAATCTGCCATGGGCTCCAGCCCCAGGTCTTTTGGAGACCTAGCAACGCCCCTGATTTTAAGACTTATTTTTCCTCCTTCAGCCTATGTATCCACTCCTCCCAATCTTGTTTTTACCTGTGTTCCCATTTGAATTGTCTCCCTATACTTGTTCCATTGTAATTTGGAAGATAACTTGTTGTTTTATCATTATCCAGAAGGGTACATTAGTCGACAGCCAGGATCTTGCAATAATCTGCTTTCCTGCCAGCAGCATACGGATATAGTGTAATATTATAAACTCCAGTTTTTGAAGGATGTCAACACTAAAATGTTTATTTAACTACTTTATTCTGTCTGCTCAAAATTTCAGTATCGGCTCACAGTGCCGCCAGATATGAAGTAGGTCCATCTTTTTTGCCCCACATCTCCAGCATGTATCACTTCTACTGGGGAACATTTTAGCTAGTCTATTTGTTGACAGGTAGATCCTGTTCATTACTTTAGAATGTGTTTCCACCAGGTTTAGGCAGTGGACATTTTTATTTACAGTCTAAGTGAGTTAGTGTCTAGTGAGTATAGCCATTGTGGGATTTCAATAATAATAATCAGATCTTTTTGCCAGCTTTCTATGCTTGGGAAGTCTTCTTCTTTCTCAGTTGCTTTTATCAAGTCTACTAATTTTGTTATAGTTTTTTTTCTTTGTGCACCATAGTGTTGACTCTGTTACTTCTCCTTTATCATTTAACTCTAGAAACAATTTTGCCTCATCTCCTTTGGCCTCACCAGACACCAAGAAAATCTCCAGCCAGCCCATTTACTGTAACTTGGATTGTCTTCTATGGTCACATACACTAGGGCATGATCTGACCAAGATATGTTCCCCACCATGGATTTAGAACATCTCTCCACGGTGGGGCCCATCAAAAAAAAAAGTCAGTACATGAGTACGATCCATGGAGAGCTGAGTAAAATGTAAAATCCATTTCCTCTGGAGGTTGGACTCACCAAACGTCGTAGAAACTATGTAGAAACAGGCAGTCGGCAAATGTTTGTGCCTTGATTTTAAGGGAAGAATCATGTTTACATACTTTTGTTATCCTTCTATCCTTAGTAATATCCCATATGCTAATTAGGTCTCCTCCCACCACCACCAATCTTCTGAATACTCTTTGTATTGCTTCAATCGAAGAGTCCAGAAATGTAACTGGGTCCTCCGAGGGGGCATAGAGACTGACCAGTGTATATTGAATCTAGGCTAATTATGAGCCTAGAAGTTAATATCTGCCATGTCATTTGACACCTTTTAATTGCTAAGTTATACAGCAATTTAATTTACATGTTTTGAAATTAGAAATATACAAATAAGTACTATTCACACCTCAAAGTCCCATTTGGCAGCTCATTCTTAAATTCCTGAGTCAATCTTTATGACTTAGATTACTCTTATACTTGGTTGAATTGTCTCTCTTTTAAATTAGAAGATTCATATTTTGTATACCAAATGTTGCTAGAAATTTCTAATTAAGTAATTAAAATTGATATATTTTATTTTAATTTAATGCCCTTTAATAAACAGGAATTATTAAAATAATTCACATTTAAGCTATAAAAAATGCTAGTGATAACACAGTCAATGTGGTTATGCAAAATTATTTTTCACACTTTATTATGTGGCATAGAATAATAATGTTATTCTCGATCATACATTAAACACTGTAATCTCTTTTACTGCCGGGGTTTTTTTTTAATGGATATAATGAACGGCTTTATCACACAAATTTCTGAATTCCTTGTGGTCCATTTTGAAAAAAAAAAGGCTTCAGTTGTATGACCTTTAGATTGTGCTAGATAAAAATAAGATCTTTTTTCTCAGATCGCTAGATGAAATTCTGTAAAAGGAAATGTAGAGAGATGGTTTTTAAAAGCATTATCCTTTTAATCAGCTTCCATATAGATCTCCCTCATCTTTTGTGATAAAGAGAATGTCTATGATCTGATTTAGAATGTGGTGGTTGAAATTAAATGTCTTTTAATTCTGTAGTTTTATAAGCTTGCGAGCAGGGTTCTCTACTTCATGTACCAGTCTGTTCTAGTTTATCTAACTTAGTATGTAGTTCCCTTCTATGCTCTGGACCTGGCGCTACGTAAATTGTTGGCGCTATATAAATAAATGTTAATGTAATGTAATTAATATTTTCTGGTTTATAACTTATCTATTCAGCAAAAATTATTGTATTTCCCCCTTCATATTTTACTTTAAACATAAGGTTGAAAATTATTACAGAATAATATATTAAGTAATTTTGTTTCTGCTTAATTCACTTACAATATCAATCCAGTCCATGTTTTTTTTATGATGGAGCATGCTGCATTAATTTACCCTATTTTTGTTCCCATATTTGATTACGAACTGAACAAACCAAATGGAATTGACTAGAGACAGAAAGTAAACTGAACTGTTCCTGACGCCACCCTTCCCCTTAAACACTGCAATGAAACACATACGGTCAGTGCTCAATTTTAACAAAATTGTTATAAATTGTAAATATTAAGCACTGAATATTTACTAATATGACATTACAGAAGTCTCTCACACATGCACTGTGACACACAGACAATTACACAGAATCCCACAAAAAGTATTATCCACATGCTTACATTTAAAAACATATAGTTTTTGTGTGCATGGGAGGGCTTTGCCGTGTTGCCCAGTGGGGTCTGTGCATGCTGCAATAGCACATATTTCATTCCTGTGTGATCCAGAATGACTGGATGCATTGGAACATTAGGCTTTTGAGGAATGTCGACATTTGATTAATTACACTGGATACATCACTTTCAGGATTATATTAAATAACTATTTCTTTGATATAAGGTGAGGAGGTTCTTAGTAGGCATTATCAAGCATTGATTAAATAAGACTTTGATGCAGGTAGCTATATTGGTATTAAAAAATTGGAAAGTTTCACATTCTGATCGTAATTAACTTATTACTGAAGCAAGGAGAACTACAGAATTTGAATGCAGAATTATATCTTCTTTAAATCTCACTAAATATCTAAGTGCAATTGACCAAATAGTACTTTTTTATTTGTTTTGGGAAGAAAAGTTAAATGAATTGAAGAAACTGCTTAGCAATAAAATACATACAGGGCAAAACAGATTAAAATTTGACAGTATCAGGTGTAACTTTACCTCACGCAACTTGCCACAACTACCTCCCCTTCCATAAACCCTCTCTGAATATCTTCTCCGCTGTAGCTATGAAAGACGTAGACAATATACTCTCCTGCACAAGACCTACACTTTGTGTGCTAGACCCCATCCCATCTCATCTTGTATTCTCTTTATCTCCTCTTCTCTGCCCAACTATACCAACTTTCTGACCGCTAACAGGAGTCATATCTATCTGCATCGCTTGCTGGAGAGACATCGTCACCCGTTCTGCTCTCCGTTGGTATTCCGCAAGGGTTGGTCCTTTGGCTTCTGCTGTTTTCCTTGTACACCTCATCTCTTGGAAAACTCATCAACTCTTTTGACCACATGTATGTGGTTGACATCGAGATTTACCTATTCTCCCTTGACCTCAATACCTCTGTCGCGATGCGTCTTGTGAACATTGTGTGAAATGGCAATCTCCACATGGATGTGAATTTCTACCTAAAACTTAATCTCTCTAAAATGGAGCTGTTCATGTTCACTCCTTCAAGCTCCATCACTATACCTGAGTTCCCTGTCACTGTTGAAAATGCTACAATTGAACCTACTGACCGCGTCCAATGTTTTTGGGTTGGAGTAAGTCTGTTCTTGTTCATCTAACTTACTATGTAGTCCCTCTATGCTTTGTACTTAAGTGCTATGTAAGTTGTTTACGCAATATAAATAAACATTAATGTAATGTAATAATATTGATCCAAGGAAAATTCAGAGCTTTCCTTTCTGGATCAACAAATGATGGAGGAGAATGTGGGGGAAGGTTGAACTTTGTGGACTGCATGAATTCTTTTTAACCTAATCAACTATGTCATTATGATTTTAATTAACATCACAAAAAATATAGAGCTGTTTATAGGATAAAGTATAGGCCATGCAGGCATTAATAGGCACCACCATTGTTTATGGTGGACATTTACTAGACTTTGTGTAGGACAATTTAATGATATTGCCATGGACACCGGTGTCCTTGTATGGGCACTTTGACTGTCGCATCATGCATGTCTCTAATTGCTTAAGATATATGGGTAGAAAGGATTTATACAGTTAAAAAGTACAATATTTAGAAAAGTAATTGCATTTTTTATACATCGTGGCATTTTTTTTGATCCTGAATAATCCATGAAAGGCAGAGATTTTCATTATAATTTAAGGCACCTTTTTAATTTTTTTAACCATTTATAAATGGTTTGTTTTGGCACAAAAACAGCAGACGCCACCAGGAAGTTCTGAAACGGTGTAGGTAGCGCAAATGCACAAATGTTATGTTATAAATCTCCCACATAGTCCCAGACTATTCAATATTTCCTACATATAAGCAAATTCTTCTTTTGAATTATACATGTACATGTTGTGTCCTCTATTCATTACAGGTTAATGTACAAATTGCTGTGATTCTTGAATTGTACGATTAAAGCATTCTAGTACGTGTGTCACAATCAAAGCTCTAGTCATTATCCTTCTGATGCAGTGAAATGAAATGTGCCTAGCTCTGAAAAAGCCAGATCATGTAAACCATGTGTCTCCTTTTCTTTCAGTTCCTGCTTTACAAAGTAATTATTGTTCTAATAAAGCTGGAAAAAATATCTATTCCCCAACCTCTACAAAATGTGATTATTCTAAAGTCAGATACCCTTGTGCCAGAATATATTTGCATAAAAGAGAGGAGAATTGATCACTGGGGAGAGCATAAAATTGTACATTAAAAAAACTAGGCATTTTAAATTGGGTATCAGAGATGGAACATTTAAGTATTTCCCTCACATCTGTTCATTTCTTAAAAACCTCATGGTTAATTTGAATAACCTAAATAGTTTAAGAGCAGCAGGGTGCAGTGTTTCAGAAAGATTGTTATTTGACAATAATGTGGAATAAACTGGCTTAAATTAGATGTCATATGATAAAATGAGGCTCGTTACGGAAAATCTCCAATCTTATTACTCATGTATATGAATATATGCCACATCAGCTTTCCAGACTGCTTGCTTACTAAGAAATCAGATTACCCTTTATGATTGAAATGCATGCAGTGTGCTTGATTGAATAAGAAGAGAAAAATACCATTCTTTTTCTTCACTGTTTATTTCCTGTTTACCCTGTGGTATTGCTACTTGTACAGTCCTTGAAAACATGTTTTCAATTTGTAATGAGCACCAACACTTATTCACCTATTACTATTGAGAACACATGTATCAATGCACACAAACATGTGATGTTTATGTGCATACCATGTACATATTATATATAAACTGTGTTTATTAGTTTATGAAGTACATACTTATGTTGCATTTGACTGCCATACATTCACATAGGAATAAGTGATTGATAGCAGTATTTACCTGATGTGCCATTAACACTTTTAACTTCAAAGGCTCACTCCAACCTGAAAATGACCTACTTTGTCATGCATATTAAAGTTTACTATTATTAAAATATATTTATGTATTTATGAAAAAAGTGTTCCAGCCCTGTCTTAGTGTCCCAGCTCTGTCTTAGAGGCTAGCCCTGTCTTAGAGGCCAGCCATTTTATAGAATCCTATTGTTCTCAGTTTCTTAGTTGTCTCTTACTTTATCTTTTTAACTTTACCATTCTTTGTCTCCTCTTGCTTTGCTTTCGGTTCCTGTATTTAAACCCCAACCACATCTTTTTCTGTTCAGGGATTTAGCTTCCAGTCTCCAGTCTTCAGGTTTGCTTTGCGTCTGTGTAGTGCACATCTTTATATTCTACTATTTATTTGCTAATTTATTATTAGTTCAAAGTTAGGAGCTTGCATAATTGTGAAGTCCCTTTATGTGGTTGGCAAGCTTCATCTTATAGCCATAATTTATCTAAATCCTCGCTGTTTATCATCTTAGAATATTAGATTAGTTCCTGTATCTATGTTGGTTTGTATGTTCCCTTGTGTTCCTATTCATTATCTCTGGCCTCTGTATGAAGTCTTGTAGTTATGTCTGGGTTTGTGCATGTCCCTTTAAGTTTTGAAGCACTTAACTTTTTCTGTGCCCTGTCTGTTTATATGTTATTATCTGTAACCTTGTGCCCTGTATTGTTTATCCTTTGTTTGGTTTCTGCTTTATCTTGCTTATTGTTTCCCTCTGTCCTGCGATCGTTAACCCTGTAGCACTCCACTCTGTATTCAGTTCTGTTCTGCCTCAGTTGCTTTTCTGCTGTTACCCTGCTTAGCCTGCCACATCCTGCTATCCTGTCATAATTGTGTTTCATGCTTGCGTCAGAATGTCTGCAGGGTTTCTCCAGTTTCTTCCTTAGTATACTGGATATAGCAGTTGTTTCCACAGGGCTGTGGAATGTGGCTGAACAACCTGGACCCTCAGCTACCAGGGTAGTGCAGTTACCTTGCACCACCCCCTGCACCGTAGCTCCTGATTTTGGGCCTTCAGGATCCCATGCCATTTGTATATTTGGAATCAGAAGTAGGTGGTATTAATAGCAAATGGCAAAATGATAATTTGATTGAGCGTAATGATTGCTAAGCATATAAAACAGTGGAATAAAAGCATTTAGTAGGACTTAAGTAGTAGTAGTTTTTGAAATCTTGTATATGTTTTTTCTTAGCCATTATACCCCTGGAGACATAACACATGAGTATGTAATGGAAATATTTGGGAAATATGTATTAGTTAATAGTCATATGAATATATTTCCAATTTACATATAAACCTAAATCATACAATATATATATATATATATAATATCTATCTAAGCTTTGGATGCTTCCATAGGGCATTCTTAATAATGTTAATGAATCTAGGGGTATATTGCCACCCCACAAGGCTATTGTTTATACACAGTATTTATGTGGTCTCGATTTTCATTGAATCACATGTTATTTGATTAGGAACAACTTGCAATAAACTTTTGCCAGGCTTAACAGCCGGCGTTTAAATAAAGGCCTTTGAATCTTATGTCAGTCAGCCTCTTGTTATGGGAATACAAAAAATATGTATTAGTTAATAGTCATATGGATATGTTTCCATTTTACATATAGACAAAAATGATGATATTATTTAGTCCATGGCCCTGATGTTACTTCCTTTTGGGGTAGGGAATGCTTGAGGACTCATGGTGACTATTACACCCCCAGTTTCTTTTTTTTTTTTTTACAAACCAGCGTTATTCTCTTACCACTATGCTTGTACTTTAACATATGGTATTTATGTGGTCTCAATTTTCATTGAAACGCATGTTATTCTATTAGGATAAAAATACTTTTGCTGCCATTGAATGTAGGCCATTGATCCTTATGTTATATGACATCAGCCTGATGTAAATGAATAAGTTTGATAGCTATTTCACTGGCACAATGTAGAGTTAAAAAAAACAAGCCCCATGCAAAGGGTACCTAAGCTATATTTCTTTTATTATAGTGCACTTTAAGTTTCTGCTAAATGGAAGTTATGCATAATGCATAGGGCATCTTCCCTGGCAGAATATTTTATTATGCTTTCTTATTACACTTACTATGCCATCTAATGATACTTAAATAATTAGGAAGAGAGAAAATATTTTCTCTTATGACGATTTTTGTACATAGGAAGAGCTAGCATACAAACGGTGATATGGTTAAATTTCTGTATTACATGTCAGATAGCTCTTTATTAGGCAAAGCTGCAGCTTTTGTACAAAGTAATAAACAGAGATGAAAGAAACTGATGAGGCTCATAAAAAAATAAAAATAAAAAAGCCTCTCTGTGCCTCAAGCAGTAACTGTTTCCCTAATTAGTTATCTGATTGATGTAACCATGTATCTGTACCACTTAAACATTGGGAGAATTTTAAGGCCACCACATTTTTTCGTTCACCATTCTAATAGACTCGTAATGAAAATAAATGCACATTTATAGGTTAATATTATAATTTACTGAGAAAAGCATTTAGAATTTCTTTCCATACCCTTGTAAACAATACACAATAATCAGTTTCATCTCATTCGGAATTAAACTACGCTGTGTAGGTTTCAAATTAGCAATAATGATTGAGAGAAAGAAAAGGTCACGTTATATAAAACCTTTTAATATGGGTATATAACAATCTCTTAAATTGGCTTTAAAGTCTCTGTCTGTTCAGGCTTATTTTCTATGACTTTTAAAGTTTTCACCAGCAAAGGTTAACCAGTTACCTGACATCTCTTTGTTGTGATTAACGTGTATTGAATATTTCAACTGCAAGCATGTGTTAAAATGTAATTAAAAATGATTAAGAAAGCAAAAAATATATATGCACATTTTTTACGTCAAAATTTATATTGATATTTAAGATAGTGCTAGAGTAAAATTTAAGAATGGGCGTGAAAGTCAAACCAAGGAAAAATCTCTCAATGCGTACTCCCAGGTCTCAAATCTAATGTAACTGGAAATCTACGATTTTTTCATTTACGGTATATTACTCTC